>BSBK01000162.1:1857500-2322500 GCA_027943335.1 Chamaecyparis obtusa
AATCCACTTCCCTATAAATCTCCACTTCTAACCTAAAAAATATGAAAATAAATTGAAAAAGGTTGAATTCCACCAAGGGGAATAAAATTCCCATGGTGGAATTGGTTCAAACAACCAAACCCTATTGGAAACCCTAGTTTTAGGCCTTTAATCTAGGTAGTCTCACTAAAAAACCAGATAACTCATAAACTAGGATAGATTAGAACATGAGACCAATTGAAAATGGAAGTATATTAAAGGATATAACTTTTGGTTTTATATTTTCATGCCCTCCTATCTGTACCCATCCATACACTTCAATTCTCCTTGGGAATTACAGAGAAATGTTGATATTTTATTGATTTGAATTTCCAAATTACACATTGTTACCTTCCACCCACCTGAAAGGGATTATGAAGGCTTCCCCCATCATTTAAAACCTAACTTCAAACCATATGACTATTGAGGGCTTTGGTTACAACTTTTGGCAAAGGTTGTCAAAGTTGCTAAGCAACTTTTACAACATTTTTGCATTCTAGGTGACCAAATTTAGTCTAGACCTAATCTAGTGATCCAACATGGATCTAAAGCATTAAAAGCATGAAAATAAAAAAATCCTAAGATTCTAGGCCTTTTGACCACTTTTGACCATAGTTGACTAAGGGCTTATAGTTATGCCAATCTTGGGACTAGGTCTTACAACTTGGTCTAGATGCCTAGATAGAAGATCTAACCTAACTAGATGTTCTTAGGACTTTGATGAACATTATTTTTTGAGTTTATTGTGGGTTCTCCTACACCATGCTCCCTTTTATTTTTAAAACTCAAGTTCCTACTTGAGGTTAACTGTTCCATCGAAGTCCCATGTTGTTTGATTTGGTCTTTGTTTAACCAAGTTGCATCTATGTTGGGGAGCCCTTTCCATTTGACTAAGTACTACATATACTTCTTGGTTCTGGTCTACTTCAGCAACTTGGTGTCTAATATTTCTTCCAACTCTACTAGTTTTCTTTGAGGAAGATTAGTGACATATTCTTTATCATTGGCATTTGTTTCCTCACCTTGCTCACTTGTTGAACCTGTTATAGCTTTGTAGGGGGTGAGGTCTGCAACATTGAATATTGGAGAGATTTGCAAGGTTGGGGGTAGAGAAATCTCATAGGAATTCTCACCCATTTTATTGAGTATATTGCATAGTCCTACTTTCTTCATATGAATTTTAGAGTATCTCCCCTTAGGTAGTCTCTCTTGCCTCAGAAATGCCCAAACCTTGTCTCCCACTTTGAAGTGGATTTCCCTTCTTCTCTTATCAACATGTTCCTTGTACTTTAAACTAGATCTTTGCAATGCTTCTTTGACCTCATGTTGCACCTTTGTGATGATTTCTACCAATTCTTTACCTTGAGCACAAAGTTTGAAGTCAGATGGTAGTTCTATCAGGTCTAATGGTCCTTTGGGATGAAGGCCATATATTGCTTGGAATGGAGTTTTGCCAGTTGACCTATTTATGGAATCATTGAATGCAAAATCTACCTGGGGTAGGAGTGTATCCCAACTCTAAGCATATTGTTTGGTTAGGCATCTTAGGATATTTCCTAAGGATCTATTTACTACCTTAGTCTACCCATCTATTTGTGGGTGATAGGCAGAGCTGTAGGTGAGGTTAGTTCCCAATTTCTTGAAGAGTGTCCTCCAAAAATGGCCTTGGAACTTCACATCCCTATCAGATACAATTGTTTGAGGTAGACCATGAATCTTAACTACCTCTTTGAAGAAAAGATGTGCAATGTGAGAATCAGCATTTGTGCTTTTACATGGTACAAAATGGACTATTTTACTAAACCTATCCACAATTACAAAAACATTGTCAAAGCTTTGCTTTGTTTTAGGCAACCCCATTACAAAATCCATTGAGATGGACTCCCATGGTCTAAAAGGAATTGGTAAGGGTTGATATAGTCCTTGATTGGTTGAAACACCTTTAGCTTGCTGACATATGGTGCAAGTTTCTATGAACTTCTTAACATCATTGTTCATCTTAGGCCAAAAATAACTTTTCCTCACCATGTCTGATGTCTTATCAATGCCAAAGTGACCTCCTAGGCCACCACAGTGCTTCTCCCTTATTATGTTTGTCCTCATTGAACATTTTTGGATGCATAGTTGAGCTCCTTTGAATAGGAGTCCATTCTGAATTAGATATTCAAAAAAATTAGTGTGGTATCTTCCAACCATCCTTGTGCAAATTTGATATATCTCTACAAATTTAGGGTCATCAAGGTACAAGTGTTTGAGGGACTCAATTCCCACACTTTGGAGTTGTATTTATTCAATCATACCAACCCTCCTACTAAGGGCATCAGCAACTTTGTTTGTTACACCCTTTTTATGCTTGATGTTGAAGGTATAGGCCTCTACCCATTTCAGATGTCTAACAAAGAGTTTTTCTTGTGAATTAAGGAAACTTAATGCATGGTTGTCAGTGTATACCAAAAATTCCTTTGGGATCAAATAGTGCCTCCATTTCTTGAGGGCTTGGACCATGGCATAGAGTTCTAGGTCATATGTAGAGTATTTTCTTTTGGCCTCATTTAGTGTCTCTGAGAAAAAGGCAACTGCCTTACCATCCTGACTTAGGACTGCATCTATAGCCAAGTTGATTGCATCTATCTCCATAGTGAAGACTTTATTGAAATTAGGGAGGACCAAGGTAAGATATTGGGAGACCCTATTCTTCAAGTATTAGAATGCATCATTTTCTTCCTTTGTCCACATAAACTTATTCTTCTTTCCTCCTTTAATGGTTTCAAGTATTGGTGCACACACATGACTAAATTTTTTTATAAACTTTATATAGAAAGTTGCAAGTCCATGGAATCTTCTTACATCACCTTCGTTCTTTGGTGGAGGCCAATTGATGATTGCTTCTACCTTCTCAGGGTCCATCTTGAGGGTACCTTGTGAGATCACAAATCCTAGGAACACAAGTTCCTTCCTCATAAATATGCACTTTTCCAATTTGATTACCAACTTGTGTTGATGGAATCTTCTTAGTACTTGTTCCACATGATCAAGATGGTCTTCCTTGCTATGACTGAATATTAGTATGTCATCAAGGTAAACAATAACAAATTTTCCAATGAAATCAATGAATATCTCATTCATAAGCCTCATAAAAGTGCTAGGGGCATTGCTCAAGCCAAAGGGCATTACCAACCATTCAAACAAACCTTCAGTAGTCTTGAATGTTGTTTTCCATTCATCTCCTAGTTTGATCCTAATATGATGGTATCCAGACTTTAAGTCTATCTTGGTCAAGTAGCAAGCACCTCCTAGTTGATCCAGTAGATCCTCAATCCTTAGCATGGGAAATCTATACCTTATGGTGATCTTGTTGAGGGCCCTAATGTCAGTACACAACCTCCACTTTCCATCCTTTTTAGGGGCCAAGACTGATGGCACTACACATGGACTGAGACTCTTTTGAATGAGTCCTCTCTCCAATAATTCACTAACCTATTTTGCAATCTTTGCATGCTGCAATGGTGTCATTTTATATGGGGCCTTGTTAGGTAGAGAGGAACCATGTATCAAGTCAATTTGATGATTGATATCTCTTAAGGTAGGGAGGCTTGTGGGTAGGTCACTAGCAGTGACATCTTTATATTTTTCCAGTAGTTCCTTGGCTTCTCTTGGTATAGGATCTTTTTGGTCAGACCTTATGTTTTCTTTGGGTTTGGAGATTGGGACAAAGGCTTCAGTATTAGGTTCCTTTAATGTTTTTAACATTTCTTTCTCCCCCATGATGATGACAGTAGGTTCTTTTTCAAACTTTCTATCAAGAAGGGGCTTTATGATAAAAGTTTTTCCATCCTTGTTGATGGAGTAGGTGTTCTTCCTACAATGGTGTATGGCATCTACATCAAATTGCCAAGGCCTGCCTAGAAGGATGTGTGAGGCATCCATCTCAACTATATCACAAAGAACTTTGTCCTTAAAGTCTACAATTGAGAACTCTATCCATGCTTGTTTTGTTACTAGATTTTGTTGGCCTTTTGTTAGCCAAGAGACATGATAGGGGAAAGGGTGTGGCTTCTTAGGGAGGTTTAATTTTTGAACCATTTCACAAGATACTAAATTTTCAGTTGAACTAGAATCTATAAGTAGATTACATACCTTTCCATGACATTTGATCTTTGTCCTAAAGAGGTTCTTCCTTTGTGGAGGCTCTTGGTTTTGTGGAACTTGAAGGAAGACTTGCCTCATCATCAAACATACTCCTTCCTCTAGTTCCAAGTCTCTAGTGTCAGCATTGTCTTCTTGTTTATCTTCTTGGATAAGTTGTGCTCTCCTCTCATCTTGATTGTTATTTCTCTTCTCATGGAACCTTCCTCCATAATGTCCCATCTGATTGCAATAGTGACATTTTAATGGTCCATTACCCCTTTCAGAGTTTGTTCTTCCTCTATTGAAGGGCCTCCTTCCTCTATAGTTTCCTCTTGAACTTGAGTCACTATTTTCTTTGTCTCCTTGGTCAGGGTTCCTGCTACTGCTGCCACTATTCTATCCCTTGTTACAAGAGTCTCCTTTCCCTCTAAAGTTCTTCCCATTGTCATTGTTCTTCCCTTTTCCAAACTCTTGTTTTCTTTTCCATTTCTCCTCTACCTTGAGTGCCATTTGATAGCACTTATTGACTATGGTAGGGCAGTCTAGGCTAAGTTCCTCTTGAATGGATACCTTCAAACCATTGATGTACCTTGCTAGTTTTTCTTCCTCATCTTCTTCCACATTAGTCTTCATATATAATTTTAGGAAATCCTCAGTGTATGAGCCTACAACCATGTCTTTTTTCTTTAGGCTTTGCTTCCTCCTGTGGAGTTGTACCCCATAATCTTCAGGCACATATGTCTCCTTAATTAATGCTATCATCTTGTTCCATGAATTGATCATGCTCTTCCCATTCTTCACCCTTTCTATTTGGATGAAGTTCCACCAAGTTATGGCTGCTCCTTCAACTTGGATCTTTCTATTTTCACCCTTTTCTTTTCAGGGATGTCCTCACATTCAAAGAATGTTGTCAAAGCCTCTATCCAATCCAAGGCTAAATTTGCATTCATCTTGCCATTGAAGACTGACAAGTCTATCTTCTCATCCATGGTTATCCTCCCTATGGACTTTAAGGAATCAATGAAAGGCCTTTGGTCTTCATGGATGTTTTTATTAGGATCATCTTCCTCCTCTTAACTCCCTTCTTCATTTCCAGACCCATCTTCCTTATCCTTGTCTAGCTTCTTTTCAAGTTCTTGAAGCCTCTTAGTTAAGGTTGTATTTGTAGACCTTTTTTCTATCACCATATTTTATAACTCACTATTTTTGACCCTTGCATGGATCTCTTCATCCTCAAGAGCAGGCATAGCTCTGATGCCACTTGATGCAAAGTGGGCAGCTAGAAGCCTCAATTCATTGAGTAACTGGCAAGAATTGGCCATCAATGCCCTAAACTATGAAGGTCAAGTTCCCTAAACTTATCCCAAGTATAGAATGGACAAGGAGTGAGGTTATCACAACCCCAAATTCCAAGGATAACCTAATAACTAGGCTCCACAAGGTCCTAAGCACCAATGACCAAGACTTGCTAAGGTGTTCCTTTCCCCAATAAGAAACCAAACCCCATGAAATGACTCACAATACTAGGGGTGGCCTAAAATAACTATTATGGCCTATTTAGGTCCTATTTGTTTAGTTCCAAGGGTTCTTTCACTTACAAGAAACCCATATATACTAGTTGCTTCACAAACCAAAGACTAGGCTTGTAGCCTTTCCTAGAAGGAATTTTGAGCATAAGTCAAAATACTTCCACATGAGATATAAAGTAGGTTGGAGATTCTAACACCCTTTTGGGATTGATGGAACACGTCCAATCACCAAGATATGAAGTTAAATGGAGGATGTTGAAACAACAAAACTAGACCGGGCTAATAGGCCTAATTAGGTCTCCAATTGCACTACAAGTGATCTCTTCTCAAAGCCAATGCACAAAATAATTATGGGAGCATGTGATGGAATATAAAAGGACTCAAAATCTATATTTTTTAGTCTTGATGAATCCCCAATTGAGAGTTATGGTGACTGTTCTAAGTCACTGACTGGTGCACATATAGAGATGTACACCTAGGGCATCATGGCAAATCCAATTCCCTACAAATCTCCACTTCTAACCTATAGAATATGAAAATAAATTGACAAAGGTTGAATTCCACCAAGGGGCATCAACTTCCCATGGTGGAATTGGTCCAAACAACCAAGCCCTATTGGAAACCCTGGCTTTAGGCCTTCAATCCAGGCAATCTCACTAAAAAACTAGATAACTCACAAACTAGGATAGATTAGAACATGAGAACAATTGAAAATGGAAGTAGATTCAGGGATATAACTTTTGGTTTTAGAGTTTCATGCCCTCCTATCCATACCCATCCATACACTTCAATTCTCCTTGGGAATTACAAAGAAATGTTGATATTTTATTGATTTGAATTCCAAATTACACATTGTTACCTTCCACCCACTTGAAAGGGCTTATGAAGGCTTCCCCCATTGGTTACAACTGAATTTCAAACCATATGACCATTGGGGGCTTTAGTTACAACTTTTGGCGAAGGTTGTCAAAGTTGCTAAGCAACTTTTACAACATTTTTGTATTCTAGGTGACCAAACATGGTCTAGACCTAATCTAGTGGTCCAAAATGGATCTAAAGCATTAAAAGCATGAAAAGAACAAAAATCCTAAGATTATAGGCCTTTTTTACCACTTTTGACCATAGTTGACCAAGGGCTTATAGTTATGCCAATCTTGGGACTAGGTCTTACAACTTGGTCTAGATGCCTAGATAGAAGATCTAACCTAACTAGATGTTCTTAGGACTTTGATGAACATTATTTGTTGAGTTTATTGTGGGTGTTGCTGCACCACAATCGTTCATGCAGGGCAGGGTTAGAAATATTCTTATCTCTAAAACCATTGGTGTTCTCATTTATAGAAGAGTAGAGATAAAAATGAATGGAAATCTTAATACCATGCCTAAAATGATTTAGCAAGACAATATGATAGGTGTGAATTTTGTCAAACCTAGTGTCTAGGGTGACATACAAGATGAGGGCCTTCAAAAATGAAGAGCTCAAGTTATGCTTGAAGAGTAGACACTTATTTGTCAAAAACATGGTGAAAAAAATCAAATTTGGTCTAGACACATGGAGCTTCTTGAAGGAAATGTAGTGTAAATTAACGAAGGCTTAATAAGTTGCATACTCTATAAATACATACTGTTAAAATAAGGAATGCTAGAGAAATTTAACCAAGCTACGTTACGATGTCCACTCAGCTGTACCCAAGAAAAGAATTAGATTCCAAGTTAAAGAGGAAAACAATTTGGTCAGGCACATAAATCAGTTATTTTAAATAGCACACATCCTCATCTACTAGAAGTGCATTACTATTTTGGCTACATTATTGTTTTTTCTTTATTTCTATTGAGTGTTCAGATTGCAAATGGCTTACTCTTTGGATGACTGGAAGATGATTCTTGCAACCTTTGCACTTATCATATGCATGTTTTGGGACATTGCTATGGGCATACTCAAATATTACACTAGAAGAGTCCCTTCATGGATCCCAAGTAAGATTTTTGCTTTGAATGCCCTTACAGTTCTAATTCTTGGAAACGTAAATATTGAGAAAGGAAACGCTCTTGGCCCATCTGATGAAAAGTACATAGAAATGTTGGTTAATAAGAAACTAAGAACAAATATTGCGAGATGAGGAAGGGAAATAAAAATTTAATAAAGTTTTTATTTTGATTGTGTGTGCCACGTGGATCATAGCCGTTCACTCGCAAGGCATATGTGAATATTCTTGAAGGAGCAGATTTTAGGCTTCTCTGTTTTGCAAAATGTTGAACCTTCAAAATAGCGGTGTTAACCTAGATTCAAAAAGGTTTTCCATTATCCTTCACAATGATGAAACTTACTATTGGTGCCACCAAAGTTTGCAGGGTACACATTATATAGATTTTTTTAACAAGTTTATAATACTACAAAGCTAGTGTAAATAGATTTGTTTAACAAGTTAAAAATATTGTCAAAGCTAATGTAAATAGTGGCTATCACTTAGGATTTCTACATCTAGAGTGTGTGTCCACTAGTAGCATTGACCCTACATTTCCTAATTGGAAGCTTTGTAAGAAGTGTATGAGCATCCACTAATGCATACATGGGAGCTTAGTTTAGGCACAAGATTTGTTTACAAATTCTCTAAATTTATGTGGTCTCATGGTGTGCAATGATTGCTAGATTTAGAAACTTGTTGAATGGCATAACAATTTCAAACAAATGCAATGGTGGGCGTAGTGCCATTTTTCACCTTGCTTGTCTAGTTTTTCAGTGGATGTCACAATTTATCAGTGAATTTAACAACAATAAGGCATGGATAGTATGGATTTGTGAAAATGGAGAAAAAATTTTAAGCAATGCAAGAAGTAGTTGTAGAGTCAAATCTTGGGTTGTTTACAAGCATTCTTCAAATCATGGATCTTCTTGTAAAGATTTGACAAAACTTGGAATCAAAAATCCATGAGAGAGAGACTTGGAAAATTGAACATTTTATATTATATTTGAAAATTAAAAATTATTGGCAGTCAATTTATAGAGAATGTAACTTCGTAGTGATCAAAATCTATAGATGCTCCTACAATGACTTCCTTTTACTTTAAATTTTTTTCCCTACTATTTGGAAACCTTATAACAAATTAAAACATTAAAAATTGTATTGAATGCCTCCTCTACTGGTCATTATTTTTTACAATACTACTTCATTACAATTTAATTTATTATCTACAAGGTTCCAAGTTACTTTTGTAGCAAGAAGAAATTAATATCTATATAAATTAACCTTAGGTTACAAAATTCAACATAACTAAAATTTGAATCAAGAATAAAAAATTTACAACCTTTTTTATCATACAAGGGATCAAGAGGCATCAACCAATGTAATAACAACTTACAATCAAGCTAGAGGCCCATGTTACCTGATTGTTCTATATCATTTCCATTTCAATAGGAAACTTAAAAGTTCCAAGAAGAGCTGACATGAAACCTTCAATACAGTAGTCTATAATGGAAATGTATTTAATGTTTCCAAATCTCAATGTTAGAGTTCATTGAGATGTACTAGTCCAGGTCTTTCTAGTTTGTATCATATGTAATTGCAAATGCATGATTATTTGTACCTCTAAAAACCTCATCCAATTGGTCCTCAAGATGGACACTATAAATCTTATTTATTTTTCAACTTACAAATCTCAATCCGTAATTCCAAGTATGAAACTGAAATATCAATCCATTATGCCAAGTTAAGCTTTGTTGTAGAGTAGTGTTATCTCCAGCTAAAGTATCTATCCACACTATTCATCTAACTCATGTACATGAACCTTATTTAAGGGCATGATATTCTTTGTACTCTCTTCTAGTTCTAGGTCATTTGATAGGGAAATGTTTTCTAGGGGCTTGATGTTTTCCACCATACTATTATGTATAAACTACGACATTGTTGTTCCAGTAACACAACCATATAATCCAAAAAAAGAATAGTTAAGTTTTGTATATTACGTCTAGATTTGATTATGGAAATCTACCAGTTTAGAAGTATCATACAAAATAGATCTCATGGATTGTGTAAATCTACTCATTTTTATTAAAAGAATAATTGCGAAACATAATTTATAATGAAACCGTTTATGTACTGCCATTTAAGTTATGAAATGCACCTATTACATTCATGAGGTTGATGAATAATGTGCTTTGACTTTTCATTATTTCTTATTTGAATTTGCAGGGAAATGTTGTGTCTAATGAGGTTGTGGTTGGTGGAGAGTTGAGAAAAATACATTGTGACTACTATCCAAAATCTTTAAAGGAGGATCATTGCCACCTCCTCCAAGATTATAGCTCCATAACATGCTATTTGAGAAAGTTGTAAGTCCTTCACTTGCATTAAAAGTAAGAAAGTTGCATTAAAATAACCATAGTAATGAGAATCACCATAAAATCACCTGAATTACCAGTTTGGCAATTTGATTTAGGCTTGCCGATTTTTTATGAACTGTTGAACCAAATTTTTTATTAATCAGTCACATGACTAGGGAAAAATTCAAGTCATTTAAAAAAAAAAAAAAAAACATGTTAATTTTAATGTTGGTTTTTGCCTTCTCCAATCATTGTGGAGGAGATTGATCATTCTAGATTTTGGGGGTTTTTGAAAAATTCTAAACTTAGCCAAATTTCAAGATTCAACAAGAATTCAATAGGGTTACCTCCCACAATCCATCGTGGCTTTCTAAGTGTTGGAAAGTTGACTTTACTAAGATTATATGACTAGTTTTATGTTGTCAGTATGGAAAAAAATTCATATGGAGTTTTGATAGTCAGTGCACAAGCTTTGAAGTTCATATTTTGGCTAAGTATGGAAGACAGTGTAGGCATCGATTTACCTGATGATTAGAGCATCCACGCACATGTGTATGATCAAGTTATGGTATGTACTTTAGGATATAATATTTTAAATATGTTATTATGCTAAGTCTAAGAATGAATGGTCAAATTTCATAGTATCAAGAAGTTCTAGCAAGTCTAAGTGACACTTGCAGTTAAACGACTGAGTAGAATAGAGGATGGAGTTGACAGAATGTTTTTGCTTAGCGTATATAATTTTATTTTGTAATAGCTATGTGCCTATTGTAATAGTGATGTAAACATGTTATTATCATTATATGTAAACATGCTTGAGCCAATTATTTTGGAAGCATTGTGTATGTTAGGTTTTAGGCTGACATAGTACTAAGTTTTGGTTGCGCCTATTCAACATGTATATATATGAAAAGCACTTTTGTATTTGAAAAAAAGGAGATAGAAAGAAGTGAAGAAGCATGTGAAGTATATAGAAGAGAAGAATAATATAGTCATTATGGAATAGAAATCTACAAGGGGTTAGAGCAACAACGCACAAAAGGAACTAATCAGACAACAGTGTCAAAGCAGTAGTTCACCCTTCCAAATATAATGTGTATCTATATATTAGGAGGTTGTAGCCTTCTTCATTGAGCAGTGTTCTCCGATAGTGTTCCATCCACCCCTAAGAGGGTTTTGTTCTTCAAGACTCCTACCAGAGTCATTGTACTCAGCATTATAAAGACTACTCCTAATAGGGTAAACGAACTCTAACAAGTTCATAAAACTAGAGCAGTTATTCATGGGTACTAATTCCCACTGGGGTTTTCCTCTGGCCAAGGTTTCGCCATAAACATATCTTATGTTAGGTGTTATGGTTGTTTTATTTATATTCTTTTCTATTCATTTCATTATTAAAGTAATTGGGCTAAGTTTCAAGAAGAAGAAAAACATTAATTGTAGAACACTGTTTCACCCCCCTTCTCAATGTTCCCATTCTTAATAATTGGTATCAGAGCTTTGGTCCTCTAAGAGAAGTTTAACCACTTGAGGAGATCATGGATTTAGAAGAAGCAAAACATCTGAAGAAAAATCTTGAAGTAGCTCTTGAAGATCTTGATAGATCTAAAAAAGAAATTGAAGAACTAAAAATGAAGCTCAATGGCTCACAAGTATTCATCAAGAAACTAAGAAAAGATTTACAAGATTGCTCAACGAATGATTTGGGAAAAATGGTAAAAAAGATGAATGAAGAAAACATGTCTCTAAAGGATCAGATTGAATATTTGAATGAACAATTAACTGATAGCAAGTCAGCCCTTGAAGAATAGATCAAAGAAAACAAATAGTTGGATGAAGAACTTATGCAAGAAAACCTAAAAAATCTTGGAGTTAGAGAACATCAAGAAGAAGATGGAATCTGAGTTGACAGAAGCCAAGAGTCATATTGACAAATTGTACACAAGTACTGATCTATTAGATTCACATATTTATGCACAGAAGATAAAAGGAGATTCCAGTGGTATTGGATACAATGAAGACCAAACTCAAATCAATACAATGTAAGAAAGAATAAAAGCACCAAAATAATCTATAAAAGCTAAGAAGAATGAAAAGAAAGCTGAAGCTAAAGTAGAACCACCTAAAGATGAACACAAGCCAGTAAACTGAACTTGATATGCCTATAATAAGAATGGACATATAGCAAGAGATTCTAAAGAGGTAAGAGCTTTTAATGGTTATTGTTATTCATGCAAGAAGTTTGGTCATAGAGCTATGAATTGTGGATAAAATCAAAGAATTCAGATACAACACAATCAAAGAAATCAACCTCAGCAAAATGTTAGAAGTCCTCTAAAAAATTCATGTTAGATATGTTGGCAAGCTGGCTATACTATTGTATATGACTAGATATAATGTTTTCATTATGGAAATGCAGTCATATAGCAGTTTGGAGTTAGTGCACTTGATGAGAAGATCATAAATCCGTTAAGTGTTGAAGACTAGACAGTGTACAAAGTTCCTATAGCTCAGAGCATCAGCACATGTGTGTACAAAAGAATTATGGTATGTGTATACACCCAAAAATGGTCACCTAGACTATTAGCCCCTTTTGCTAAAATCATCAATTGCTTATTCTTGATCAAATCCTAGTTCTATCATTTATTCGATTATTTTCTATGGGCTAACCATTTTATCCTAAGTCTTTATTTATTTAAAAAGAATATTTCCTCCCCTTTTAATAAATAAAAAGCCCCCACTTTTCCTCTTATCCTAAGTTGCGCAAATAAAGCATTATTCTTATTTATAAAAAGAGAAAAAGTATTTTTTGTCTCATATGAACACAAAAGTCAACTCCTATTTTCTCATTGGAGGATACTTGTGCACATGGATTGCTCCTATTTCAAGCTCCACCATTGATTAAATCTTTTGCCTCTTAATCTCCATGGTCCATTCCTCCTCATTTCCTTTAAAAGAAGAGCTCTCTTCTTCATTCTAGATCCCCAACTTTTTATGCTAACTTTATGCTGCAGGTTTTCTAGGTCACTTTGGAGCTTTTAGGAGATTTAGAGCATTCTTAGCATCTACATCTCATTCTTGCATTCTACATCTCATTCTTGCATTCTTAGCTTAGCTTCATATTTATGCTTTCTTAGATTAGCTTCATTTCTATGCTCTAGATTAGCTCACATAGATTAATTAGCTTGGGTTGTAACACTTGCATATTTCCTTTCATAGCTTAGCTTGCATTTCCATTTCTAGTATAGTTGCATTGCATTTTCATTGTTGATTCTTGAGGATATTGGCATTCTTGCCCTTGTCTTCATTGAATCTCCCATTGCATGGTTTACTAGCAAGGTTATAGGCTAAATAGCTCTAGCTGAGAGCATTCTTAAAACCCTTGCACTCCATGCCTAGGGAGCTATGGATCGATTTGTGAGGGCTCATTCTTGAGTTTCCTTGCATGTAATGATCCATAGAAGTGTGACACATTTATAGCACACATTTTTGGCACCCACCGTGGGGCAGAGTATACTAGCTTTGTCCTTTCTTTTTCTGCATTTCCGTCATTTTTCGTCAATTTTTTGGCTAGTTTTCAGCTTAATTTTTTGTCTCTATTTTTTTGTCTCAAATTGTCATGCGATACTTTCCAGAAGTATCACATGATATACCTCTATATGCGCACCTGATACTTCACCTGTCAGAAGTATCACCTAGCTATAGTAGAGAATATCGCCTGGTCTCGGGCGAAGTATCGCTTGGTGTCGGGCGAAATATCACGCGGACTGATAAGTATCGCCCTAGTATAATGCGAAGTATCGTGCGATATTTGTGTCTATACCTGGCAGAGACCTATTTTTGAGTTATTTTATCCATCTTGCAAGTTTCAAGTTCTTAGCTATCTTTTTGAAATTTTCTGAAATTTCTAGCATTTTCAAATCCGTGCCTCTGGAAAACGGGTGCCCATTTTTTTTTGAAATTTTGCAAATGGTATCAAAAGTTTAAGTGTGATATATCATTGGAAAGGTCTTTTCGAGCCTAATCCAACCATGATGGTTTCATTTTTAGATTTTATCATTTGATTAGTTATTTTTGCACATTATCTAATTTTTTCATGTACTAATCATTGTTAGATTTTGGATTTTGATTCTCCTAACTCTTGTTGGTCTAACAAGTTGTGGTTGTAGGTGCTTCTTGCTTGAAATTTGCTAAAATCGCATGTCAAAGAGGGCTACTAATCATTTTTGCAGGGCTGCCCTAAGCATAAAAACCAAATCAAGTGCTTGTTTAATTGCTTTCTTTATTAAGTGCGGCATATACTAGTTGTTTCCTTTCATAGGCACTTAATACCTTGTAGAAATTTTGAGGTGGTAGGAGAGTATGCTCTTCACCCTTGTGGTGAAACAAAAATCTTGACCCATCTTGGAATTTTGAAAGCAAGGGGGTAATTGAATCTTTGCTTGATGTGTTTGGGAGAGATTCTTGAGATAGGGGAGTATGCTCTTCACCCTTGTGGTGAACCAAAAACCTTGAACCTCAAGAGTTAATCCACTTTTTGTTTAGTATAAGAATCCTTTAGTAGGCCTGCTCTTGAGCAATCAAGAAGAACGACCCAAGTGGGGACAACCTTGTCATCATTTTCCTTGGTGGCAAGTGATTCCAACTCACTATAATCTCAAGGCTATCGAGGACACAAAACCTTGGTAGACATAACACTTGTCTTCGCTTGATGTTAGTAGCTCATGGGATTGTGACCATGGGGAAAGCATTGAGCAAGAATGCTTAAGGTACTCTTGAGGCCGTGAGGTCCTAGTATTTTATGAGGAGCAAGAGGGGTGTTATGAACAGAAATCCTTACTATGAACCATTGGTTAGAGGCCACCCTATTTTAGCTGCTTAGCTTCTTGGTGCAAGGATTGATCCAAGTGGACTTACCCAGATCACCCCAAGACACTCACCATATGTGTTCCTTTGGTTGTGTTTTTTGACACTTCCATGACAACGCCAATATCTCTTGTGGGCAACCACTTGGTGTGAGGCAAGGGAGCATCAAGTTGTGGGCCACGTTACTAAGTAATGAGCCTTGTCCTTCTAGGTAGTAATTGCTTGAATTGTCATCAATTGTGCTATACCAGTGTAAATGTCCTCAACATTCAAACACATGGTAGCGTTCATAAGGTTTTCTATTTTGATATCACAAGTGCTTGTCTTGGCAAGGTTGCTTTTGCCCTTGTTTCAAGTGTTCTGTGACATGTTTGATCACCTACTGTTTGTAAACCTGTCTTTTATCTACTGTTACTGCTTGTCAAACTGAGAAATTGCACTATCCAACCTTTGAACTTGATCAAAATGCTTTAAAACTAAGAGTTTTATGTTCACTGGTCAAAAAGTCATATGAATCTGTAACAGTATCGCACGCCTTACTAAGAAATATCGTGCGATAGTTCACGCCCTGCTATTTTATCACGCGCTTTGTTGAGGTATATCGCGTGATAGTTCATGCCTTCTGGAGTATCGCCCCGCTAGCCTGGAGTCTATTGCCCAACCATACTACAGTCTATCACCTAGATTAAGGTGAAGTATCACCCGAACTGAGAAGTATCACCCTGTCTGCCTAGAAAGTATCACCCAGAATCTTTTTGCTGTCCTGTCATTGCTGCAATTCGGAGCGGCTAAACTTGCACTTTAACCTGTGGTAGAGTGTCTTTTTCTATTCTTACATGAAACTGGTTTGTTACCTACATGTTTAGATTTGTTCTAGACTGAAACAAATGAGCTAAAACTATTGGGTTTGAGTTTAATGAATGTTGCTCTTGATCACTTGTCGCATCACGGTTACCTCTCTAGCTACTTGCTTATTGAGCTTCTTGCTCATTGCTCGGCTTTAGTCAATTGATTGCTGTAAGTGCTTGAGCACTTTCGATGAGCCATCTCTCTATTGTTCTACTTTGACAAGTGATCTTTATTAGCTTTTCTTATCTCAAATCTAAGAAACTTTGTCTCATTCTATTAGTCAACCAACATCTCTTTTCATGCCAATTACAACTCGGTCTCAATTTGAGCAGGAGAGTCATCCTCCGTTCAATTATACACAGTTACCTTCTCCAACTAGACGTTCAAAAGAATCCATTAGCAAAAATAGTTCTAGTTCTGACCAATCTGAGAATTCTAAGGCTACACCATGGTATAAAGGAGGTTTCCTCTTTTCCGCATTCAAGACCCCCAAAAACACAGACAATGTCTCACTCACTTTGACTGAACAAGAAAAGTTTCAACTCTTGCAAGAACACTTTGAGCATAAGGATAATCAACCGTGCTTAGACAAAGAACACAATCAACAAAGGATGGATGCTACTAGGTGCATGGCTTATAGAGGGACATTTCATGAGCAACCTGAGACTAGTAATCATGAGCATAGACCTCTTTTTAACAATGGCAACAATGACAGCAACATGTCACCAAGATCTCCTCCAAGGCCAACTTTTGCTATGCCTTCTTCACCACCTAGACCTCCTCCCTCTCAACATGAGGCAGAGGCTAATGATGAGATTTCTAGTGAGGATCTTATGAGATGTGAACAAGATGTGGATTTCCAACGAATGATGCATAAGCTTTTAGAGCGTAATGGCGATCAATATTTCCAATATATGACTTCTAGAGGATACAAGCTTCCTCCCGGCTATGATGTCAGACAAATTGTCCAACAAAGAGTACCAACTGAATTGGAAGTCCTTCAAGAAGAATTACGTCAGACAAATCAACGCCTTACCCAAATTGCATTAGAAAGAGAGCCTCCAAAGGTCTCTTTTGTAGAATCAATTTGTGCTCTTCCTTTTGATAAAGATCTATACATGGTCCCATTTCCTAAGGATATTGAGGTTCCTAAATATGACAAGTATGATGGAAATGGTGACCCTCATGACCATGTGTGTCATTTTTATGCTCTTAGTATGGACTTTCTTCATGAAGACACATATCTCCTACGCTTATTCCCTTGAAGCTTAAGAGGCCAAGCTTTGGAATGGTTTGCGAAATTGACACCACCGCTTAAGACTTTTGATGAGTTAGCTCAATGATTTACCCAGCAGTACTCTTACAACATCCAACAACCTGTCATTGTGATAGATCTCGGTAATCTAAGACAACATCAAGGTGAGCCATTTGAAACTTACTTACAATGTTGGAGGTCATTGTATTCTCGATATCCTCATCAACTACCTGAAAGAGAAAAGATTGACATTTTCATCAACACACTTGTGCCTGAGCTATTTTATGATCTAAGGAAGCAACTGTTCTCCTCCTTCCATGACATGGTTGAAAGTGCATATCAGATTGAGGATGTAGCTATAAGAAAAGGGGATATTGTTATTAATAAAGATGCTAAAGGCAATGGTAAAGACAAGAACAAACCTTGGAATAAGAACAAGTATGTTGTTAATGATGGGGTTGTTGATGCTCCTAAAGTTAAAGAGCTTGCTTTCAATCTCTCCAATGCTATCTATGCAACAAAACAACAAGAAGATAGCAACACTCACAATGCTCCTAAACCTCAATATGTAGATAAGCCTAAGAAGTCATTTTGAAAGTGAGTCTATACCAAGTTGGTAGAACCCTATGATGTGATCCTTAAGACTTTGGTTGACAATGGATATCTTACGCTTCCTGATAAACCTGGTAACTGGGATCCACCAAATAAGCCTGATTGGTGGAGAGAGGATCATTACTGTCATTATCACAGAAACAAGGGACATCTGACAGATAATTGTTTTAGGCTTAAGGATGATATTCAAGATCTTATTGAGAATGGCACAATCTCCACTGATGGCTTAACTAAAAATGCTGATCACACAGCTTTCAAGGATCCTCTACCTAAGCATGACAAGGGGGAAACCTCTCAAAAGAAGAATTATGATGCAAAGATCAATTATACATATCCTTCTAATGCGCCTATGATTAACATGGTAGAGCCCGTTGAGAGTGTTCTAATGATGAGGTCTCAAGATGATAATAACACCAATCATGGTAAGCCAAAGTTAGTCTTGCAAACACGTGGTAGTTCATCTTCCCGAAGTGAGACACTAAATGTTGTTACTAGGGGGCAAGCCAAGATTGTCCTTAAAACTACGCAAGATCCCAAGCAAGCTTTGCCTTCCAAACAAGTGGCTCCTTCAGCCACCCCTAGCTATGATCTTGTCCAACATTTGCAAAAGACACCAGCACAAATATCTATCCTTGAGTTGCTTCGGTTATCCTCTTCACATAGAGAGATTTTTGATGAGGCTCTACATACAACACATGTTCCCAATGACATTGATCCAGATCAATTTCAGGCTATGGTCAACCACATTTCATCTCCACTATCTGTCTCCTTTTCTACAGAAGATGACATATCTATTGCTCACCCACATAATCTAGCTTTACACATTGAAGTTCTGGTCTACAATACCCGAGTTCGCCGAGTCCTGATAGACAATGGTGCAGGGTTAAATATTGTTTCTTTCAATTTCATACAACAATTGGGTTTGTTAGAATTGGCTATGGATTCCAAGAAGAAGATTACTATAAAAGCTTATGATGAAGTGGAAAGATCTTCCGAAGGTCTTGTCACACTGCCTGTTCGAGTGGGCCCTGTCATGAAAGATATTAGCTTCCAAGTATTGGACATCCCACTCACATATAACATTCTTTTGGGTCATCCTTGGATCCATGACATGTAGGTTGTTCCTTCCACTTATCATTAGTGCATCAAATTTCCATACAATAGCACTGAAATTGTGATTCTTGGAGACCATACTATTGCTATTAATGCTCTTGCTACTACTGAAAAACTTGTTCCTCACAATGAACCTACTAATGATCCTAGTACATCTCTAGTTGCTGCTAAGAAATCATTTAAGATGATGAGCCTTGGTATGGGTGAATATACACTGGGTTCCTTTGCTTGTATACCTATTTCTCCTAGGTCATATGGGAGACCTTCTGATCAGATGAAGCCTTCCACTTCTACTATGGTGATCTTTGATACTTTTGTTCATTCATCCATTCCTTTAGAAGCAGAAAGAGAAGAACAAGCTATTCAAGAGTGGATCTATAGAGAGGATTCTAGAAATACTCCCATGCTCAGTAATTCAGACACAGATACAGATGAGTCACCGCTACACACTATGGCTCAAATGGGAGATGATCTTCCTTCTACTTCACTCCTTTGGGGAGAAGAATGTATATCTACTGATGATATGGCTGAGGCCTCTATGTCTAGAACCTATGTGCCTAAAGAATCATTGCACTATGATAGACAACGTCGCAACATTGCACGACTGCTACAAAGAGGTGATCTCTCACATAATGACATGAGTATCTCTACTTCTCAGCATCTTAAGCCTCTTCCAGAAGATCCTCCCATGATAGATATGGATGTTGATGTGGTTCATACCTCTCGTAACCCACCTGACGTGGTTGATGGGTCTTGTGTGGGGTCTGATGAGTTTGTTCCTCGTATTGCCTTAGTGGACCATGCTGGTTCTTCTATGACAAGTCTAGATCTAGCTACTTTTGGTGCTTACCCTATAGGCTCAACCTCTCATGTCACCAGAGATGACATCCTTCACATAAATACTATTGAACTAGTCACTTCATTTCATCTCGCATCAACACCTGTTACTTCTTCCACCAGCGAACTAGCCCCAAAAAAGATTGAATCAACAATCAAGTATCACAGTCATCATGTCAAAAGAAATGAGCAATGGTCAGATGGTGAAAACCACATTGTGGCAGTATCCACACCTAAGAAAAGTAAAAATAAAAATCTGCTCAAAAATAATGATTCTCAAATAAAAGATGACAAGTTGATTCTCTACAAAAAAATGATGCACTACTTCAAGCATGATCTCATATCTGTTATACTTCGGCCCATTCCTAGAGCTAAGAACAAAGTTGGTAATGCCTTGGTTACTTCAACATCCATCTTACAAATGAAAAAGCATAAATTTCACTTCAAGTTCCTGGTGGATGAATTACGCTATCATGCTTACAAATCTTACAATCCTACCATCTTTTCATATCTTCCACCTCATATTCCTCTTGCAAATCCACCACGCCATTCCTTCCACCATCCCTTACACTTTTCCTTTGTCTCTGGTGACTTGTATAGGAAGGGTCTAGATGGAACTCCCCTTAAGTGTCTAGAAATAGAGGAGTCAAAAAAAGTGCTAGCTGAAATCCATGATGGCATATGTGGATCACATTCTAACGATCCTTCGCTAGCTCAGACATTGCTTAGGGCTGGTTATTATTGGTCAAACTGGTTGAGAGCTCCTATCATCATAGTTACAGCATTTGGGCCTGGAGCCTATCAGTTCTCTACATCAGACGAAGTAGATTCTTGATGTCCATTTCTATCTGGGGCATCCTTTGTACATATTTATTGATCATGAAAAAATTACAAAAAAATTCATATATGATGCTGAAAAAATCCTAAAAAGCATAAAATGTCCTAAAAAAATACAAAAAAATAAAAAAATAAAAAAAAATTAAATAAAATTGAAAAAGTGCCTTGGTGAAAACATGGAAACAGGCTCCTTGGTAGAAAAAATATAAAAAAAATATAAAAAGTCCTTAAAAAATTGCAAAAAAATCTATCAAGTGGTGAAAACCTCGAAACAGGTGCTGCTTGAGACCCTCTGCACCTATGTCTATCAGTCTTGCATGATGCTCCTTCGCTCCACTTCTCTCTTTGCCTCTCTTAGCCTGGAATTGACTCTTGTCTTAGTCTAGGGGGCATCCGTTGTTTTCAGCTTATCTTGGGTCTCTTTGTGCATCTGGGTTTCTTAGGCACCTTGCAAATGGTGTTTTTCAACACCACCCCAATTGTGTTTTTCAACACTACCCTAGCGTTGAGTGTTTCTCAACACTTTATCATATATCCTACCCACAGTCTAGATGATGCAATATTTCTCACTGGCAGATGCGATACTCAAAGCTTGACTCTATGACCTACACACACTCACTTGACTCACTAAGACTTGCTTGGATTTATTTTCTTTGTGTGTTGTCTATGATGCTTTCTTTGTTGAGTGTTCTCCCCCTATGATCATTTTCGATGATGCATAGCTAGAAGATTGAGGGAATGAGAACATGTTTTATTGTTTTTTCTGCCTGTGGGTATATTTTGTTGGTCCTAACTTTCATGAGCATTTATGCTGGTCTTACTTGACACTATGGACCTACAAGGTATTATCCTTGACTGTTTCACAAGTGCATGCTTATAGCCATCCTGACTTTCTTGTGTCTCGATGTGAGCATAATCTTACTATATCAAACTTAGGTAATCTCACTGCACTAGTCATCTTGACCTACATGTCTTTGATGCCTAGGTCAGATTTTGACATTTCTATCTAATATAGATCATATTCAGATCCACATAGTTATGCTAGTGTGTATTGTATGATCTTGCGATGCTCCCAATAATGCTCAATGATGATAATTAGATGTCTATTGGCTTTGTAACCTTGCAAGTAAACCACTTTTCATGTAGCTTGCATTGTTAGGTTCATGTTAGTTTAGTTTTGCATCTTGCATATGGAGAGAGCTCTCTTTTCATTTTATGTGGACTTGTTAATCAACTACGCTCACCTTTCACTTCTTCCCGATCCTGTCTTTCACTTCTTATCTTTCATATCCCATCATTTTCCTTTCATTTCAGGATCGAAACAGAAATCCACGTTCACCTTGATTATTCCCCTCACTTTTCTCCTTCTTCCATGTAGTTGGTTAACCTTTTGAGGTCTGATCCTTCGATCTTCACTGGGGCATTCTTCACCTCTTCATCCCCATCTCTTTCAAACTTCTAGTCTTTCATTCACTTTCAAATCTCAAGTTCAAATCCTTCCCCTCTGTGGTGTTTCTAAGTTGAGGGACCGCTTGGTTCGTGCCCCAGGTCCCATGTGTGGGGCATCCCTTCACTACTTGATGGTTGTTCTGTTCTCTTTCTTCGATTATGATTTCTAGTGATTTGATCATGCTGCTCTTGCTTCTGCTTTCCCTCTACCTGGATTTTGCTTTCGATCCTGAGGGGGCAAACACATCATATCTTATTGGCTATCTCTTTCCTAAGTGTTCAGTACTATCGCTATCAGGCTAACCATGCAGGATTTTCTATTTTTCTGCACTTCATTCTTTGGAGTCAGAATGCTATTGCTTTCCTTCTTGGCTATCTCTTGCTTTCTTGGCTGATCTGAGTTTCTTTGTGATCCCAAATCGATCTCACATTTCAACTTCATTCTTTGACTGCATGTGTTCCTAGATCGATCACACATTATTCAAAGAGGGGCAAATGTATACACCCAAAAATGGTCACCTAGACTATTAGCCCCTTTTGCTAAAATCATCAATTGCTTATTCTTGATCAAATCCTAGTTCTATCATTTATTTGATTAATTTCTATGGGCTAACCATGTTATCCTAAGTCTTTATTTATTTAAAAGGAATATTTCCTCGCCTTTTAATAAATAAAAAGCCCCCACTTTTCCTCTTATCCTAAGTTGCGCAAATAAAGCATTATTCTTATTTATAAAAAGAGAAAAAATACTTTTTGTCTCATATGGACACAAAAGTCAACTCTTATTTTCTCATTGGAGGATATTTGTGCACATGGATTGCTCCTCTTTCAAGCTCCACCATTGATTAAATCTTTTGCCTCTTAATCTCCATGGTCCATTCCTCCTCATTTCCTTTAAAAGAAGAGCTCTCTTCTTCATTCTAGATCCCCAAATTTTTATGCGAACTTTATGTTGCAGGTTTTCTAGGTCACTTTGGAGCTTTTAGGAGATTTGGAGCATTCTTAGCATCTACATCTCATTCTTTCATTCTACATCTCATTCTTGCATTCTTAGCTTAGCTTCATATTTATGCTTTCTTAGATTAGCTTCATTTCTATGCTCTAGATTAGCTCACATAGATTAATTAGCTTGGGTTGTAACACTTGCATATTTCCTTTCATAGCTTAGCTTGCATTTCCATTTCTAGTATAGTTGCATTGCATTTTCATTCTTGATTCTTGAGGATATTGGCATTCTTGCCCTTGTCTTCATTGAATCTCCCATTGCATTGTTTACTAGCAAGGTTATAGGCTAAATAGCTCTAGCTGAGAGCATTCTTAAAACCCTTGCACTCCATGCCTAGGGAGCTATGGATCAATTTGTGAGGGCTCATTCTTGAGTTTCCTTGCATGTAATGATCCATAGAAGTGTGACACATTTATAGCACATAGTATGTGCCCTAGAAGTTAAGTTGGTTAGACTATACTCATGCTTAGTCTACGAGTGCATAATTAGAAATGCATGGATGAGAAAGATATAGACAGTTGAAGATACATAGCCAGTGAGTGCCAGAGAAGAACAGAGCATGAAGCTGATAGTTAGTGTTTTGGTTTGTGATTATAATGTAATATTGTAAAGGCTATGTGCTTATTGTATTTAGGTTTCTGAGATATATACTTTTTTTTTTTATAAGCGTGCCTGAGTAAATTCATTTGGAAGCATTGTTTGTAATAGGTTCTAAGGCTGACCTAGTTGTTTGTTGTGTATGTGCATATAAATATAAGATGTTCCCATTGTAATTAGAATGCATGTGAAGATAGAGTTGTGATAAGAAGAGAAGAAGTGTGCAAAGATAGTATAAGATGTATTAGAGCTTTGCAAGAGGTCAAAGCATTAGCGCATCAAAGAAACTAATCTAACAAGTAGTTTCATAGTGACAGTTCATCCAACAGATATAGTGTGTATCTGAGATTAAAAGGTTGTAGCCAAGTCACCACTTGAGCAGTGAGCTCCAGGATAGTGTGTCCACTCCCCTAACAAGGACTATTGTAAAAGACTCCTAACAAGGTCTTACCCGTAACAAGGTCTACTATACTTAATGCATTGTAAAGAAACTCCTAACAGGGTTAAGGATCTTCTAACAAGGATCATAAAACACTAGTGCAAAATATTAGTGGGTGTCAATTCCCACCAGGGTTTTTACTTATTTGGGTTTTCTCATTACCATATTGGTGTCATGTGTTGATTTCATGTTTCATGTTTATGTGAATGTTTATTTCAATTCTTAAGAATTCAAATTCAATTTAAAGATCAAAGTTAAAAGTTAAAATACAATGAACACTGATTCACCCCCCCTCTTAGTGTTCCCATTCCTAACAATTGGTATCAAAGCTCTAGTCCTCAGCAAATAAGTTCAACCACTTGAGGAGATCATGGACAAAGTAGAAATGAAACATCTGAAAAGAAATCTTGAAGCTGCTCTTGAAGACCTAGACAAATCAAAAAGAGAAATTGAAGAACTAAAGGAAAAAGTTAGTGATGCACAATTAGTTATCAAAAGGCTAAGAAAGGACTTGAAAGAATTCTCTAACAATGATCTAGGAGAAAAGGCCAAGAAGCTAAATGAAGACAATGCATCTTTGAAAGAACTACTTGAAGAATTTGATGATAAGTTGATCAACAATCAAGAAGTCTATAATGAACAAGTCAAAGAGAACCTTCAACTCAATGAGGAATTAAGGCAAGCTAACTTGGAAATCCTGGAGCTAAGGAATATCAAAGAAAGCTTGGAGTCTGAATTAAAAGAAGAAAAGAATCATATTGACAAATTGCACACCAGCTCTAATTTGATAGAATCTCAGTTGTATGCAAGAAGAGCTAAAGGAGACACTAGCTATATTGGATACAATGAAGCATAAAATTAGATTGACAACATGTGAGCAAGAAAGGATACGCAAAAAGACTCTACTAATACTGAGAAGACTAAAGATCAAACCAAAAATAATGGTGGACCTCCAAAGAATGAGTGCAAGCAAGTAGAACACACTTGTTTTGCATGTAACAAGCATGGACACATTGCAAGGAACTGTACAGAGGTAAGACCTTTTAATGGTTACTGTTATCCATGCAATAAATTTGGTCATAGAGCTATGAACTGGAAGACTTGTAAGAAGGACAAGATTCAACATGATCAGAGAAATTAGAATCAGACAAATATAAGAAGTTCTCAGAATGTTACATGTCAGATATGTAACTATAATGGTCACTTAGTGAGACAAAGTAAAATGGTGACTCATGTCAATGCACCAAGGAATATAAGACCTCCAGTCATTTGTCACTCTTATAAAAAGGTTGGACATATCTCAAAGTTTTGTATATCAAGGACACAAGGTCAAGAAAGCCCTAAAAAGGCTGAAGAACCAGTATTGGATCCCAAAGGAGACATCAAGTTTTTGAAAGCCTCAGAGGATGTGAGCTTGATTTGGTTAGAAGGAAAGAAGGACAAAGTTGATGAGATTGTATTGGATGCATCCACAGTGGACACACCCTCTACATTTGGATGAATGGTCCTCAGAGTCATAGGGGGAACTAATTTAGCTCTAGACCCCTGTGTGGCTGGTATACTCATTCTCATAGTATGCACCTTTGGACTTAAGCTTTTGGAGTATAAAGGAACCTTTGTGCAAGAGCACACATACTGATTGTTAGCAGAACTCAAGTTGGAAATTTTTAAGTGACAACCTGGTTTACGCGGCAAGCATTAATGATGAAATTTTCACTTTAAGTATACATAAAGTTGTTTGGTTACTCATTGCATTCAAATTTAGAGTGATTGGAGAGAAGAAAGAGCCTTAGAAGTGATTGATTATATTTTTAGTAATTAGTAGTGCATTTGGTCAGTTGCAAAAACCCTAGTTCATCACACCAATTCAAAAATCTTCAAATTATCTTAGAGATCAGTTGGAAAGTGATTAAACAAGTAATTCATGGCCACTCCCATAGTTTTTGATGTTGCAAAGAAGAAAAGATATGTATTTAAGAAGCATCCATTTAAGTCAACCCTAGATGATTTAGAGGGAGCATTCTCCTGCACGCCTATGGGTGTTATGCATGTCAAGGACATTAGGACATACATCTACTGTAAGAAAGAACCAGTAGGGTTGGATAGGTTAAGGGAACACATGGATACCATGTTGAAACTAGATAAAACATTCATGGATGAATATTTCAAGTGGAATGATCACCCTATAGTTGAGTATGCTATGACATATGAGTTTTATGAGACTGAATGGATTAAGATACTATTGAGAAAAATTCATGATGATTTATCCTGGATAGGTGATGTTATAGTAAGAATCACTAGTGACCTAAAACATGAGATGATAGGCCTTTCTAGGACAAGCGCTATCCTTCCTATGGGAAAGGATGTTAGAAAAATTATTGAGAAAACATGTAAGTCAAGGAGTGATAGGCGTGGGATGAAAATTGAGCCTATTGAGTAAGCTGACATCAAATTGATGTCTATGATACTTGGATACAGGTTTCAACACACCAGCAGGGTGAATAGTGTGTCTGCGAGCACAATTCTAGCAGCCATTAGACTTGTAAATGAAGATGGGTAGTTCAATCTCTATGAGATCTTGTGGGTATAGCTGATTGATAACATCAAGGCCATCAATCATGATAAGACCAAAATATTCATGTTTGGGTCTTTAATCATTTACATGTACCTTCATATAGTTGGGAAAGTATCAGACTCATATTTGGATAAGACTATTCCAGCCATGCCTCAGATATCCTATAAGGCATCCATTGAGAGCACATTGAGAGATTACATTACATTGGAATTAAAATCTTTCAGGGCTAAGATGCAATTGAGACATAGAATTCTAGAGAGCATTGTGGAAAAGTATAAGGATACTATTTTCTTTATGGTAGAGACAAACATAAATTGTATAGAAGTTGTTGAGCCAAGAACTAAGTGGATTCATCCACTTGGTTACAAGGTAGAGGAATAGGTCCTTGAAGCATATGAATAGGTACTACTATTATCCCCCAAAGATCCTAATGAACCTAGGTGGGGAACATAGGAGGAGAAAACTAGAGAAGTTGATGCAATCCTCAATAGTGCAGCAACTAAGAGAAAGGTTTCCCAAGTTACTTCAAAGATTCTAAGAATTCATGGAGTGACTCAAGTTTATTTAGACAAGGCAAGGGAAGAGAATATTGCTTTGGAATTGAAAAGTGTAGTAGCAGAAGAAAAACCAGAAGATCCTAAGTTAAAAAGGATAAAATTTGAAAAAGATGATAGTTAGAAGGGTAAAGAAGATGATACTCCTTCTACGCCCAAGGATACTATTGACCTTACCACTCCTCCAGAGTATAAGACAATAGTCAAGAGGAAGAAAGAAGCTAGCACTAGTCATCCATCCTCATGAGTAACAAGGAGCAATAAAAACACTCAAGAACCTCCTGAGGTAGGATTTAGACCAAGCCTTAAAGTATCAAAAACAAGAATTATAGATGAAGGTAGAATTGATCAAGTAGGGAAGTTCTATAAAAATTATAGTGAGATTGAAAAATCAAAGATACATAGTATGATTGTCAAATATATGATCAAGTTTAGGAAGACAGTATTGTAATTAAAGACTTTAATTCCAGATAGTGTATGGGACATCCTAGAGTTCCAAAAGAGACAAGCTAATGAAGAGGATCTAAGGCTCAGAGAAAAGATTTTAGATGAAAGTTTGCTAGTGTGTTCTTTACAATAAAAATCTAATGTTACTAGATCTGGTGAAGCCTCATTTGAGGACTAAGCTAAGAACACTCTAAATTATGGATAATAACTATGATTTAGTTACCAAAGAAATAGAGAAGGCATTTGAGAAGGTATTCATGAATAGGCACATGTACCCTCCTACTATGCCTACAACACAAGTGACCTATAAGGATGATAAAGTGGTAAAGCCCACTAATATACTAGTGACAAGTCCACAAGACTCGGGACCCATAGATGGAACACAATTAAAGGCAAATAAGTCTACGCCCATCCCAAAAAAAGACAACACTATTGTCATTGAAAATGTGGAGATAGCCATGGCGGCTACTGATAAGGATCTGGATAAGTTGAAAGAAGCATTTATTAGCACTCAAGAAGCTCAAATTATTTGTGGTAGTAATTCTCCCATCCCACAAGAAGTTTTGATTGAAAGCATAATAAAAGAAGAAGGAGAAAAAGAAAAACAAATAGAAAAAGAAAAATAAGAAAGAATAGAAAAATCAAAAGAGAAAGAAGTAAAAGAAGATGAGATAAGAGTCAAGCAAGAAATAATAGACAAAACTCCCATAAATCCATCACCTTCTACATTGTTGTCAAGTTTAACACCTGACACAACTAGTTTGGACTCATGGGGAGAAGAGGATTTGACTAAATTCAACATCCTAGCCATGGAAAAGGCCAAGGAGAAACAAGTGATGAGAAATCCCATCCTAGTAGAAGTAGTAAACATTCTGAACAACTTGCTACTAGAGGACAAGAAAGTGTCTAAGATACACTCAGCGGATGATGTGAGCAAAGTCATTTCACATTTTAAGAACAATTTCTCAAGATTAGAAGAATCTGCATCCCTAGTTGCAGAAGAGAAGTACCTAAAGGAGAGGTTGAGTGAACTGATGAGAAACTTTGCACTAGATTTGACTTCACTCAAGACAAGACAAGCATCTTTAAAAGAATTTCCTAATCAAGGAAGGAAAATCATTACAGACTGCATGGATCAAGATAAGCTTACTAATGCCCATCTTAAGAAAATAAAAGAGGTAGAAGATATGATTGAGTAGTTCAAGAGTTTAGTAAAAGATCCATCCACAGATGTAAATATGTGCAACAATGTTTACCAGGGTCAGATTGGTAAGATTGAGAAGGTGGAAAAAGAGATGTCAAAGATAAGGGCAAGGCAAACATAGCTAAGGAATGCTCTTGTGCCCTCACTAGACATATTGAATTAGAACATCAAGGACATAGATGCCACAATGGTAACTTATGATCATGGTCCTAGTAGTGGCTTGGAGAAGATGGAGAAGCTATAATATGCTTTATGCGCCCATCTCCAGATAGTAAACTCTTTGATCACTTTTTGGAAGAAGGAGATCCAGAACCTAAAGATAGCATATCCAGATGTTTTCCCTTAGTAAGTATGTCTAGATAAAGTTTTTTTGGAGCACCTTTGTCATTAATGTCAAAGGGGGAGTTTTGTATAGAATATGGATTATAATATGTATAGGGAGATATAAAATTATGTATAAGAAATGTATAGAATACAAATTTTTTTGTATTAAGAACAGTTAGCAACATGGCCATATTCCTTTATTTCCATCAATGAAAAAGGGGGAGATTGTTGGCAAGTTGGCTATACTGATGTATATGACTTGATATAGTGTTGTCATTATGGAAACAAAGTCATATAGTAGTTTGGAGTCAGTGCACTTGATGAGAAGATCAAAAATTAGTTAAGTGTTGAAGACTAGATAGTGTATAGAGTTCCTATAGCTCAGAGCATCAGCGCACGTGCATATGGAAGAATTATGGTATGCACCCTAGAAGTTAAGTTGGTTAGACTATACTCATGCTTAGTCTATGAGCACATAATCAGATATGCAATGATGAGAAATATACAGACAATTGAAGATACACAGCTAGTGAGTGCTAGAGAAGAACAAAGCATGAAGCTGACAATTAGTATTTTGGTTTGTGATTATAATGTAATGTTGTAAAGGATATGTGCCTATTGTATTTAGGTTTTTGACATATATACTTGTTTGTTTGTAAGCACACTTGAGTCAATTTATTTGGAAGCATTGTTTGTAATAGGTTATAAGGTTGACCTAGTTATTTGTTGTGTATGCACATATAAATATGAGATGCACCCATTGTAATTAGAATGCATGTGAAGATAGAGTTGTGATAAGAAGAGAAGAAGTGTGAAAAGATAGTATAAGATGTATTAGATCTTTTCAAGAGGTCAAAGCATCAGCGCATCAAAGGAACTGATCTGATAAGTAGTGTCATAGTGATAGTTCATCCAACAGATATAGTGTGTATCTGAGATCATAAGGTTGTAGCCTTAACCACTTGAGCAGTGAGCTCTAGGATAGTGCATCCACTTCCCTAACAGAGACTATTGTAAAAGACTCCTAACAGGGTCCAACCCTTAACAAGGTCTACTATACTTAATGCATTGTAAATAAACTCCTAACAGGGTTAAGGATCTTCTAACAAGGATCACAAAACACTAGTGTAGAATATTAGTGGGTGTCAATTCCCACCGGGGTTTTTACCTATTTAGGTTTCCTCGTAACCATATTGGTGTCATCTATTGATTTCATGTTTCATGTTTATGTGAATGTTTATTTCAGTTCTTAAGCATTCAAATTCAATTTAAAGATCAAAGTTAAAAGTTAAAATACAGTGAACACTGATTCACCCCCCCTCTCAGTGTTCCCATTCCTAACAAGATATGTAGTTTCAATGGACACACAACTAAAGAATGTAATATGGTTAGTCACATCAATGCTCCTAGGAATATAAGGCTTCCAATCATTTGTTACTCATGTAACAAGGTTGGACACATCTTAAAGTTTTGCATATCACAAGTGCAAAGACAAGAAAGTCCTAATAAGTCTCAAGGATCGATATTAGATGAATCTAGAGAAGTCAAGTTTGTGAAAGCTACAGAAGATGCAAGAAATATTTTGATGGAAGTAAAGAAAGATAATTCTATTGAAAAAGTGGTAGATGCATCCACAATGGATGTTCCTTCTACTTTTGGATAAATGATCCTGATGGTCATAGGGGGAGTTAGATTAGCTCTAGACCCTTGCATGGCTAGTATACTCAGCATCAGAGTATGCACCTATGATTTTAGATGTTTGGTTTCTAGTTGATGTAGTATGAAAGAGCACACAGTCTATATGACAGCAAAAAATGAGTCTTGAATTCACAGTTGCAACCCATGCTACGATGGAAAGCATTAATTATAGAATTTTGTTTAATAAGTCATCGAAGATCTATTATCTTCACTTTTAAACTTGAGATCAAGCCCTTGGAGAGAAAAGGAGATTAAATCATCAAGAGTTGAAGGAGTATAGTCATTTCATTAGCAAGAAGAGTTAAGATTATTGGTGAAACCCTAGCTCAAACGCGTGGTTTCAGAAATCTTTTGGAACCCTATTTGAGCATTGAATCAAGTAAGTAATGGAAAATCTAGTAGTCTTTGATGTCACTAAAAGAAGAAGAAGAATAAGATAAGTGATAGCACCTCTATGCCCTCAACTACAATTGATCTGGAGTCCTCTATGCCTTCTGAGCCAAGCAAGGTGTCTAGAAGAAAGAAGCAAACTGGCACAAGTCAACCATCCAAGGACTACTAGAAGCAAAGTGAAGAACGCTCAAGCACCTCCTAAGGTAGGATTCAAACCAAGTATGAAAGTTCTAAGATCTAGAGTTGTTGATGAGGGGAGGATAGATCAGATTGGAATGTTCTATGATAAATATGGAGAAATTGATAAATTAGAAATTAATTCTATAATTATCAAACATATGATTAAGTTCAAAAAGTCAATTTTGGAACTTAAGATAGTCATCCCTGAAAATATATGGAATATAATGGATTCATTGAAAATACAATCTATAGAGGAAGATATGAGAATTAGAGAAAAGACATTGGATGATAACCATCCTATTTATCCACTAGAAGAAAAGATAATATTGTTAGATTTGGTAAAGCCTCATCTAATATCAAAGATAAAAAAATTGCATATAATGAATAAAGATTATGACTTGATTGCAAAGAAGATAGAGAAAGCATTTGAGAAAGTGTTTCTAGATAGCCACATGTACCCTCCTACTACACCTACACCCCAAGTTATTCTAGAGTTAGCAAAAGAATTAGAGATACTAAATGCACCTATGACAAGTCCATAGGATTCTACGTCCAAGGTTACAACACCCACTGAAGAAGTGGAAACAAAATATGGAACTCTTATGATCAATAATGTTGAAATAACCATGGAGGCTATAGATAATGATCTAGATAAGTTTGAAGAAGCCTTTGTAAGAACCGAAGAAGCTAAGATCCTATGCGGTGAAGAAGTACCCTTGGAGCTAGAAGTCCTAGTTGAAGATATAACAGGACATGAAGATGAAAAAGAGCATGAACCTAAAGAAAAAACCTCTATTGAGACCCCAGTAAAGATGGAGATTGAAAATATGGATATGAGTTAAAGCGCTAACTTAATTCCTACTCCTAAGTCCTCAATATCATTGTTGTCAAGATTGACTCCTAATACTGCAAGTTTAGATTCATGGGGAGAAGAGGATCTAATAAAGATAAGTATGATGGCTATGGAGAAAGAAAAAGAAAAGAAAGTAATGAGAAACCTTCTCTTTGTAGAATCAGTCAGCATACTGAATAATCTACTGCCTATGAAAAATAAATTGATTAATGTTCACTTAGTGGATGATGTTAGCAGCATTTTGTCGAGTTTTAAAGAAAAATTTTCAACTCTAGAAGAATCGGCGACAAAAATTGATGAAGAGAACTACAACAAGAAAAGACTAAATGATTTGATAAACAATTTCTCACTTGACCTAAACTCTCTAAAGATTGGTCAAGCAATGCTAAAAGAGATAGCATCAAAAGGAAGAAAGAAGATAGTTGATTGCATGAACAAGGACAAACTCACATCAGACCATTCAAAGAAGATTTAGGAAGAAAAGTCACTAATTACAACAATAAGAATATTAGATGAAGATCCCTCTCAAGAAATAATTGTCTGTAATAATGTTTATCAAGGGTAGATAGACAAAATAGAGAAAGAGATTGAAAAGATAAGGGTTGGACAAGCACACCTGAGAAATGCACTAGAACCCTCACTAGATGTATTGAATCAGAACATCAATCATATAGATGCAACAATTGTCACATATGATCAAGGCCCCTGCATGGATCTAGAAAAGATGGAGAAGATTACATATGCATTATGCACCCATCTTCAGACTATTGATGCAATCAAGGTATTTTGGAAACAAGAAATTAAAAACCTTTAGATTGCATATCCAGATGTATACTCCATGTAAGCATTTAGCGATTCCTTTTGAGCACCTTTTTCATTAATGTCAAAGGGGGAGTAGTGTATATATTACAAAGGAGATAGAATAGTATATGATGTACAGTATGTAAAGAGATGTAAGATTATATGATAACACTTTTGTGTAAAGCCAAAGTTTAGCAACTTTTCCATATTCCTTTGTTGCCATTAATGAAAAAGGGGGAGATTGTTGGAAAGTTGAGTTTACAAAGATTACATGACTAGTTTTATGTTTTTATTATGGAAACAAAGTCATATGGAGTTTTTATAGTCAGTGCACAAGCTTTGAAGTTCATATTTTGGGTAAGTATGGAAGATAGTGTAGACAATGACTTACCTGATGATCAGAGCATCATCACACATGTGTATGATCAAGTTATGGTATGCACTTTTGGATATAAGCTTTTGAATTTGTTATTATGCTAATTCTAAGAAAACATGGTCAAATATGATAGTATCAAGAATTTCTAGCAAGTCTAAGTGACACTTGCAGTTCAGCGATAGAGCAGAACAGAGCATTGAGCTGACAAATTTTTTTCACTTAGTATATATCATTTTATTTTGTAATAGCTATGCACCTATCATAATAGTGATGAAAACATGTTATTATCATTTTATGTAAAAACACTTGAGCCAATTATTTTGGAAGTGTTGTGTATGTTAGGTTTTAGACCGACAGAGTACTAAGTTTTGGTTGCGCCTATTCAACATGTATATATATGACATGCGCTTTTGTATTTGAAAAAAAAGGATATAGAAAGAAGTGTAGAAGTATGTGAAGTATATAGAAGAGAAGAATAATATAGTTAGTATGGAATATAACTCTACAAGAGGTTAGAGAAACATCATAGAAAAGGAACTAATTAGACAACATTGTCAAAGCAGTAGTTCACCCTTTCAGATATAGTGTGTATTTGTATATCAGGAGTTTGTAGCCTTCTTCATTGAGTAGTGTGCTCTAGAAGTGTGCCATCCACCCCTAACAAGGTTTTTTTCTTCAAGACTCATAGCAGAGTCATTATACTCGGCATTGTAAAGACTGCTCCTAATAGGCTAAAGGAACTCTAACAAGTTCATAAGACTAGTGCAATTATTCCTAGGTACTAATTCCCACCAGGGTTTTCCTCTGGCCAAGGTTTCCCCATAAACATATCTTGTGTTATGTGTTATGGTTGTTTTCTTTATATGCTTTTCTATTCATTTCAGTATCAAAGTAATTGGGCTAAGTTTCAAGAAGCAGAAAAACATTAATTGTAGAATACTGATTCACCCCCCCTCTTAGTGTTCCCATTCTTAACACTAAGGTCAAACTAAATATGGAAAAATTATTCTCAAAGGTTTTTAACTCATTTTATCACAAATCAATTGGTTCTAACCCTACCTCTATGAAAAACTTAGCTTAGCTCTCGCCCAAATCCCAGATAGACATGACTTCTCAATAGACAGACTTGAAAACAACCTCCAACAAAGGCTACCTAAGACATATTTATGATTTGATGTCTTATGGATCTTCATCTTACATACATTCTATCATTTGACTCAATATGATCCTATTGGTGCCCAAAAATGAAGGATTGGATTTTCTATGGACTTGCTAATCCAATGCTGGGTAATCCAATTATTTTTGTGAATGAACAAGTTCAACCACAATAGGGGTTTGAACTTCCACAATTTTGGCTCTGTAGGAATAAGGCTAGTGGGCCTATACCTTAACCAAATCTGTTGGTTCAAAGGCTTTTTATAGCAGATAACTAAATATAAAACTTGTGGATTCTCTCAAAGTGGCTAATAAACTTGAGAGGAATCAAATTCTAAGTATTTCAGCACTAATATATTGAATGCTGCAAAAACTAAAATGCTTTGATTAATAGTATATGTTTCACAAAAAGTATATAAAATAAAATGAATCAAAGGAATAGAATATCACAAAATTTTAATAATGAATTGAATGACTATATTCCAATTATTGATAAGATTAGTGCCTTCTCTCTACTTGGGCAATGGAGTCAAATTCTTATCCAATCCTATGTACAACTCTAGAGATAGTTTTAATAACTTGTTTATGATAACAAGACCATCACTTTAGAGGCTTCTACATGAAATATAATTAAAACAAGATTATACAATAGTTCTACTAGATTTAACTCTGATCTGAGAGACCAATAGGATAGATGAAAGTTTGATAACCACACCTTTCAACTAATAGTCAAACTACATACTTATTTCAAATAACAATGTCATGAGAATTTAACACAATGAGGCAATCTAAAATGATTAGATTTATCCAAAGGACTAATTGAATCAAAATTTAAACTTTTCCATTGATATAGGAGAAAACACTTAGCTTTGTATTAATGTTGAAAGAAAAAGTACATCATGGTCCAAAATTTGTAGTTGTGAATCTAGAAAAAACTATTTCCTCTATCTAATTATTTAATCTGGCTCTCATTTATAGTAGAGAAGTAAGTTAACAAATGAAAAGGTGTCTCCTTTTAGAGAAACTATCAGTTACCTAATACCTAATTATAACTAATGATTCAAAAATGCTTAAAAAAGTACAATGTTTAAATAAATCAATCTCCCAAGAGATTTCCACATTCTTCAATGTGTTGAAGGTATCCAGTTGAGGCATGGGTGTTAGCATCATCAATTACATATCTGATCAAGATTTCCAAGTTGATAAATTGATTGATCATCTCCATTGTGGCTTTCATTTTGAAGGATTCTTCCTGGGTAGCACTCATGGCATCATATAATCACTTTTGGCAATATGTAAACCAAGCACCTTTATCCCTGATTTCTTTGTTTCTATCCATCAATGGTGTCACCCCTTTTGTTTTCAGACCTCTGAAAACTTTAAAAACATTTCTAATTGATGAAGGGTGCTCCCCTTAATACCACAAACGCATAACAGAAATAGAGAAACAACAACAATATGCAAGAACAAAAAATTGGCTTCTTATTATCTCCACAAATGTGGAATTACAAATTTTCAGAATTACAACATGCAAAGCCACATGGGCATTCCCTTACAATATTCTATAGGACAAAGCCTTGAACTATTACCCAGATCTACTACCCAGAACTATTCTGAACTGCCTAAGACAATAATACAGCCTTCCTTATATAGGCAATTTTCCACCGCCTGGGAAGGTTCCAGAATTTTAGCCAATAAGGCCAACCAAACTTAGAATTATTTTATTTTACATTTTATTACATCATAGTCGGCTCAAGATAACCTTTGAAACCCGAACAGAAATTTTGAAGAAAATTATTTTTTGCCATTTCAGGTGGCCCAACTTCCGAAGACCATAAGTCATCACCAGTTGACCCGATCGGCTATTATAACCCCATTTCGGAAATGCCACGAAGTGCTCTATAGGCTTGACCCATGCAAGCACCCGTCACCCAAATTTTCGACCTCATCTGGGGCCTCTAAAGCCTTCAAAACTGAGTTCAAAGTTTCTGTACCCTGCTGCCAATACCGAAAATCTTCAATATCTTCCAATATACACTTGATCTGGCAATGAAACTTTACTGGCAGACTTATATGACCAAAATGAACCTCCAAGAAAGAAATCAGATCATTCTGAGCACATACGAAAATTACCAAAAATAGTAACTTTCCATAAATAGCAGCTCTGCACAAAATAGCCCTTATTGAATACAAAAACAGAAATATTTTTGGGTGATGCAAGATTGCTCTTACACCCAGGATGCTCCTGCATCACTAATCTTCTCTCCATATTCATCATGCTCATTTAACATTTTTTCAATTTTTGAAACCAAATTTTGATTTGGGTCATCCTTAAGCATCATTTGCAATCTATATTTTATGCGGTCATGAGATAAATTGCAATTTTAATTCATCCTCTAACTTTCCAAGAGTCTGATTAAACCTTTGAATCTTTCCTTCAAAATAAACACAAAAGCATCATTTCTTATGGTTTGCAACTTCTTCGTGATCTTCTTGTTTTCCTCAACAAGTTCATCATATTTCTTTTTTGATTTAGAACTCTCAGGACCTGTAATCATAAGAACATTTGTGCCACCTATTCTACATTTTTATTCATACAAATTTTTCCACTAATCTCTTTCCTTAATGAGTCTTTCAATTTGTTTTTTGGTGAATTTTAAAATATCAATTTCAATGTCTGCAATAGAAACATGGTCTGTCTCCCCAACTTTGAGAGTCATCATGTGGCCGAATGCTTTATCCACATAAATGATCTTGGGTCTCTTGTGGGGTGGGTACATTTCTGATAATAACATGGTTTCTTCTTCCTCAACAAACCTGGACCCAATAAAGATATCTTTCACACCCTATACATCCAATTTCTAATCCTTTTTGTCAACTTTCATCATACTATCAAAAATAAAGGAAGCACTAAGATGCCAACCAGGAAACAATATGACACCAGCCTCTACAAGATATTTCTTCTCCTTTTCTAGTGTCACTATTTTTAGTTCCTCCTAGATTTCCCTTATTAATTTCTACATTAATTCTTCTTCACCTCCCAAAGTCAATAATGGAATATAATCCCTCAATTTCTTTCCTTTGAAATTATATAAGAAAACCATGAATTCCTTTGACCTTACAAAATTATCATCAAACACAAATGTATGGAATTTATCTAACCTATAATATGGGTTCACTCCCAATGCACCAATAATCAGTTCATTTTGATCTAGCTCTTCCCTTGGTTCATTCTCAAAATGCCTAGACATAACTTCAGGATCATTTTCTCCTTAAGAATCATGAGCCTCATTCATCATATGAGCTAACTCTTATTTATTTTGATCCAAATCCATTTTATACATTTCAACCATTTCTTGTGCTTCTTCATCTTCCATATTTTTGAACATATCTTCATTATCAAGTGATTGATGTGGGTAGTCTCCCAATTTTTTATTCTTTCTATAAGAATGAATATATCCTTCAAGATCATAATTCTTTATGGGCACATGATGTAACATATAATATTCATCCTCCATTTTTTTTTCAACAATCATATATTCTTTTTAAGAGACAATGGTAAAATCTCCAAAGATCAGGATTCCAGGCAAAAAAGTTTATTTATGCAGTGATTCTCAAAAATGCTTGTTACTTGAAAAACCCATTTTTCTCACAATTTCCAAATAAGGAATTCTATATGGGACATATTTGGGCAATTTCTATGGTAGATCCTCACATTCGTACACTCTAATACAGGTGAACAAATCATACACATACCAATCACCCTAATTATGATTTACAATATTTTGTAAACTAGAATCCTTAGGTCTCATGAACCATTTTATTTATTTAAAAATGGAATGATTGACATCAAATCCAAACATCCTAGATGTTGGTCTGATAAAAAACTCTTCAAAATATACATAATTTGAAAACTCATACCTTGAATCCCAAATTGAGGTCTATAATTGAATTGGTTGGTCCTCTCCATCTTGGCTTTTCAAATTTAATCTTAATTCTCAGGCGAAACCTCAAGTCTATGACCATAAAACAAGACAATATTCATAAGAAAAAAATAGTGTTTGAAAGTAGGTTATGTGTTATCCCTAAAGAAAATGAATCCATCATGCAAACGTTCTGCCAAATAAGATGGGTAGTCAAAGGGTCATGCCTCATACATTTGTATATCTATGGCTAAGACCATGGGTCCCTCAGTCATTAAGTCAAGAACTTCTACCCCTCCCAACTGTCCACATGACATGTATGTAACCTCTAGATATCTTCTAAACAAATCACCATTGTACGAAGGGCCATCCTCATCAGTTAGGGAACTTGAATCCCTCTTATGAACTGCCAATTTCCAAGTCTTATAGGTTGTATATGCTATTATGAACTCATCATGTAACTTAGCGAAAGAAAGCTTCATAGTGAATCCCGGTTCTAAACCAAAAAATTCCTCTATCATTTATGCTAAAATTTGAAATAGAATATTTCCATCTTTGTCTTTGATACACCTTTCCTCATAATCATAATCATCAACTAGAATTTTAAGGAATTCAACATTTATGAATACATTAGGGACAATTAACCTACCTAAATTTAAATGCCATGGATTTATGAGAGGGATTTATTTATTCATGCCGAGGTAAAGGAAAAGAAAGAACTCATATCCACAAATTCAAGTCCAAATATCCCCAAATTTTTTGAATTTATCCTCTAATTTGTCCCTTTCAGGTACCATATGCTTACTTCTTTGCAATTTAGGTCGAGAGCCATGCATTTGATCAATAAGATCCTAGCTCAATTTCCTTAGGGGAACTTCTTCGAATGAATTCTTCTTTTTTATTGATGGTTTCAAACCTACCAATGCCTTCCTCTTGTTGGATGATCCTGAAGGTTCCATGGCTTCCAAGATTTTTGTATGCCGTCTCTGCAATAGCTTGGTGATGAAATTGTTTACTTGGAATTGTCAAGGTCCTCTAAATCTTATAATTATTTCCTTCATGTAAAAACTCTATTTATTCTCCAAATTTCATGAATGGCGTCAAATTTTCTTAGGAATTTAAACCCATGAATTTAATGGTTTCCTATCAGCACATGCTATTCCAGGACAATAATATTTCTTCCACCATCAAGTTGTACATTCTATGATTAACTTGTTCCTTACATCACAAAAAAATTTCCCAATCACCTCATCGGTGATTGAAAATATTTATTATAAGTTCACGTGATGTCCATTCTTTCCCGATGAAAAGATCACCATATGTGTCACTGAGATTTGTTATAAACATTATCAATCAGCAGAAAATCCACTGATGATTCTATTGACCATCAGGATGGGAAAATTATTGTTGTTTCAAAATAAACATTCTCTCAATGAAACTATCGCTACAAGCTTCCCCAAGAAATTCATCAATGATAAGGATGCACAAAATCGTTCATTGCTGATCTCCTTTTTCTTCTGATAGTTTTATCACCAAAACATATCCCAAAGCTTTAGTCAGGGATCAGAGTGCTTGATACTTGTCTTCGCCAATGATTTTTTATGCTTGATAGAATTCTTGATATGAGTTATATGCCACTACACAAAATTTATAAGATCATCAGTATTTGTTAACTTGACAAGATGACCACTTCCTTCTTTGTTATTAGATTGTTGTCATTCTTACCTATCCCGATCAAGATAATCTATTTCGATACATGTAATATTTGGATTTTTTTTATCATTTTTCCATTGGATTTGTACCATTCCAATTCCTTAGAATGATGACCCTTAATTACTTCTCATGAGATGATGCTACCAATATCCTAGATTACATCTATACATAAAAACCTAAAGTAACTATTCACAAAATACAATGAAACTTTTAGGAAGTTTTCATATACAAATATGAGTGTCAACAGTGTCTCTTTATGGGGATGTGCATTTATAGTGAATGAAGCAAGACCTCAGTTATCTCAAGAGGAAGAAGACCAAAATAAAAAATCTTCAAAACTAAAGAAAACTAAAAGTATAATACAAGTTAAGATATACCTCCCTTTTCAGGAAAAGAATGGTTTCAAATACTGACCATGAGTTGTGATGCAAGGAAAGGGTTAAGAGGGGCCAAGGGATGACACACCCTGATGATCCAAGCATGCTCAACACATGCAAAAGCTAACAAACACAACAATGAGAGAGATAATGCTAGATCTTTCATATATTTTCATCAAATAACATCATACATGTTGGGCTGTAAGGCCTTCCTGATTTCAGCCATATATTACAATAAATCTTAGAAGACCTCAAACATGCAAGGATCTGTTACAAATCTTCAATCTAATGTCTCCCATCTATCATCTATCTGAATTGATAAGCTCTAACCCAATAGCTACATTTATACAAGAGCCTACCGAACTGAGTCAACCTTCATATCAACAATAAATAGAAGGAACGGTCAAATCTAGGACCACACACCTCCCAATGAAGGATTCCAACATTAGATCCATGACCCATAATAAATGCACAAGTCAGCCCAACAAGAACTCAAAATAAACTACTTGGCAAAGAAGGATGACTGAGCAACAAACAAGCAACACCGAGTCCCAGTGAAACAACCAACCACCCAGGAGATGACCGACCATACTCGATAACCAAAGGAAACCAACCAACTCAGTCAAAGAAGAAATCGAGCAAAACAAAAAACTTCAAACATATTTTTGGTGACACAAGATTTCCAAGGACCCAAGATGCTCCTGCATCAGACACCTGGGGTTATTTTGAAATGATTCTTAGAATCATTTAACAGGTATGATCCGAGCTGCATCCAACTTAGATTGTGAAATCCATGAACTGTCTTCCATCGGTCTATTCTTCCACTTTACCAAATGTTCCATATAATATTTTCCTCTTGTGCTCTGGCCAACTCTTTCTTTCAAGATTTTCTCCACTTCTTCATTCTACTTCTTAGGATACTCTATCAGTACTATCATTTCTTCATTAGATTCATGATATTCATACAAATCAACAATGTTGAAAATAGGTGATATGTCCATATCATCAGGTAATTCAATCTCATATGCAGTTTCACTGTCAAATTTCTTCAAAATCTTGCAAGGTCCAAATTTGTTCATCTTCAGCTTTCCATATGTACCAATAGGAAATGAGCCTTTCTTCAAATGAACCATCACTTCATCACCAACATCAAAATTTTTATGTCTTCTTGATCTATCATCTCTATCTTTGTATTTCTAGTTACTCTCTTCCAGCTTTAGTTTCACATCTTCATGCAATGTCTTCATGTATTCAGTAAACTTCACTCCTTCATCACTTCTTTTATTCTCATCATCAATGTCTCTCAAATCAGATATACCTCTCGGTTATGTGCCATTCACAATCTCAAATGGTGTTTTCCTAGTACTTCTATTCACTGAACTATTGTATGCAAACTCTGCTTGTGCTAACACAGAATCCAAACTACTCGGTGTGTCTCCAACTAAGCATCTCAAAACATTACCCAAACTTCTATTTACAACCTTTTTCTATCCATCAATTTGTGGGTGAAATGTAGAACTATATTTCAACTCAGTGCCAAACTTTTTCCAAAGGGTCTTCCAAAAGTATCCAACAAATTTACTGTCTCAGTCAGAGATAATACTCCTCGATAAACCACATCTCAAAATTTCTTTGAAGAAAAGATTTGCTACATGTCCAATTCACTAAAATCACTTTGAACATGGCAGAGACCTCTTTCGGCAGTTTTAGCCTTTTCAGCCTTTCAGAGATGCTACATCCCCGATGGCCCAAAAGGCCAAAATTCCTTTCCTAACCCATTTGAGTTTGAAAATTAATAATATAATTTGTTTTTTGGATCTTTTCCTCTCATCATGTTACTCATTAATGTCTTTTCCTCTCCACAAATATGGCCAAGAAGGTACTAGCATGACCGGAAATGAAGTATCAGTTCAAAGGATACCATCCACCATCCAAGGTGACTGACTTGCATGCAGGAATAACTGATATAGATATCAGGAATGTGAGTTGGAATAAGTACCTAAATAAGTGTGCTCAACCAATGGGCCATTTAGAGGACTACACTTCTTTAATCCACTACTCCCTGGCGAATGCAGTAGCGCATCCAGTCTCCATCTAGTCGACAGACCTGATCAACACAGTAGCCAATAACTATGTACCAAATGAGCACATGGTCAAGAATAGCCTTGGAGAAGTGGTCTTAGACTTGAGGCCCGACAACATTGAAGATGTTTTCCATCTACCCAAAGGGGTAGATAAGTTCTTCAATTTCAATATCAACAAGGGGATGGAGTTTTAAAACAAAGATGTACATAGGGCTCACAACATCGTCAACTATGAGTACCTAATGCAGCCATTGCCAAAGAATAGATTGGATAGAATTGACATTAGGAGAGGCTACATGAAAGAGGATATCTAGGTAGCCATAATAATGATAAGCAGGGTATATGCATTGCCTAAGTCCCAACAATTGGAACCTTGGATGATCTTCCTGATCCAAAAAATAAAAGAAAGGCAGGCAAGGTTTGATTGGGCAGCTATTCTAAGTGACCAGCTGGATGAACAACTAATTCAGGTGAAGATAGACCCCCACTTCTACATGACATCCTATGTCATGTACTTGCTAGCCACTATGATAGTATATCTGGGATTAACTAAATTTGGAAACATTAGAGAACAAAACACATGGCCATTCACTTTGTACCCTCAATTGGTGAGGAAAGACTTCTTCACGCACAATAGCCCAGAGTTTAAAATAGTTAATAATGCCTTCATTTTTGCAATCATCTACTCCATTGAGGGTGACTATGCTAAAAGGTTATCAACAAAAGTAGCAGCTAAAGTAAAGGCCATTGAAGCATTTTATATATAATTCTAAACATTCACATACATTTGGGTGGCAAGAAGCACCTTAGCACCCAAGAAGCTCCCAAGGTTCCCTTCTGACAGGGTAGTTCTACTAGAGATAGCAAGGAAGTTGTCTGATGCCCATGAGCATATCAAGCACAAGAAGAAACAATGCTTGGACTTTTCTATTTCCATCGGCCCCCACTGTGTACCTAACATGAAAGTCTACAAGTCATTGACTGGAGAATGGGATGGATTCCCATTGGCAACCTACAATCTGGTGAGGCCGCACTTTGACCCCATTGGTACCTATAGCCATATAATGGGAAGACACTACATTCATGAGCTGCATATTGAAGACCATTGGGCCAATTGTGTAGATGATTATGAGGTAAGAGTCCATGAATATTGTCAAATGAGTCTAGAGCTGGCACAATGTGCACTGTTGTTGAGGATTCCACACATAGAAGGTGGTAGATGTTGATTCAGATAAAGTTTTGGATTCTATATACAATATAGACAAGGTGTTCACAAGGGCCATCTTGAATGCAGAGGTGGATCAAGATGAGAATGACAACATGGATTTCAGAGCCCGGCATGTGATTAAACTAATGAAGTCTTGAATTGCTCATCCATTTCCAATGCAACCGCTCCCCATGACGCAAATCCCTAAGAAACCATCTCGAGAATAGAAGAAGGGAAAAAAGATACTAAAACCATAGTTTAAAGAGGTTTCCCCTCTAAAGCTAGAAATTATGTATCGACATGAGCGTCCCATCGTGTATGGTCTAGCCATGCACTCCAAGAAGGTGAAAACTAGGATGACCGAAAGTATTACACCACTAGAAGCACCTTCACCTAGCGACCATGATTCTCCAAGCTTGGAAAAGAAAATGAAATTCAAAATCATAGGGCCTAAGCCATCTGGAGTGGTCAAGGGTCATGTGTACAAGAGGAAGAGAGACTCAATGCCTACACAAATGGATACCCTGGTGGAAGATGATGAAGATCAAATGGATGAAGTTCCCCTCAGTAAGAGGACCCAGTCTGTGGGATTCTTAAAGAAAAGAAGGATAATGGACAATGATCCTAAGGATGCTGAAGGGGCTACACATGTAGAGCCAATAAATCTGGATGCCCTCAGTGATGATGAATTCAACATCATAGATTTTGTGGGGTTGTATGGGTTCAAGGAGTCTAAGCAAAAGGCTCCTATGTAATTCACTAGTCTTTTCATTAGCATGGGAGAGGATCTACAATAGGGACCTCTAGGGAAAAATGATGTTGAGATAACCAAGGACCAAGGAGAAACTATAGAACTAGAAAATGACTCTTCTATTGGGATCACTTCAGAAGAAGGAGAAAGTACATAGGTACCATTGGTTTCATCCATTCCACCTCTACCTCCACCTCATCCTTCCACACCTCCTACCATTCCACTTAAAGAGCCTCCCACTACTCCACTTTCCACTCTCGTATAGAATACTCTATTATCTCAGCAACCTTCTTCATCCCATGTTCCCTTCCCAACTCCAACTCCACCATCCCATTCAACCACTCCCCTTGTGTCCCCTATGCCTCCCCCACTCAATATTCCTCCCCAAGTTCACATTGTGTATGTGCCCCAGAGCTCGCAGGAGCTAGAGAAAGAAGTCAAAGTCACTGGTGGGGAGAAAATTGAAGAAATTCACATAGGATCCGAGGAGCTAGATGACAAGGGAGAGTCACAGGTGGAAGAGGAACCACATACTAAAGAAGATAAGCCACAAATAGATACTAAGGAGAAAATGAAGGATGATAAGAAAACTACTGATAAGGGAGAACATGAACAAGATGCTAGGAATGGGTAGGAAATGGGAGAAGAAGATGAAGCTCAAGAGGAAATAAGCAGAAAACACATGGCAACCTCTTCTACATTGGCTGCTCCCTATGAGCCATTAAATGCATTCTCAAAGCCCACATGGTTTACCAAAGAAGTGTGGTCAAGGGTTAGGGTGTACATTGATGATGAGGTAGACGTGACCACACTAGGGCATGCTTTCCACCAAATGGCACCAGTTCCTCAAGCAAGGAGAATGTCTTATGTAACACAAGATCAAATGAGGAGGTGGAAACCATAGGTGGTTGTTCCTACAATGGATGTTGGTATAAATGAGATCACCTTGGATGATTATGTGTTGGAGGAGGTAGACTTGGGAGAACCAACTAGGGAACATAGCAAAACTTGGATACTTTGGGCCTAAAGCATGCTCTAGGCTTCATGAATAAAGATGAAGAAAGGATAAAATCTCTGGAAGAACAAAATGAAGCTATGATTAATACAATACATACAATTGGTGCTTCATTCATGGTGTGATTTATCTGCTATCTATGAAAAATTTGTGAATGTGTGAATTTCTCATTCTTTATTTCAAAGAGCCAATTGGTTGTCTAATGATTTTAAGTTTGCAATCTTTTAGTTTGGTGTTTGCTGGTATTACATTGTTATGTTGTGATGAATTTATAAGAAGATTGTTCTTTGGTGCTTGAAGATTAACTTGTCTCATGTGTGTACACATCTGGAGTGGCTATAGGGTAACAAGAGATTTGAAAGGAATTGCTAAAAAGGAATCTAATAGACATATGCTAGCATCACACCACCATGTGAATTAAATAACTGAGAAGATGGAGAAACCCACAAAATAGAGATCAGATCATGTCACAATCTTTAGCTGAATGGATGCAATCACCAACAAAACCAAACAAATGCAGACGTATGATAAGTCAAAACTCATCAGATCACGAAGCCACTTCCAAAAACTCTGGAGGCTAAAGAGGCCGACACATCTGAAAAGGTCGAAAGCCTAGGAGGGGTTCCTAAATTGAAACAATCGGCAATTCAGGGAGTGAAACATTTTCGGCATGCGAAAAGGCCAACATGGCTAAAAGTGCCAAAAATAAGGAGCATAAGGTCTACCTCGGCATTTCATAGGTGCAAAGTGTTTCAGTGTGCGTAAACACTGAGACATTGAAAATATTCTAGCACTTGGGGATTTTGATGATTAGCAAGCGCTCCTAAAGTTTTAGACCCCAAAGGTCTGAAACTAGGGTTAACAGTCAGACTTGAAAAGTGAGTCCAACGGTGGGTTTGATCACAAATTTGCCAAGGGATGCAAGGCAACTACCCTGATGATCCCTATGGCTAAAAAAGGTTGACTCTAAGCATCCTAGACCTAAGGACAAGGTCAAAAAGGTTGGAAAGATGCAAACCCTAAACCTAGGACAAACTGAGAAGGATGAAGGCAAAAAAACACTAAACTAAAACCAAAAAAGTGGGGAGAAAAAACAACCTGCCTAGGAGACGAAGCACTCGATGACAACTAGTAAGGAGATGAGATCCAAGCAATGAAAAGGTGACAAGTGGTGAAAAAGTAGGCAGGAGGTGGAGGAGCAAGCACAAAGTGAGGGTTTGAAAACCCTCATGGGCCTTTTATAGGCTATGTGGGGTTGCACCCCGCAAATCATCCTTTCAACCTTTTTAGGGGTGCAGACCTCTAAAAGGCCAACAAACCCGACAGGCTGACTCCCATAAGAGTTAGACTTCTATGGTTGTAGACCTCCTACAGGTTTGAAGAAAGGTTGGCAGCCAAAAGGTGCTAGGATGCACTTCTTGCTCCACTAGGCCTTTCGCACTGTTGGACCTCCGAAAGTGCAAAAGGGTGACAAGGCCAAAAGGGCCAAAAACTAGGAAAAAACTCAAGATAAAACCCCTAAAGATGACAAAAAGTGAGACAAGAAGAAAGAAAAAGGGGGGCCCCTGAGGCCATAAGGGCCATTAGGGGAGCATTGTTGTGGGACCACAAAAAATAGCCCAAACAAAGAAAGGAAAATGATTGAAACTTCCCAGAACTAGTCCACCTGGAGACAATCCTGATTCACAATGAGCCAAGTACAAAGATCTTCAAATTGAGTAATTTTCTCATCATCATCAAGGTTGAGAAAACCATAATTTCCACATCTAGTACATGAGAATTTACATTCAAATTTTCTTGAAAACCTTTTGCCATGAGCTCTCAATGATCATCCCATCCTTGTTCAGCCACTATCCACCAATCCAAAGTCAGCCATCAGCCAATTTAACGTTGCTCTATTGCCAGAAAAGCATTAATAGCCTCAATAGAGATTGCTAAAGTCACCCTTTCCTGACTATAGATGAGCTTTGATAGAAGTCTTAGACTTCATAGGAGGGCTCTTAGACTTGATTTGCTTCAATTTTTAAAGCTGATCCCTTTGAAAGTATTCATTTATTCAGAAAATTTTATTTAGTGTGGACTGCTTCAATGCTCCTTGTAGCTTTGTAAAAATGCCATCCTTTTCTCTTTCCTTTTTTCTTCTTTTTGGAAAACCAGGGTAGCACTTAGACTGTGCTGTCTTGGTCTCGAGCATTTCTTTGTTTATCTTGTCTTTATGTGTTCCTCCTTTTTTATTTTCTTGCTCTTTTCTTTTAGTTTGCATTTAATTTAGGGAAGGGTTCTAACTTTCAAGCTTCCTTCATGACCATGGGCATCTCCTAGGGAAAATTATAATCCTATTTTGAGAAGCTCATGGCTTGGGATTTTCTTTTAAGTGCGTTCAAGTGGTGAGGATGGTTGATTCTAGTACACTCTCTTGAAGAGTCTAAAAAGAACTAACCTTACCTCTGATCACTATTTCTAGCTCACTACAAGATGGAACTACCTCTGAGGTTTAAACCATGAGAAGCCTTACTCATTGTTTGGGCTACCTGAAAGGACCACTAAAATTGAAAGCACTGACCTCCTGCAACAAAGACCTAGAGAAAAGACATGAAAGACAAGACTGACTGAGAACTAAAAGAAAAGACAATATAGTACAAGTATATATAGTAAAGTACAATGGGCCAATTAAGACCCAAAATAATGCTTTAGAAACTGGCCATTGACTGGTAACGGGACCAATTCTCCGTCAAGAGAACTAATCCAAAAGGTATTCTCTCCCAGGATCTCAGCGATCTGGAATGGGCCTATCCACAAATGTTGGAACTTGGTGTGGCTACCTATTTTTTCTTTTGCTTTGTCCCACATTAGGACCAAATTAGAAATTCGGAAGGCTTTTATAGTGGCTCTTTTGTCAAACCATCACTTGACAATAGCCTAGTGTTTGGCTATGTGTTCCAAGGCCATATTTCATTTTTCTTCAAGGTTCAACAAATTCATGAGTTGAATCTGAACCCAATCCTCACCCTTGATGTATTGATCTATGAATCTCAAGATTGGTATTTTTAGGTTCATCAGAAAGATGGGTTGTAGGCCATAAACTAACTAGTAGGGTGAAGTCCCTAGGTCATTCTTGACTCTCACATGATTTGTCCACAAAGCATATTTCAACTGGGTGTGCCAGTCTCTGGGGTTGTCATCCAAAAGGTGCTTGATTACCATTGTCAAGTTCTTGTTGGTTGACTCTGCAGCTCCATTTCCTTGCTAGTAGCAATTGGATGAGAATTTTAGAATTACCTAGTTCTCGAAGGCCCATTGAATGAGACTTGCAGATGAAAAGTAGGGGGCATTGTCACATACCAGGAAAAAAGGCATACCAAACCTCATGATGATGAACTCTTCCAGGAATTTGGTGATCACCTCAGTAGTACAATTTTTCATAACCTGCACCTTTGTCCAGTGCGTATAGTAATCGGTTGTAGTCAAGATATATCGGTGGCTTATCAAGGATAGAGGATTGATCATTCCCACAAAATCCAGCCCCCATTGGGTGAATGGAAGCACTTTGTATACCGGTTGTAAGGGCATCACCAAATTTCTTTCTCAAATGGCACTGGTTTGGAAAATGTGGCAAGAGCACACATGCTCATGAGTATCTTTGAACAAAGTTGGCTAGTAATAGCCAGATCTCAGTATTTGATGAGTTGTAACTTTTGTTGATCCATGTCTAGTACCATACTTATCATGAAATTCTATGAGAACTAGTTCTACTTTTGTTCGATCTAAACATCATAGATATAATCCTCATAATTGTGTTTATAGAGCTTCCCATTTTTCACCATGTATGAACTACTCTTATTCTTGAGTGCTCTCCATTGGAAACCATTCAATCCATCTGGACAACAATTTTATAGCAAGTAGTCGACTATGTCTTGATACCATATGTCAGTGACTATTCCTTCATTGGTGTACACTTGGCACACCAAACCTTGTTCTATCTCAACCATCATCTTGGTGAGGCCTTGACCTCTCACTAATTTCATCAGTTGGATCTTAATGTTGAATTCCTACAATATTTCCATCCATCTACCTCTTCATTCTCTGAGTTCATTTTGCATTAGTAAGATTTGACTGCCAGATCTGGAACAATAGCAACGACCTTACTCTAAAGTATATAGTGTCTAAATTTCTTGACAGCCTTGACCAAGGCAAAAGATTATTTATCCAAATTAGGATATTTGAGTTCTACATTCTTTAGTGGGAAGCTCATTAAAGTGATTGGTGTTGGACTAACCACCAACATCTCCCTTTAGGATTTGTGACATGGTTTAATATCCTCCTGTGTTCTATAAGTCTAGTGGTTGTATCAGGCATTAATAGGTTGATCTTTTGGTGCAATGAAAACTACTACTTGTAACAAATGGTATCAGAGCTTGGTCATAGGTTAGAATCCCCTCACTTGACACTGAGGGGGTGATTGTTGGACTAACTACCAACATCTCCCTTTAGGATTTGTGACATGGTTTAATAGCCTCCTTTGTTCTATAAGTCTAGTGGTTGGATCAGGCATTAACAGGTCAATCTTTTGGTGCAATGGCAACTACTACTTGTAACAATTGGCCTTTCATCTTCACCTTCTTTCTTCTATGTGAGGATCCCTACATATGAATTCTCTAAAGTAAATGAGTAGACTTTAAATGGTAGAAGATAATCAGGACTGACCAAGACTACAGTAGTGGTAATTGATGTCTTGATTTCTTTGAAGGTCTCTTTAGCTAGGGCATTCCATTTGATTTTAGCATCCTTCTTCAACATATCATTTAAAGGACTTACTATTTCTACCAACCCACTGATGAACTTCCTGACAAAGTTGATTTTCCCAAAAAAAGGACTTCAATTCCTTCTTGCAATTTGGTGGAACCAATTTGAGGATAGCTTCAACCCTTTTAGGGTCAATTGAGATGCCTATCTCAAATATAATATTCCTAAGAAGTTTTCCTTGAGTCACCCCAAAGACACACTTCTTAGGATTCAAAGAAATCCCATAACATCGATACCTCTTCAAAAAATTTCACAAATCCTTGATGTGGTCCACTCGGTTCCTAGAGAAAACTATGAGGTCATCCATATATATAATAATGCACTTGTTAACTAGACCTTTGAATGCCTCATCCATAGCCCACTAGAAAGTAGCTCCTACGTTGATCAGGCCAAACAGCATGCGGTGATAGGCAAATGTTCCCCATTTTGTAGTGGTCATTTTTAGGTGGTCTTCTTCCTTCACCATGACTTGGTTATACCTTGAGTAGCCATCTAGAAAGGACATCATTTTGGAACCATTGACCACTTGTAACACTTCATCCAGAGAAGGCAAAGGATAGTTGTCCTTCTAAGAGGATCTGTTCAAATTTCTAAAATCCATGCAGAGCTGAACCTCTCCACTTTTCTTGCTTACAGGGACAAGATAGGTGACCCAAGTTGAATGCCAGATGGAAAAAATTATCTTGGCATCAAGAAACTTCTGCACTTCCTTTTGAATTACTAGCTTGATCATGGGGTTTACCAGCCTTTGCCTCTAGCAAAAGGGTTTAGCATCTAGGTTCAGCGGGATGTTATGGACAATAACGCTGGGGTCATAGGTTTTCAAATACTTGTAGCACCATGCTATGACATCTTTGTATTCATTGAGTAACTTGACCATCTGTTTCTTTTCTTCTGGTGTGCATAACTTGCCAATGTGGACTTCTGTGGGTTTGAGCTCTATTCCTAAGTTGTAGAGTTCACAATCATCTCTGCTCACTACTGGCATTTTTCCTCTTTCTCGAGTGTGTTCATCTTTATCAAAAATTCTCTCTAGAGCTACCATACCTTTCGGAATGGAATTTTTTTTCAAGTTCAAAATCCCCAAGTCATCGAAATCCTCTGTTTCATCTTCTTCTTCATCAATGCTCTTCTTGTCAAAGATCCTTACATTCATAATGAATTCCAAGATTTGTTGATCATCTTGAAATACCTGGAAGTTTTTGATGTTATCCAAGATAGCTAGTACAATGACAAGTTCCATGGAGAATTTCTTCAATTTGGACTTCTCTAGTAGTTGTAAGGAGCTTTCAAACACTACTAAAGCATGGGCAACAATATTCTTTCTCCTTGGGATGCTCTGAATGTTAAAGGCTTCAAAGTCTTTGATTAGGTCCCGGATGTGGTTGCGGTATGAGACCAATCATTTGTTAGCATAGGAATACTAGTTCTTGATATGACAGACTATCAATTATGAGTCACCTTCCACTATGATTGCTTTCACTTTCTTCTCATGTGCTAGGAGGAGACCATAGGTTAGAGCCTCATACTCGGCAACATTGTTGGTGCAGTAGAATTGCAACCCATAAGTAGCATAGTATTGCCCCCCACAAGGGTTAACTAATTTGATCCTAGCTCTTGCTCCCAGCTTGCACTTGGAGCCATCGAACTGAAGTTTCCATACTGAATGATTTTTGTTAGACTTGGGGGTTCGGGATTACTTCTGGTAGAGGGGTCTTAGTTTGGGGTTTTGTAGGGGTCGCGGGTGGCAATAATTCTTCTTTACTTGGAGTTTTCATCTCTCCTTCATCCAAGATTTCTCTTTTTGAAAGTGGGACCCACTTCATCTTTTGTTTGTTCTCAACATCATGCCAAACCTTGTGGCATAGAGGCAAGCAACCATCATTAGAAGAGCTCCACTCCTCTTGTATAAAGGATTTAGTTGTAGGGCCTTGGGGTTCTTCACTGAGCAGAGATTCCTCCTCACTTGAACAAGTTGTTATGTTCTTGAGAGGTCTAGATACATTCAATATTTGATTAATAACTTGGACCACCACCTCTTGGCAGCTTTGGCATGTGAACTCTAAATGGTTCGTTTGATGAAGATGATAATACCTGGGTAGCATCAATATGTTGGGATCAGCATCTAAGCCCAAATGTCTCATATTCTTTTTCATACCACTTATGAATTTTGTTAGAATTTCTTCAGGGATCTGGACATCTATCAAACCTTGAACAGGGCTATTGTCAGAGTCTTCTTCCTCCTTAAGCTGAAATGTGAACACCTTGTCAAAATGGTACACTCGCAGGTCAGCTTGTGAGAAAAAAAATTCATTTGGGGCATTGTAATCAGTTATCATTTGTTTGACCTTGGGCTCTGCATCTATCTTAATCTGGTTACTGAGCCCTTTCCATAGCAACCAAAGTTGGGTGAAATCCGTGGAGAACCACCCTCTCAAAGATTGGGTCCATTCTCGGCTGAGCAACATTCCATAAGTCTCTAGGATGTCTACCACATGAACATCAATGTAGTCCTAGATCCTAGGGTTAGCTATTAGCTGAATACGTGTGTCTTGCAAGACCCTAATGACCTTGACTTTCATTTTATCGAGCTGGATCACCACATGATTCGTTGGCTGAGGATTCATTCCTAGCCTTCGGCATATAGACAATGGCATCACATTACATGAAGCACCTAAGTCAATTAAGCAATTATGTAGGTTCTTTCCAAATATTTTGAGGCTAAGTAGGAATGGGGGCACTTCTACCCTATCTTTGAACATGGTCGGCATTGCCTCTACAACATTTACGTTAGATACATTCTTGGCATTATTGCTGGGTGAGGCTGACTTGGAATGATCCAAGGATTTTAGGAGGGCTTCTCTTTGAGTGGGACAACTTTGTAGCATATCATAAATTGACATATTCATTCTAACTTTCTTCAATTCCTCTACTCCATTATATCTTTCATTGGCCTAGGGTGGATTCTTCAATGTGGCAAGTTGATACGGTGTTGTCTGAACAATAGTGGTATTAGGTCCCCTCAGGGGCATAGGATTATTGTTGGCCCTTGGGTTAGGGGGAGTGGGCTGCATACTTGGAGGAATGTCATCTGTCAAAGGCTCCCTCCTACTTCTCAAGTTGTAGGTATTTATATTGTTGTTTTGGAAAGCATGGACTTCGGAATACCCTGGTTGGTTTTCTTCATTGAATGGGAAGACAAACTCTTCCTCTAAAGTGTTATTAACCAGAGTTCCATCCAAACTTGGATCATATGACTCAAATACCATGGCACTAAAATGGGCCTAGGAACTCTTAGGATCTTGAGTTTGATTATCAGACTCCCTCCTATACTCATAATCTGGTTGATGCATGTTGGGACCTTGGGTGTAGTTGGCTTCTGACGAGCCGAAGAAATTGGCATTGTTTGCAAGGATACTACCATTGTTTAGATGCATATTCCAAGTCCTATTTGTCCTTTTTTGTCCAAACTATTTGTCTTGAGAGTCATTCCCATAACCTCCTCCACTATTGTTATTGTTGTTGCTATAATTTCCATAATTATGATTCTAATTTTGAGAGTAAGTATTCGAAATAGTAGCTGACCATGGATAATTTCCTTGATTTGGAGTTGGGTTGAGCTTCATTCATGTGATCTCCCCGATCAATTGGGATAACATCTTCTTCATGGAATCTAACTCATTTACTAGATCTTGATCTGGTTCATTTGGGACAATGACCTTTTATTCACACAAGGCAGCGCTGTGTATATCATACCCCAGGTATGTGATGGCCAATGGTTGGGCAAAAACATATGGAGTTGGTACCGAGTTGATCCTTGGGGTTTTCTGCATTGCCAATTGATTGTTTAATATGAATGGACCAGTCACAATAGTGTTCCCGAATGCTGGTGGGATGTCGTAACTCCCTCCTACTTGCGGGTCCATTTGTTGGGTGAATAGGATAGCTTCATCGCACACTTTCTCCAAAGTGTCAATATCTCCTAGAGGAAGACTTTTCAAGAATATAGACATTAATGGGTCTAAGGTGTGAAAGTACACTTGTATGGAAGCACCAATTGGTAAAGTGTATAGAGCTTCAAGCTTAAGGTACATCTTGTGAAAATAGTGATTGAACATAGCGATCAATTTGTTGAGGTCTTTTCTCACCGAGATGAATTGGTGATGAAGAGTTACCAGATCTACATACAACTTGAATTGATTTAGGAACTTCATTTCAAATTCTCCCAAGGTAGCAATGGATCCTTGTGGAAAATTTAGATACCAATTATATGCAAACTCCCCTAGTGTGTAAGGGAAAAGGTGGCACATGACATCTTGATGAGTAATCTCTTTTCGATTGCATAATTCCGTAAACATGTGAATGTATTCTTCCACTATTCCAGATTCTCCATAGATGAAGTGTGGACATAATTTCTCAAGATTTTTGGGCATTTGATGGAGCTGTCCTTGTAAGTTTAATGGTGAACTTTGAGCATTTGCAAAAAATGCCATTGGAGTCGGTGGTGGTGGAGTAGCAGGTGGGGCAGCAATGGTTGGAATTGGAGGAAGATCCAAATGATATGAAGTATCCTCTCTATGCTTTTTTTTACTGCTGTGAGGTTTGCAAAACTCTGAGCTCAAGGAACTCCCCTTTGTTGGGTGAAGATCTAAGGACTCATTGAAATCTCTCTCAAGAGAATGATTTGATATTCCAAGGTGTCCCTTTTGAGGGCCCTCCTTCTAGCGCCACTTCTATTGAGAGTCATTTTTACACGAAGACAATAGCTAGGAATTTGTGTGAACAACTTCCCCTCTTGGAAGATTGATGGAATCAATCTCAAGGTTCCTTCTGGCTGGATCTCAACTGCTTGGATAGCTCAATGGAAGAAAAATGTGAATTTTTTAACAAGGAGGCCATTTCTGGTTCTTCTCTCAACGGAAACTACAAAATAGACTTTAGGAAACCAAAAATTCTCTTCTTTTTTGGTACAATTTTCAGATTTAAGAATAAAAGAAATGCTAATTTAATTAATCTACTGAAAGCAACTTGAAAAGAGGGTTAGAAAAGGTAGGGTAACAAGATATTTGAAAGGAATTGCTAAAAAGGAATCTAATGGACATATGCTAGCATCACACCACCATGTGAATCAAATAATCGAGAAGATGGAGAAACCCACAAAATAGAGATCAAATCATGTCACAATCTTCAGTTGAATGGATGCAATCACCAACAGAACCAAACAAATGCAGACGTATGATAAGTCAAAACTCATTAGATCATGAAGCCACTCTAGATGTGCATACACATGAGACAAGTTAATCTTCAAGCACCAAAGAACAATCTTCTCAGAAATTCATCACAACATAGCAATGTAATACCAGCAAACACCAAACTAAAAGATCGCAGACTTAAAATTATTAGACAACCAATTGGCTCTTTGAAATAAAGAATGAGAAATTCACACATTCACAAATTTTGCATAGATAGTAGATAAATCACACCATGAATGAAGCACTAATTGTATGTATTGTATTAATGATAAAATTGACCTTCATTACATCATTTTATTACAATTTATAGAGCTCTACTCTTATTTTCGCAACTAGGGTTTCGCAGCAACTAAAACTTGAAAGTAAATCTAAACTAAAGCTTGCATTAAAGAAACTACTTCCAAAGCTTAGCTAAGCTATCCTAGCATAGAATTAATCCTCGTGCATTACAAAGATTTGAATAAATCAAGAATTAAACAACTAAAAAATGGAGTTGTAACCAGTGCATGCACTGGATAATCTTCATGTTTCTAACTTTGATCTTTGGCTCCAGCTTCTCCACATGGACCCAACTAAAAGATATTTCAAAATCATGCACAAATGATCCCAAAAAGGAAGCCCAAATGATTGGAAAGTGATCTCTGAGATAACTGGAGTCAACTTTCAGATGTGCCAAAAAATGCCCAAATCCTGACAGTTGGTCTGAAAAACTCAAGACCCAAAATTGACTAAGTGCTAAGTCCTTTATCTCCACTACTTTGGACTTGTCAAACCTATTGGACTTGTAGGTTTCCAAAAAAATCCTCATGGCCGAAATGGCCAAAAATCCTATACTGCAAAAATGACTAAGTGTCAAAACTGAATTTTCTATACACAAAATTGGCAGATCTTGGACTGGAAGTTCACTAGCTAGAAGGCACTTCTAGATGTGCTTTCTTGAACCTATCCACTATCTCCAACACCTCATCAAAGTTGAGCATCTTAATCCCTTGGAGGATTTCTTTCTTCCTAACTCTGAAGTCAATCAAGTCCTTAGAAAAATCCTTTATCTCCTCTTCTCGAGATAGCATTTTCTAGATCTCTTCCTTTTGGTAGAACATCTGTTGGAGGTCTTCTTTTGACTTTACCCTTTCGAATATGCTTAAGTATTGATTGATGATGTCATTTACTAAATGCATGGTCTTATCATCATCATCATCATCAAACAGATCCAAGTCTAATCCCTCAAAGAACTCCTGTAGCTCCTTTACAAAAAGCATGTTGTCATCCCTTCTTTTATTCAACCTCTTGAAAATCTTCTCAAATACGGCCAATGCCACTGCTATCTCTTGGATCCATTCTTCAAAGTTATCCAATTCCTCCCCTTCATAAATCTTCATCAAAACCTAGAAGCATTTCTTTCTTATCATTTTAAGTCATCCAATACCTTTTGCCAATTTAGGATGGTTTCTTCTACACCATTTTCTTCACTCATGATATCCACTAAAGAAGTTATTCCCACCAAAATGTTCTGAAAGGTCCTTAAGATCCTCCTAAGAGATACGCTAGCAAACTGCTCAAAATCTAGCTTCGATTCAGCACAAGCCTATACAAAAGAATGTGGAACATCTCTATCTATATCCCCTTTCTTCTCCAAAATTATCTGTAATGAGGCTTCGGGGTTATTAGGGTCAATTGGACCTGCTATCTTCAGAATGAATTTCTTCATAGCTTAGTTTTGCTCTTCCAGAGCTTTTATCCTTTCTTCATCTTTATTCATGAAGCCTAGAGCATGCTTCAGGCCCAAAGTAGCCAGGGTTTTGCTACCTTCCCTAGTTGGTTCTCCCAAGTCTACCTCCTCCAACACATAATCATCTAGGGTGATCTCATTTATACCAACATCCATTGTAGCAATAGCCACCTATGCTTTCCACCTCCCCATTTGATCTTGTGTTACATAAGACATTCTCCTTGCTTGAGGAACTAGTGCCATTTGGTGGAAAGCATGCCCTAGTGTGGTCACGCCTACCTCATCATTAGTGTACACCTTGACCCTCGACCACACTTCTTTGGTAAACCATGTGGGCTTTGAGAATGCATTTAATGGCTCATAGGGAGTAGCTAATATAGAAGAGGTTGCTAAGAGTTCTGTCCTTATTTCCTCTTGAGCTTCTTCTTCTTCTCTTATTTCCTACTCATTCCTAGCATCTTGTTCATATTCTCCCTCATCAGCAGTTTGCTGCTCATCCGCCATTTGCTCCTCAGTATTTTTTTGTGGCTTATTTTCTTTAGTATGTGGTTCCTCTTCCACTTGTGACTCTCCCTTGTCATTTGGCTCCTTGGATCCTATATGAATTTCTTCCATTTTCTCTCCACCAGTGACTTTGACTTCTTTCTCTATCTCCTGTAAGCTCTAGGGCACTGACTCAATGTGAACTTGGGGAGGAATATTGAGTGGGGGAGGCATAGGAGACATAAGGGGAGTGGTTGAATGGGTTGGTGGAGTTGGAGTTGGGAAGGGAAAATGGGATAAAGAAGGTTGCTGAGAGAATAGAGTATTCTATATAGGAGTGGAAAGTGGAGTAGTGGGAGGCTCTTGAAGTGGAATGGTAGGAGGTGTGGAAGGACAAGGTGGAGGTAGAGGTGGAATGGATGAAACCAATGGTACCTATGTACTTTCTCCTTCTAAAGTGACCCCAATAGAAGAGACCTTTTCTAGTTCTATAGTTTCTCCTTGGTCCTTGGTTATCTCAACATCATTTCACCCTAGAGGTCCCTATTGTAGATCCTCTCCAATGCTATTGAAAAGACTAGTGAGCTACATAGGAGCTTGTTGCTCAAACTCCTTGAACCCATGCAATCCTGAAAAATCTATGATGTTGAATTCATCATCACCAAGGGCATCCAGATTTATTGGCCCTACCTATGTAGCCCCTTTAGCATCCTTAGGATCATCATCTGTTATCCTTCTCTTCTTTAATAATCCCATAGACTGGGTCCTCCTACTAAGGGGAACTTCATCCATTTGATCTTCATCATCTTCCACCAGGGCATCCATTTTTGTAGGTGTTGAGCCCCTCTTCCTCTTGTACACATGACCCTTGACCACTCTAGATAGCTTAAGCCCTATGATTTTGAATTTCATTTTCTTTTCTGAGCTTGGAGAATCATGGTTGCTAGGTGAAGGTGCTTCTAGTGGTGCAATACTTCCAGTCATCCTAGTTTTCACCTTCTTGGAGCATGGCCAGACCATACACAGTGGGATGCTCATGTCGATACATTGTTTCTAGCTTTAGAGGGGTAGCTACTTTGAACTATGGTTTTAGTATCTTTTCTCCCATCTTCTTTTCTTGAGATGGTTCCTTAGGGAGTTGCTTCATGGGGAGAGGTTGCATTGGAAATGGATGAGAAATCCAAGACATCATCAGTTTAATCACATGTCAAGCTTTGAAATCCATGTTGTCATTCTCATCTTGATCCACCTTTTCATTTAAGATGGCCCTTGTGAACACCTTGTCTGTATTGTATATAGAATCCAAAACTTTATCCAAATCAACATTTACCACCTTCTGCAGAATCCTCAACAACAGTGCACCCTATGCTAGCTCTACACTCACTCAACAATAGTCACGGACTCTTACCTCATAATCATCTACACAATTGGCCCAATGGTCTTCAATATGCAGCTCATTAACAGTGTCTTCCATTATATGGCTATAGGTACTAATGGGGTCAAAGTGTGGCCTCACCGGATTGTAGGTTGCCAATGGGAATTCATCCCATTCTCTAGTAAACAGCTTGCAAACTTTCATGTCAGATACACAATGGAGGCCGATGGAAATAGGAAAGTCCTATCAATGTTTCTTCTTGTGCTTGATATGCTCATGGGCATCGGACAACTACATTGCTATCTCTAGTAGAACTACCCTATCAAAAGGATACCTTGGGAGCTTCTTGGGTGCTAAGGTGCTTCTTGCCACTCGAATGTATGTGAATGTTTGGAATTGTATATAAAATTCCCCAATGGCCTTTACTTTAGCCACTACTTCTATTGATAACCTTTTAGCATAGTCACCCTCAATGGAGTAGATGATTGCAAAAACAAAGGAATCATTAACTATTTTGAACTCTGGGCTATTGTGCGTGAAGAAGTCTTTCCTCACCAATTGAGGGTACAAAGTGAATGGCCACATGTTTTGTTCTCCGATGTTTCCAACTTTAGTTAATCCCATATATACTGCCCTAGTGGCTAGCAAGTATACGACATAGGATGTCATGTAGAAGTGGGGGTCTATCTTCACCCGAATCAGTTGCTCATCTAGCTAGTCACTTAGAATAGCCGCCCAATCAAACCTTGCTTGCCTTTCTTTTATTTTCTAGATTAGGAAGATCTTCCAAGGTTCCAATTGATGGGACTTAGGCAGCTTGTATACCCTATTTATCATTGTTATGGCTACCTAGATATCCTCTTTCATGTAGCCTCTCCTCATGACAATTCTATCCAATCTATTCTTGGGAAATGGCTGCATTAGGTACTCATTGTTGACAATATTGTGAGTCCTATGTATGTCTTTTTTGTAAAACTCCATCCCCTTGTTGATATTGAAATTGAAGAACTTATCTACCCCTTTGGGTAGATGGAAAACATCTTCAATGTTGTTAGGCCTCAAGTCTAAGACCACTTCTCCAAGGCTATTCTTGACCATGGGCTCATCTAGTACATAGTTATTAGCTAGTGTGTTGATCAGGTTTGTCGACTAGATGGAGACTAGGTGCACTACCACATTCACTAGGGAGCAGTGGACTAAAGAAGTGCATTCCTCTAAACAACCCACTAGCTAAGAACACTTATTCAGGTACTCATTCCAACTCACATTCCCGATATCTATATTGGTTGTTCCTACGTCGGTCACCTTGGACGGTGGATGGTATCCTTTGAATTGATAATTCATTGCTAGTGATGCTAGTACATTTTTGGCCATATCTGCAAGAGGAAAAGACATGAATGAGTAACATGATGAGAGGAAAAGACCCAAAAAAAAAAGTATATTATTAATTTTCACACTCAAATGGGTTAGAAAAGGAATTTTGGCCTTTTGAGCCATCGGGGGTGTAGCATGTCTGAAAGGCCAAAAAGGCTAAAACTACTGAAAGAGGCCTCTACCATGCTCAAAGTGCTTTCAGAGAATCGGAGGTCTAAAAACCCCAAAGGTTGAAGAGGCTGACACATTCAAAAAGGCTGAAAGCCTAGAAGGGGTTCCTATCTTGAAACAATCGGCGATTTAGGGAGTGAAACATTTTTGGCATGCAAAAAGGCCGACATGGCTGAAAGTTCCAAAAACAAGGAGCATAAGGTCTACCTCAGCATTTTAGAGGTGCGAAGTGTTTCAGTGTGCAACAAAACTGATACATTGAAAATGTTCTAGCACCTGGGAATTTTGATGATTGGCAAGCACTCTAAAAGTTTTAGACCCCAAAGGTTTGAAACTAGGGTTTACAGTCAGACTCAAAAAGTGAGTTTGATGGTGAGTTTGACCATAAACTCACCAAGGGATGCAAGGTGACTAACTTGACAATCCCTATGGCTAAAACAACTGACTCTAAGCAGCCTAGACCTAAGGACAAGGCTAAAAAGGCCAGAAAGATGCAAACCCTAAACCTAGGACAAACCAAGAAGGATGAAGGAAAAAGAAACACTAAACAAAAACCAAAAAAGAGGGGAGAAAAAACCACATACCTAGGAGATGAAGCACTCGATGATGACCAAGAAGGAGATGAGATCTAAGTAATGAAAAGGTGACAAGCGGTGAAAAAGTAGGTAGGAGGTGGAGGAGCAAGCGCAAAGTGAGGGTTCCAAAACCCTCACATACCTTTTATAGGCTACATGGGGTCGTTGATGTGAGCACCCCATGAATTGGCCTTTCGGCCTTTTTGAGGGTGTAGACCTCCGAAAGGCTGAAAAACCTAAAAGGTTGACTCCCATGAGAGTTAGACTTCTAGGGTTACGGACCTCCTATAGGTCTGAAAAAAGTTTGACAACCAAAAGGCACAAGGATGCACTTCTTTCTCCATTGGGCCTTTCACACTTTTGGACCTCCGAAAGTGCAAAAGGGTGACAAGGCTGAAAACTAGGAAAAAACTAAGGACAAAACCCCTAAAGATGACAAAAAGCAAGACAAGTAGAAAGTAGAAGGGGGGCCCTTGAGGGCATAAGGGCCATTAGGGGAGCGTGGTTGTGGGACCACAATAAGTCTTTTTTTAGGATAGGCGTAATCATCCCGCCAACCTTAATTAGCAACATTTGTGATATATGTCAAGTAGTTATAATCAGTATGCCCAAAAGATAGAGAATTAGTAGTAAAAGCATAAGGTTGCACATCCACATCCACCCTAGTAAGTATTAGAGCCTTTCAAATTTGTAAAGAACACAAACTTTTCAAATCAAATTGAGGGTATGTTGTTGTAAAGAACCAGTCTATGTCGTTGTTTGTAAAGAACTAGTCTATGTTTTTGTTTGTGAGGGTACAGTCATGATAGGTGCCTCTCAAACCTCTCCAAACATGTAAGATTGTCTTTAAATACTTTATTGATCTCTTCTAAACATTAACCAAATCAAACCTACATTTGAATTGACACACAATAACCCAAAATGAAGGGTTTTGTATCCTTTAATGAATCTCAGTCACTAGTAACACATGGACAGTCAAACCACTAGTCTCCAAAGCATTCAATAAGTGAATATGAATCTTTGAAAACTACTCCCAATAATTCTTAAACATACTTTATTGTTTAAGAATTGTTGGGACTGGTCCTTTGGTGTGTATTAAATAGAATAGATTTTTTAGCATATTATTATCATTCTATTTCTTTGTTGTAAACATGTCATTGGTTTAGTTTCAATATAATGGTGTCATGCCCTAGCCCATGCTTTATCCAAATTATTTGATGTTATTCATGATTTTGAAATGTTGACTATGGTTATCAAATGGAAAAAATAGAAAAAAAAAATTTAACACGAAAAGAAATTTACAAAACCAAACCAATGGCATGTTTACAACAAAGAAATAGAATGATAATAATATGCTGAAAATTATATTTTGTTTAATACATGCCAAAGGACCAATTGTATGAGTGGATTGTATTTAATACATGCCAAAGGACCATTTTTATGAAATTGTCAATCACATAGCATTTCACTGTTGTATGAGTGGATTGTGCAGGAACAATTAACATTAAAAAAAGAGCAAACTCCTCAACACATCTTGGAAACCATTGAATTTAATAATAAATTAAACCTAACACCCGCACTATTCCTCCCATTCACTTCTACCAAGAATAAAGCATTTAATCCATTCAACATTACATATAATCATTAGATAGTTACATTTGCTGACTGTGTAGAGGAACAATCACGACCAAAATTATCCAAAGTACTTTCACCCTTGCACAAGCTATTCCAAACTTCAAGTAAAATGATAAATATGCTATATCAAATCATTTATATTCATAGTAACCATTCAAAGGATAATGATTTGACAGTCTTTTTTCAGGATCGGTGTAATCATCCCGCCAACCTTAATTAGCAACATTTGTGATATATGTCAAGTACTTAAAATCAATATGCCCAACAAACAGAGTCTTAGTAGTAAAAGCATGTCCTTTGGTTTACTAATTTAATTTGGTTTAAGAATGTTTTGTTTCATGTTTGAATGTACCATTGAATGAAGCTTGGCTATATTAAGTACAATCTTAAGACTCGTGACTCTTCAAATTCTCTTGTTTCCTTCAGACCTAGCCTCCAAACATGTGTACTATGAGATTTCCTCCAACAAATGGACTTGTGATGATTTTCATAATAGTATATGTGTTGGAGGACTATTCAAAGTACTGCTTAGGCAAATCTGAATGTTCATCAATTGTGCATATAAGAGTTGATCATAGAAGGTATATGCACAAGTGAAAAACATGCATATTTGACCAAGCAATACTGGGAGCTAGACCCAGTAGCAAATAGATTTGTGGTGATTTTCACAATAGTACATGTGTTGCTAGGTAAACTCCCAATAGCGCTCAAGAAAATATGCATGTTCATCACCTGTGCATATGAAGTGCCTATAATGGAAGATACAATCACTAAATTCTGCATACTCCTTATTTTGTTTCGGGTTGATATTGTCAGACATAGTCTTTCTTGAATGGAATGACTCGTTACTTATACATTGACTAGAATGTTAGTGGAAGAAGGATGATATGTTTGCAACCATTTTTTCAACTCTAATTTTCTCAACACAAAGGGACATTTATCATAGCCATAGAAACATGACTATTTTAAAATGGAATACACCAAGGAGTACCATTAGAAATATTGACTATTTACAATCATGAATAGTTAACCTTAATCAAATAGCTCATTTTTTATCAGCATGTATAGTCTCCGTGTATATGAAAAATGAATGAAATATCAAGCTAAAATAAAATAGTGAACAAAAATTCAAATTCAAGGCCTAATTTATCAAGAGAAACAAACATTAGGATGAAAAAAAAATCATTAAGACTATAGAAAAATCATTAGGACTATAGAAAAATCATTAAGACTAGAAATCAAGTTTTAGAAAAATCATTACGACTATAGAAAAATCATTTAGACTAGAAAATCAAGTTCTAGAAATGGACGGTTCTGATGCTTTTCCATTACAACAATTGAGCATTCATCATTTAGTACTTCTTGGTGTATTCCATTTAAGTTTTTCAGATGTCGTGTTTATGTGCATGTTCTTTATGTGTTTGGATTCTCTCTCTCGCAAGGGATATGTTGATAGGTAATTGATTTGAAAGCATAATGATTTGACAATCTTTTTTCAAGATAGGCATAATCATACCGCCAACCTTAATTAGCAACATTTGTGATATATGTCAAGTACTTATAATCAATATGCCCATAAAATAGAGACTTAGTAGTAAAAGAATAAGGTTGCACATCCACATCTGCCCTACTAAGTATTAGAACCTTTCAAATTTGTAAAGAACACAAACTTTGCAAATCAAATTGATATTTCATTAAAACCTATGTTCTTGATCAAGTTCTTAAAGATTAAAACATGAAACCATCAAGTTCCTCACCTATGTTCTTCATGGTTGGGGAAGTTGTGATGGAGTTATATGCAACCTTTGGAAGTCATTGTACAATAGAATTAAGCCTAGAGTGTACGACAGGAACAGAGATTCAATTAAAATAGAAGTTTAAATCTACAAGTCCATTGTGTTATGCATTGTTGAAAGGCTTCTTTACTTATTGTTTTGGTTTCTAAATTCAAGGATGGAATAGTAAGAAATCTCCAAGAACTCATTTCATCATTGAATGTATTGTGAGCACTTTAAAATTTTGTTCCTTACATTTTGATTGGTAAAACCAATGACTGTTCCAAGTAATGTTTTTAATCCTTTGAAGTTTCTCATGATCTTGATGTAAGTTGATTGGATTAAGCAATTTGGAGATCCAATAGGACTTTAGGGGAGTTCAATAAATGTTTTGGAAGACTTAGAGGAACTATTAGCATGAATGTTCCTTCATCTACAGCAAGTTAGACTAAATTTGCTAAGTTTTTCCTTTGTTTTGAAGAGTATTTTGTAATCTATTTCATTTCCATGGACCCAAAGGCCTAGGACCCATGGAAAGAGGATACTAACAATGTATTATATAACTCTAATGTTCTTGACTTGTAGAGATTTGAGAAAGTAAAGAGAACACTGGATGGAACATTGTTCTCCTTAAGGGAATTGGTAGCTAGGGAGTAGTAGTGAGAGTTTGGCCCTAAGGGCGAGGCATTTTTTATAATTTGGATAGACATATATTGGTATACTAATGGTATAAAAAGTCATGATAAGTGCCTCTCAAACCTCTCCAAACATGTAAGATTGTCTTTAAATACTTTATTGATCTCTTCTAAACATTAACCAAATCAAAACTACATTTTAATAAGTGAATAAGTGAATAAGTCAAACCACTAGTCTACAATGCATTCAATAAGTGAATATGAATGTTTGAAAACTACTCCCAACAATTCTCAAACAAAATAAAGTATGTTTCAAAATTGTTGGGACTGGTCCTTTGGCGTATATTAAACAGAGTAGAATTTTCAACATATTATTATCATTCTATTTCTTTTAATCTACTGGTGTCGTGCCCTATCCCATGCTTTATCTCCATTATTTGATGTTATTCACTGTTTTGAAATGTTGACTGTGGTTATCAAATGGAAAAAATAGAAAAAAAAAAAATTAACATGAATTTTTTTTACAAAACTGAACCAATGGCATGTTTACAACAAAGAAATAGAATGATAATAATATGCTGAAAATTCTATTCTATTTAGTACATGCCAAAGGACCAGTTGTATGAAATTGTCAATCACATAGAATTTCACTATTGTATGAGTGGATTGTGCAGGAATAGTTAACATTAAACAAGAAGCAAACTCCTCAACACATCTTGGAAACCATTGAATTCAATAATAAATGAACACCAACACTATTCCTTCCATTCACTTCTACCAAGAATTCCAGCACAAGCACAAGTTATTCCAAACTTCAAGTACAAGCTATTCCAAACTTCAAGTAAAATGAGAAATATGCTATATCAAATCATTCATATTTATAGTAACCATTCAAAGGATCATTTTGTCAATGAACCCTCTGACTGTACCCCTATGACAGAGAAAGGAAACCTCAAAATAGAGAAAGGAAACTTAGTAAAACTAATCTATGCCACTGTTTGTGAGGGTACAGTCATGATAAGTGCCTCTCAAACCTCTCCAAACATGTAAGAATGTCTTTAAATACTTTATTGATCTCTTCTAAATATTAATGCATGGACAATCAAACCAGTAGTCTCCAAAGCATTCAATAAGTGAATATGAATGTTTGAAAACTTTCCTCTCAACTTCCCCAACCACTCCTAATCAGTTAGAGGGATCAGTTGAGTGTTTATACACTAAAACTTCTTAAACATATTTTATCTGATATGATGAATTGTAATATCAACAAATGTGAATCCAAACATTTCAAAATAGTGAATCGATATCCTTGAGCACAAGCACCATTAACATCAAATAATGGAGATAAAGTATGGGCTAGGGCATGATAGTAGTAGAATATGGTCATTTCAGTGAGCATTCATGATCAAATAAAATGCAATGCATTTGAAATTTGTGGTCGAATATGATGCCAGAGGCTCGAAAGATGTTGCCTGTCAAAGATACCAATCAAAGATGAAGAAATCACATACCTTCTCTCATGTTCAGCTTGTATGAAAGAAGATTTGATAGCCAAATCTTCCTTGTACCACATGAAGAACATGTCATTGGTTTAGTTTAGCATGTTATTATCATATCAAATAAAGTATGTTTAAGAATTGTTGGTAAGGAGAGGAATAGTGGAGATTCTAGAAATATCACTCTAACTAATTAGGAGTGGTTGGGGAAGTTGAGAGGAAAGTTTTCAAAAATTCACATTCACTTATTGAATGCTTTGGAGACTACTGGTTTGGCTATCCATGAATTACTAGTGACTAAGATTCATTAAAGGATACAAAACCCTTCATTTTGGGTTATTGTGTGTGGATTCATCCGCTTTAGCTAGGAGGATCAAGAAGATGGGGCAGGAGGACATTGTGGTAGAAGTATTTAAAGATATTTACATGTCCCCTATCCATGAAATCGAGATTATAGGTGATGAAGAGCATGTTGAGGATGAGGGGGGTCTTAATCAGGGAGGGGCAACAAGAAGCAACATAAAAGTTTTTAGGAGTTTGAACAACATTTCAGAATCCATGAATGGTATGGGTAAGGTGACCTTCATTATTGGTCATGAAGTCAATGAAACATTGGATATGGATGATAAGAAGAAGGATCACTTTTTGATAGTGTTCCTTGAGGGAAGGGGGATTGTGAAAGACTTTTTATCATTGTATTGTGTATTTCCAATATGTTTGGATGTAGGGTAGACTAGGAGAATGAAGGATCACTCACTGATTACATGATAACCTGGTTTTGAAGGGTCACTAGTTGAGGGGACAGTCAAGGTCTAGATGTTGATAGTGTTCATTGAGGGAAGGGGGATTTTAAAAGACTTGTTATCATTGTATTGTGTATTTCCAATATTTTTTGATGCAGGGCAGAACATAAGAATGAAGGATCACTCACTGATTGCATGATAACCCAGTTTTGAAGGGTCATTGGTTGAGGGGACAGTCAAGGTATGGATGTTGATAGTGTTCCTTAAGGGAAGGGGGATTGTGAAATACTTTTTATCATTTTATTGTGTATTTCCAATATGTTTGGATGCAGGGAAGACTAGGAGAATGAAGGATCACTCATTGATTGCATGATAACCCAGTTTTGAAGGGTCACTAGTTGAGGGGACAGTCAAGGTCTGGATGTTGATAGTGTTCATTGAGGGAAGGGGGATTGTAAAAGACTTTTTATCATTGTATTTTTTATTTTCAATATGTTTGGATGTAGGGTAGAATAGGAGAATGAAGGATCACTCACTGATTTCATGATAACCCAATTTTGAAGGGTCACTAGTTGAGGGGACAGTCAAGGTCCATATGTTGATAGTGTTCCTTGAGGGAAGGGGGATTGTGAAAGACTTGTTATCATTGTATTGTGTATTTCCAATATGTTTGGATGGAGGGAAAACCAGGAGAATGAAGGATCACTCACTGATTGCATGATAACCTAGTTTTGAAGAGACACTGGCTGATGGGACAGTCAAGGTCTGGATGTTGATAATGTTCCTTGAGGGAAGGGGGATTGTGAAAGACTTGTTATCATTATATTGTGTATTTACAATATGCTTGGATGCAGGGAAAACCAGGAGAATGAAGGATCACTCACTGATTGCATGATAACCTAGTTTTGAAGGGTCAATGGTTGAGGGTACAGTCAAGGTCTAGCTATTGATAGTGTTCCTTGAGGGAAGGGGGATTGTGAAAGGATTTTTATCATTGTATTGTGTATTTCCAATATGTTTGGATATAGGGTAGACCAGGAGAATGAAGGATCACTCACTAATTGCATGATAACCCATTTTTGAAGGGTCATTAGTTGAGGGGATAGTCAAGGTCTAGATGACTCGGCCATTCGAGGACCCTATTTCTTTGTATTAATTGCTATTCAAATTGGATGCATGGATTTCTTGTGAAATATCGGCTGTTATGTATCCTACAACTGCATTTGTAAATATGCATATACTTCTCTAGGGTTGTAAGCCACTTGGGGATAAAAATAGAGAAACTAAATAAAAATCATTCTTTGTCCTATTTCCTTTTAACAAAGTCTCAACTATCAATGATATAATAATACATTTGATGCCCTAAGCTATCAATACAAATGACACCTAGCTAGAAGCTCATGGGCTCCTTGAGCACAAGCACTAATAGCATCAAAAATTGGAGTTAAAGCACTAAATCAAAATCATTCTTTGTCCTATTTCCTTTTAACAAAGTCTCAACTATTAATGATACAATACATTTGATACTCTAAGCTATCAATACAAATGGCACCTAGCTAGAAGCTCATGGTCTGTCTGTTTGATAACCACAGTCAACATTTCAAAAAAATGGATATCCTTGAGCACAAGCACCAATAACATCAAATAATGGAGTTAAAGCATGGGCTAGGGAATGACACTAGTAACATCAAATAATAGAGATAAAGCATTGGCTAGGGCATGACACCAGTAGAATATTGAGGTCATTTCAGAGAGCATTCATGATCAAATAAAATGCAATGCATTTGAAATTTACGGTCGAATATGATGCCAGAGGCTTGAAAGATGAAGAAATCACATACCTTCTCTCGTGCCTAGCTTTCGCTCATTTTCTCCCACTCCTTTTCTATGCCAGTCAAAATAAAAATGATTTGGTGCTTGACTTTTTTTTTTATGTATACCCAAAACTGTTAGAATTTCGATGGTCAATTTAAAACCCATCAAAATACCGACATCATCGGGGCCTATTTTTTTTTAAAATAACAAATTCATTAAAAAAATTTACCCGTCGAAAGTGTTTGTCAAAATTTGGCCCCAAATGTAGTAGTGACTATATCCATTTGTGACCTCCACTTGCAGTATCAAAAATTTCTCCCACAAAATCAATTCCCCACATTTTGAAAGGTTCTTCAGTTTGTAATGGGCTAAGGGGTAATGCACCATTATATTTTAATTTCCCTAAATTTTTTTGACAAGCCATAAAATTTTTAATGTATAATAATCTTTAAATACATGTGGCCAATAATATCCATCTTGTAATATCTTGTGAGCAGTTGTCTTTTCTGAGTAATGTCCCCCACATACTCCATCATGAAGATATTTAGTCACTATCTCAACTTGATACATATCTAAACAAAAAAGAAGTATGTCATCCTGATTTTTCTAGTAGAGACACCCCTTAATTAGTACATACCTTGAATCCTACAACTTGATTGTTCTCTTATGATTGTCCCTTAATCCTTCCTAAAACTTCATATGTTTTAATAAGTAAACTATATTAGTATACCAAGGACACATCTCAATACTTGTTTCATATTTACTCCATTCCACTTGGTTCACCTATGTTGCATCTATGTTTGTTTCCGGCATGAGTTTGGACAATCCCCACCCTCTCACTAGCTTAGTGATTTGAGCTTCAATCTTAAACTCTTGAATCTGGTTTATCTACTGGCATCTCCTTCCCATGACTTCAAATTGCATGAATATATCCTTAATCATTTCATTAAGAACATATGCTACTATCTCGGCTCCTACTAGATAAGGTTTGAATGATTTGACTACTTTTTCTAGTGCATAGGCATGTTTCTTATTTATGTCATAATTTAGTTCTAAAGACTAAAGGGTTTTGTTGAAGAAAGTTATCACTTGTTCATGCCATTCATTTTTTTTTGTAATAAGACTATTGCAATAGTATGTAAGGAAGCAAAGGAAAACAATTGGAATGGTTTTGAAAATTTAGGAGATTTCAAAATAGGGTCTTCCTTGATTGATTTCTTAATATTAGAAAATGATTCTAAAGCTTCTTCTGTCCATTTCAAAACTGCATTCTTCTTTAACATCTTGGCAATGGGTTTGACAATTTCAAAGAAATTTGGGACAAATATTCTTACAAAACTAATATGTCCAAAGAAAGAATGAATCCCCTTAATATTTTTTAGAATTTGGATCTTATCAATGGCTTCAATTCTTTCTAGATATATCCTCACACCATCATATGATATGATGTGTCTAAGTACTTTTCCTTTGATTAGTCTAAAATGACATTTTTTTGGGTTCAAGGATATTCCATACTCAAGTGCTTTTTGTGAAAATTTGATCCAAATGCTTACAATGATCCTCAACCCTTTTGGAATAAGCTATGAGATAATCTTAATACACTATTGTGAAAACATCAATTAATTCTTCAAAAGAGACATCCATAGCCCTTTGAAAGTTGTTGTAGCATTTGTAAGTATAAATGACATTCTATCATAAAAATATGTGCCCCAAGGGGTAGTAAATGTTGTTTTGTATTATTCCTCTTCCTTAACTTTCACTTGGTTATACCTAGAGAAACCATCCATCATGGATAGTAGTTCATTCCATGTTACCTTTTGCAACAATTCTTCCATATTGGGTAAGGCATAATTATCCTTTAGTGAGGATATATTTAGATTTCTGAAATATACACATAGTCTAATGTCTCCATTTTTCTTTCTAACATGCACTAAATTTGAAACCCATGTAGAATGTCTGATTGGTTTTATAATCCCATTATCTCTCAGCTTAATCAATTCTTCCTTCATCATAGGGGCCAACATAGGGTTTATTGGTCTCTATCTTGTTGTAAAAGGCTTTGCATCAAGTTTTAGAGGTATCCCATGTTGGAATAGATCTTCCCTATAAGCCTTGAGATCATCATAGGACCAGGAAAACACATGTCTATATTTCCCCAATAAACCAATGATATATTCCCTAACTTTTGGAGTTAATTTCCTACCAATAAAAACTTCTCTAGGAGCTTGTTCATTTCCTAAGTTTATCCTTTCCACTCCTTTAATAGCAGTGTTGTCACTTTTAATATTATTCTTTGAATCTAATGTATCAAACATTCTTTCCAATGCCATGAGGCCTTTCAAAATCTTATTGGTTTTGAGCTAGATTATTTCTTTCCCAAAAAAAGTCTCTTTTCCATTTTCCACCTCCACGTGAGAATTCAAAACTACCACCTGATCTTCATATCTTTCTTCACATGCTAGAAATTTTATAATATCTTTGTCATCTTCAAAAACTTGCCAATTGTTTATGTTGTTAGGCACTGTAGGTCTTATTTTGATTTCCACTTGGGTAATGTCTTCATAAGGGACATCATTATGTCTAACTGCCAGGTTAGCCATAAAATCTACTAGAGTATTTTCAGACCTATCTATCTAATTTATAGAGAAAGAATCAAAACATTCTATGGAGTCCCAAACTTCATTCCTATATTTTTTAGTTTATAGTTATTACTGACAAACTTATCCCTAACTTGAGATATAATTAATTCAGAATCACCATAGACAAAGAGAAGTTTAATACCATGTTTATCTTGTATCTTCAATCCTAGTAGGAGAGCTTTATATTCAATAGTATGTTTAGTACAATCAAATGCTAATAGAAAAGAATACTTAAACATATTTTCATTTGGGGAAATAAAATCACACTTGCTCCATTTCCATCTTTAAAACATGCACCGTCAAAATACATTCTCCAAACAACATTATTATTTTCTTGTGGATGTACTTTAATAGGCGTAATATTAAGCATTGCATCTTTTGAAATACTTACCTTAAAGTTGTCCATATCAGTATGACAAAAGCATGTCATTTGGCTTCGATCAATTTCTTCAATAATATAAGAAGATCTTGGATCCCTGTTAATTCTCACATTCTTTCCATTTACTAGAATAGATGCATAAGATAAATCTAATTAGATATTACCACCTACTAAATTAGACCACTGTCTAGATAATATCATTCCATAATTTTTGGGTACTTCAACAATAGTAATATCAATTTTATAAGATTTTTTTGGACAAGAAGGGAATTTGAATTCAACATTTTTCATTATACCAATAGTAGGGATAAACCTATTATCCATAGCATACCATTTTACATATGTAGTATCAACTTTCATTCCTAACTCTTTCATTACATCATATGGAATAATATTAACTATTGCTCCTCAATATATGATGTAGGAGCATCCTAGGATTCTTGGCAATCCTGTATCAACCAAAATATGTTTGTCTTTGAAGATAGATTTCTAGTTTTGATCTTAGTTGGTGGAGTAGTTGCTTGGTTTGGGAGACTGGTTGCTTAGTTATTGTGGTTACCAGGGTTTCTTGGTCTTTGAAGAACGCTCGCTAATGGAAGGCATTGATTTCTCCTGGTGCTTGGTGATAACTGCATTGCTTGTTCATGCTTGGCGTGGTCAATTTATGGTGCTCGGTTATTTCTTTGTTTCTCAATGTTCTTGTAGCTTACCAACTTGGTTTGTTTGGATGGATCGACTTGGCCGACTAGTTCCATTGATTTGGGTTGCACTCTTCAATTTATGGATTGATCGTTGGATATGTGGGGACCTAGATCTGGTGTGTTGCATTCTTTTATGTAGATCTAATGAATGTTTGGGGCCATCTTGGAGAGTTTATTTATTTGTAAGGCTATTTGAGAGCCGAATAATGTTTTGGCATTTAATATTTGATGAAGTCAAGGATGGAGGATCCAATTAAGTATTGTATGACCTTGCAGCCAAACACCAACACAATGGAAATACACAACAAGAAACTAGATCTAAAAGAAAATAGATGTCTTTATTCATCAATTAACTGAATACATGCAATGTGTTGTGTTGTAAGGCCTTCTTGGTTATAGCCAATTACAATGCAAGAATTAGTTCTAAAAGATCACAAAGGATCCAACACACTTCTCCTCAGCTAGCCCAGGTCTGCAACACACTAGGACACTGATAGGCACTCTAAGAAAGATCTAAACCCGTACTCAAACTTCCAAGAAATCCTTTTGCTACCTAAGCTTGTAAGATACTAACTCTGCTAGATCTAATTTGAACTCAAGATCAATGCCTAAACAACTACCCAAACATCTCCTTAAATACTAAACCCTAGCCACAAGTCATATTTACAAACAATTAAATCCCAAAAGCCAATTAGCTTCCAAATACATAAATATTAAATGCCAAACATCAGTCGGCTCACAAATAACTTCAAAAATATTTAATTCACCAAGTCGGCCTTCAAATCCACATAGGATAATGCAACATGCTAGATCTAGGTCCCCACATGTCCAACAATCAATCCATAACTTGAGGAACATGCCCCAAATTAAATGCACCATTTAGCCAAGCCAAATCTCCAAGAACAATTGTCGGTAAGAAAAACTACTGAGTACCAGGAAATACACTGAGCATCCATGCCAACCAAGCTCTCCAAGCATTACTAAACACCAGATATGCCAAGTCTCCTTCAATGACCAAGCTCCCTTTAGCAACTGAGTCCTCCAGTGACTGAGCCACTTCAACGACCAAGCAACAGGCATAAACACCAAGACCTCATTAGTAACCGAGCACCAAGAAACAAAACACCAAGTCACCGAGTGACCATCATCCACCGAGATCCACCAGAAATTCCAAGTGAGAATCACCACCGAGACAACTGAGCTCCATCAGTGAATCCTAACAAACTTTGATCAAGAACCACCATCAAAGACTAGGAAATGCCTATCTTCTATCGAGATTACTAGCCAAGTAACCAAATATCACCAGACAATTACCAAGACTACCAAAATCTTCAAGCATCGAGAAATAAGCCAGGATGCCATTGCATCAAAGTCCTGGGGTATAAAGAAAAGTGTGTCCCACACTTTCTCACCAAAGGGAACATCAGAAAATGACCAACTCCACTTCATTTTCACCAAAGGTTTCCACTCCATCACAGGAAAGAGAACCAATCTACAACCCAACCAATCAGTATGTTCAACATCCTTAACAAACCAAGCCTTCAATCCATCAACAAGGATCAAGGAAGAATCCCATCTTAGAATCTCATCACCAGACTTATCACTGTCAACCAGAAACTCAAGTCTGCAACCAATAAACAACATCAGCACCACAACACCAAATAAAAGCAATTCGATAACACCAACATCACCGAGGTGTTCAACAATAGGCAACTCTATACCAACAACAATCTAATCAAGCACAACTAGATGCTCTGCAATTTCCATGTCAAGCACACTTGACTAAACATGAAAACCAATCTTCTTAGCAACCTCAACAAGGTCAATAACATTGCCGGTAATCACAAGTAACTCAGCAATAAGCACAAGTTGCTCTATAGGTTTCATGTCAGAATCCACCAATTGATGATCAAAACCAATTTCACATACCTCTTCAACCTTCAAACTATCACATGAATTCTTGCCAATATATCTTCTCTCACGAACTAGTCTACGAACTGGCCAAACAAATTTCCTCTGGATCGGCATACTCCAGCTTTGGTAAGCTTTACAAAGCTCAATAATACTTTTCCTCACAAGGTACTTAACTTGGTTCTCCATGTGGTTCAAAAAATCCACTTACAATCGAGAAAACCTCTTAGAAATCACATCACCAAGGTCCAACCCTCTCAGAGACATCTCCAAAGATCTTCGAAAACCTTCTACAAAAAACCCTAACACTGACCACCTTGTGACAACCTCCAAGCTCTATGCAAGTTAGATTGCAACCTACCACCTTGCATGAACAACTAGGGCATGATTTCACAAGTTTAATGTCACAAATCTGCAACTCAGATTGCGCACAATCTCTTTGCCAAAAAGATCAACTTCATAAGATCAGCCTCGCTAGGTCAACCTTCTGCTCCAACAAGATCAAATTCTCACTCTCATACCACCTAATGTAGTCAAGGATGGAGAATCCAATTAAGGATGGTTTGACCTTGCAGCCACACACTAACATAGCAAAAAACACAACAAGAAACCAGATTTGAAAGAAAATAGATGCCTTTATTCATTAATTAATTGAATACATGCAATGTGCTAGGCTGTAAGGCCTTCCTGGTTATGGCCAATTATAATGCAAGAAATAGTTCTACAAGATCACAAAGGATCTAAAACACTTCTCCTTAGCTAGCCTAGGTTTGCAACACAATAGGACACTGGTAGGCACTCCAAGAAAGATCTAAACCTGTACTCAAACTTCCAAGAAATCCTTCTGCTACCTAAGCTCGCAAGGTACTAACTCCACTAGATCTAATATAAACTCCAGATTGATGCCTAAATAACTACCCAAACATCTTAAATACTAAAACCTAGCCACAATTGGGCTTTACAAACAATTAAATCCCAAAAGTGAGTCAGCTTCCAAATACACAAATATTAAATGCCAAACATCAGTTGGCTCACAAATAACTTCACAAATATTTAATTCACCAAGTCAGCCTTCAGATCCACATAGGATAATGCAACACACTAGATCTAAGTCTCCACACATCCAATGGTCAATTCATAACTCAAGGAACGTGACCCAGATTAAATGCACTAGCTGGCCAAGCCGAATCTCCAAGAACAACTGTTCATAAGCCAAACTATCGAGTGCTGGGAAATACACCAAGCATCCACACCAACCGATCTCTCCAAGCATTACCAAGCACCAAATATGCCAAGTCTCCTTCAATGAATGAGCTCCCTTCAGTGACCAAGTCCTCTAGTGACTGAGCCACTTCAGCAGCCGAGCAACAGGCATAAACACTAAGACCTCATCGGTAACCAAGCACCAAGAAACAAAACACCAAGTCACCAAGTGACCATCATCCACCAAGATCCACCTAAACTTCCAACTGAGAATCACCACTAAGACCACCGAGCTCCATCAGTGAAGCCTAAAAAACTTCAACCGAGAACCACCATCAAAGACTAAGAAACGCATGTCTTCTACTAAGATTACCAGCCAAGTAACCGAACATCGCCAAACAGTTACCAAGACTTCCAGAATCTTCAAGCACTGAACAATAAGCCAGGATGCCATTGCATCAATATTTTTTTATAAGGGTTAATTATTTTATCAGTTGACTTGTGTTTGGGAATCATTATTTATAGGATGTTTGGGTAGTTGTTTAGGGGGAAGATAATCTGGAAGGGTTAGTAGCCTAGGAGATTAGGAACAAGAAGATTTATTGGAAGTTGGAGTACAAGTTTAGATCTTTCCTAGGTGCCTACTAGTGAGTTGTGTGTTGCAGACCTAGACTAGCTGAGTGCTGATGTTATGGAAAAGATTTGGGTCCTACAAGATCTTGTTGACTATTAATTTCTTTGTATTTGGCCATAACTAAGAAGGCCTTATAGCCTAGCACATTGCATGTAATCAGTGATTTGATGAATAAATATTTATGTTCTTTATCAAATCTATTGTTGTTGTTGTATTATTCCATTATGTATTAGTTTGGCTGCAAGGTCGGATAGTCCTTAATTGGATTCCCCAACCTTGATTACATCAAGTGGTATCAGAGTGAGAGTAGATCTTGTGGAAGCAAAGTTTGTTCTTGTTGGCTCTAAGTGGATCTTGTATGTTTACATCTGGGTCTTGATTTGAAGATGCCTCCAAGGAGAAATTATGAGATCTCGGAGGAAGAAGCTACTAGAGAATTCAGTCTTGATGATTTTAGGGCTTTACAAAAACAAGTGTAAGATTTGCAAGAGGAATTGAGAAAGAAGAAGCCTACCTTGAAGGAGGATAGTGATGATGAATATGGGGAAGATCAGTTTGAAGAATTTATAGAAGAAGCTAGAGATCTAGAGGAAAATAGAATCCTAAAAGCTATGTCTAAAATTGGGAAAAGACCTAAGATTGAAGTTTCTACATTTGCTGGAAGCCTTAGGCCTAAAGAATTGATTGATTGGATTAATGAGATAGATGATTACTTTGACTATGAAGAAATAGAAGATCCTGATAGAGTTATATTTGCAAAGACTAAGTTGAAGGGTCATGCAAATATTTGGTGGAGAGAAGTTCAGTTGGAAAGAGGTAGAAGATGAAAGGAAAAGATCACTAAATGGAACCAAATGGTTGATAAGTTGAAGAAGCAATTCATTCCAATGGATTATGAATTGGACATGTTTAAAAAGATGAAAGCTTTAAAGAAGACTAACAAATCAATGTAGGAGTACACTGAGGAATTTTACAGAATCCTGATTAGGACTGGTCATTCTAAAGTTGATAAAGAGAAGGTTTCTAGGTATGTCTATGGTTTGAGACCTAGTATTCAAGAAGAGTTACTATTTGGATGACAACAATAGGAGATGCTTACTAGATGGCATTAAAGATTGAAGAGAAGCTGAATAAAAGTTTGAAGGTAGACAAAACAATAGGAACTAAGGTGGTAAGACTGGTGAGACGGTTTCTGAAGGTAATGTGACAGAGAATCCTAAGCCTGATGTGGGATCTAGCAGTGGTAAAGTTACTAAGAATGTTGGATAGAGAGGAAGGTGGAAGAATGAGTTCACCGGTACTTGTTATAACTATGGTGAAGCTGGTCATAGAAGTTTTCATTGTCCTAAGAAGGTGGCACTGACTGTTGAAGAAGACATTGTGAATGTTGCAGAAAAAGGTGAGACTCTTATCACTAGGAGGTTAGCTGCATGTGTTCATGAACCAGTACAAAGAAGAAATCTGTTCAAAACTAGATGTAAGTACAAAAATAAGGTATGTAATGTCATAGTTGATAGTGGTAGTTCTGAGAACTTTGTTTCAAAAGAAATGGTTAGTAAATTGAGTTTGGAAAGAAGGTAACACCCTAACCCTTATTAGGGTAGTTGGATAGAAGATGTTTATAAGGTTAGAGTTGAAGAACATTGCTTGGTTAATTTTTAGATTGGATCTTACCAGGATGAGATATTGTGCAATGTATTGCCTATGGATGTTTTTCAACGATTTCTTGGTAGACCTTGGCAATTTGATAGAAATTTTTTGTTTGTTGGTCGTGCTAACACTTATGTGGTTAGGCATGAAGGAGCTCGACATAAGCTGATACCTTTATAAGAAATATGGACTAAGGAATGTGGAGTCATCAGGTGTTGTCCATGTGATAGTGACAAACCTTAGAAGCATAGGGTTGATGAACCTATTCCTACAAAGTCTAGTTTGAAGGAGAAGGAGAATGATATATCTAAAGAGTTTCTTGAGATCAAGAGGCAGATGGTCTTTCTAATAGAGATAGTACAACAGATGGTGACATTTATGAAATAGAGAGATGTAGATGATACTAAGTTGATTAAGGAGGATGAGCCTTACTAAGGCACTGTTGTGATTGGTAGTGGTCAGAGTTGGTTGCTATCATTTTCTGACTGGAAAGATAAGAAAAGTGGAAAGCAGAAGAACTTGCTGTAGGGAGAAATGGATGAAGTAAAGACAACTTGGAATGAAGGACAAGAGGAGATATGGGTGAAGAATAGATTTGGCATACCTGTTCTGATTCCCTTGAGATGTTTTTGATTTCCTTATGAGAAAAACTTTCTTACCTAGAGTGTCTGATGCAGAAGCATCCTAAGATTTTTGGCAATCCTATATCAACCAAAATATGTTTATCTTTGAAGATAGATTGCTAGTTTTGATCTTAGTTGGTGGAGTACTTGCTTGGTTTGGGAGACTGGTTGCTCAGTTACTATGGTTACTGAGGTTGGTCGGTCTCTGAAGAACACTCAGTAACAGAAGGTGTCAATTTCTCCTAGTGCTTGCTGATAACTATGTTGCTTGGTCATGCTTGGCCTGGTCAATTTTTGGCACTCGTTTATTTCTCTATTTCTTAGTGTTCTTTCTTAGTGACTTGGTTTGTTTGGATGGATCGGCTTGGCTGACTACATCTATTGATTTAGGTTGCACTCTTTGAGTTATATATTGACTATTGGACATGTGGAGACCTAGATGTAGCATGTTTCATTCTTTTATGTGGATCTGATGACCATTTGGGGCCATCTTGGAGAGTTTATTTATTTGTAATGCTATTTGAGAGCTGACTAATGTTTTGGCATTTAATATTTGTTTGTAAGGGTTAATTGTTTCATCATCCAACTTGTGGCTAGGATTCTGTGTTATAATTAGGAGAGATAGGTACTAAGAGGGGAGGGGTGAATCAGTGCCTCCAAAATTTTACTTGTAAAACTTTTCAGATCTATAACTATATACTGTGATAACCGATCAAAATAACTTGAATCTAATTGCATAAATCAATCATCTAGTTAACTTGAGAAAGTAAACAACATGAAATCAATATGACAATCACATAACAAAAGTATTTTGGTAACACAAAAACCCTTGTAAGAAGGTAAAAACTATGGTGGGGATGACACCCACAAATTCTTCACTACTGCAGATAGAAAAGGTTTGCCTGTTAAGGCTACAAGTTTTGATCACTTCTGGTGATCTTACCCTATTAGTAGTAACATATTAGATCAGCTAGATCTACCTAGTTATAGGATTTTGACAACACTAATGAAGTGTGTACTCGGTTAAGAGATTTACATAAGATTGTTAAGTCTACTCTATTATGATATTTTATCAAAAACTCTATTACAATTGTCAGAGAGTAATAGGAAGTTATCTGCTAGTTAACAACTCATTTGTCTGAAACAAATCAATAAATGCTCACAAAATATCACCTTGACTATGACGATTCACTACTCTATTTTTCTCAGTAGCCTTCTCTGATTATGCTCAATCTGATATCCTCTGTACTCTATTTTTCTCTATAAACCGATTGACTTGAAGTTAGGCAATGGCTTCAAGTGCTCTTTAATTCATATATATATCAGTTCACCAACCTCATAAAATGATGCGAACATACAAAATATATAGTGTTCTATTTTTGCCGCTTTAGCAAAAATTATGTTACAAAAATAATCATAACCCTAAGATCTGTGGTGCAAAAATAACCTAGATCAACTATTACAATAAGATAAACATTACATTTAATGAGTATCTTTTACAATAAATGCTCCTTGATCTTGGTAAACCATTTTACAATCTATTGTGACCGTTTGCATAGAATAATGTGCCATTTCAAATTACTATGTCATTTTTTGTGATCATCCGTAAACACTATATAAACTACTCGGTGTATATTGTGATGTTTGATGTTTAATGTCCGTTGGTGTCAGTGTCACTAGTGCTCAATAAATTGCATGATGCTCGGTGTAAAGGCTTTACTGACTACTCTGTCTTACTTCTGGTTATCGACCAACTCAATATAAGTGACCGCCCAACCTGTTTAATATCCTTTGATACTAATGACAACCTTAAATGCTCAATAGAGATTAACAATCAGTATTTATAGGATGTTTGGGTAGTTGTTTAGGGAGTAGATCATCTGGAAGGGTTAGTAGCCTTGGAGCTTAGGAATAGGAAGATTGATTGGAAGTTGGAGTACAAGTTTAGATCTTTCCTAGGTGCCTACCAGTGTGTTGTGTGTTGCAAACTTGGACTATCTGAGTGTTGATGTTGCGAAAAAGATTTGGATCCTACGAGATCTTATTGAATGTTAATTGCTTTGTTTCTGGTTGTAACTGGGAATGCCTCACAGCCTGGCACATTGCATGTAATCACTGATTTGATGAATAAAGATTTATGTTATTTATCAGATCTATTATTGTTGTTGTATTATTCTATTGTGTATTGGTTTGGCTGCAAGGTCAAATAGTCCTTTATTGGATTCCCCAACCTTGACTGCATCAATATAACATGTGGGTATGTGCAAGATCATGAGGGGCCAAAAAGTGGCGATGTGAAAAACATTCACTTTTCACTCATCCAAAAGCGCATGAAAGTGCTTGTTGACTTTTTAGTAGGTCTGGGTGTCAGTACACTTGGGAAAACCTACCACCAAAGCACAGACCTAATCAGGTACCTAAAATCTTTGGCATAAATCCAAAACCTATGAGCCCTTTTCCTCATTTCCTTGCACGATTTTCTTAAGTTCTTTCCATGATTTTCAGATACCCGATATATTTTTAGATACCTGATATTAAAAACAACAAATTCAACTCCAAGCATATTCTGTAAGTAGTTATTTATATGATTTTTATTAATTTATATCATTTTCATGCTAAATGTAACATTTTCTTTTTAAATAGGATTTTGTATTTATATTTGTAATAATATATGAAATTAGATTGAAATTTAGATTTTTTTAACTTTAATCAGGCATGGTTGACAACAATGAAGAAAATAACCCTCCCGCAACAAATAATGATCCCCAAAACAATCCCCCGCTTCAAAACTCTCCATCTTTACAAGATTTGATACAAGAAAATTTGAACACAATATAGGGTTTCCAAAACACGTATCAAAATATACCTACATTAGGTCCCATGCTTGCCACACTAAATACAATTGTTGGAAACATTAACACACTCACGCAGCAACATAATGCTACTCTTCATTGGTGTAATGATATGCATGCCCAATTTGATGATAGGCTTGACCATGATGGGATTGCGGCCCTTAATATAAGTAAGGAAGATATAGCCACCTTTTTTGTCGATCCTAAAACTGGAATACCAGTTGACCCGAAAAGCCCAAATTATTAATAAAATGGTGCACAAATGATGCAATGCGCACAAACTTTTGGGATCACTGGTGGATGGTTTTTGATAAACCACCCCATAGAAATTTGGAGGTCCCATTTTATTTCCTTAAAAAATTGTATGCTGAGTTTTTGCTTGGTCACCATGTTGATTATTGGAGTATGAGGCCCAACATGGGCATAGGAAGAGGAGCTCCTCAGACTAGGCCATCTTCCCAGTGCTAAAAGGCCACTACCTTTGTCCCCCCCACTGATGTCACACCCTCTCCTCCAGTGCAGCATCCTAATATCATTGCAGAGGCTACCTCATAGGCTATCAGGGCCATTCATTTACTGAGTGATCAGTTGATCACTCAGACTAGGTCAGTGTTGCCTCCTTTGGATGCTATTGACACATTGACAGCTCATCGGAGTTCACATGTATGCGAGCCCCATATGTGCATTACGTGCAGGCATATGTGCCTCAGACTGCTTACTGATTCTGATATATATCATTTTCATTATATTGATGAGGGGGATATAGGAGACGTAGTTCGAGAGGCTGCAACACCTCATGGAGCATCTACATCTCATGAGAGTGCTCAGGAGGTGCAGGCAAAGCCATTGACTCCTGTTGATACAGTAAGAGTAAACATTATAAATAAATTTGTCACATGACTTATTTAATTTAAAAATAATTTATTTATTTAGATTAGTTTTAATGATTGCATGTACTTATGTATATATATTTTTTCCATTTATGTTCAGTCAATGACACAGGAGGAGGTGAGACAGGTGGATGAGTCCACACTTTTGACCATTTCATTTGGCCTTGATGACTATATGGTATATTATAAATTATGTACCCATTAGTTTTTTTATATCATTTGGTGTACATGCTTAAATCTCTATCAATTAGAGCAATAAAATTCATACATTTACTAATATATATTGTCATCTTATTGTGTTCTTGCAGGCTACAGCTGATGTCAGTGGGGGGCATGAGAGAGTTCCTTCGTCAGGTGTCGACAAAGGAAAGGTAGTTAATTGTTTAAGATTAATTATGCATGCATATGTATGCCACTTGTGTGTAGTAATAAATATTTTACTTGCACTTTATTGTATAGGGTGTGGCTATCGATGATGTCCCGACACCAGTTCGATAGCGTAGGGTTACAGGCATCTCAATTCGGAGTGATAGCTCTATTGTACGTAGACTTTTACATATTGTTATTTGTATTTTGTAACCAGGTTTGCTATGATGAAGTACATTGATATATAATTGATAATCTTTTTACTCTCATAGGTTACTCTGACTGTGAGGGAGGGCCCATGAGAATCCTTCATTTCTTTGTTGACCCAGCCCACTATTCCAGAGGAGGGATCACCAGATGTAAGTTTTAATTTTAGTTCAATCAATTTATAATTATATTATGCTATCATCCTATTTTGTAGATTTATTACTCTATGTTGCACTACTCTACTAATCTCATTATTGCAAATATATATTTATAGGTCAGAGTTGGTATTGCTGGCATGGTCCCTTCACTACCCAGGACTTATGCTAGGACACCTGCTCGTGGTAGGTGATCGAGAGACCAGGTACAAATATTTGTATTCAATTATAATTTTAATTAAATTAGTGTTTTAAAATTATGAATTATATATATATATATATATATATATATATATATATATATATATATATATATATATATATATATATATATATATATATATATATATATATATATATATATATATATATATATATATATATATATATATATATATATATATATATATATATATATGTACAAATCATATAAAGTAAGCAATCTAACTTTGGTTTGAATTCATTTTTTATGCAGGATCAATTAGAGCCCAACACTTCTTCAAAGAGGCTACATTTTGATGATCCCCCTATAGCATAGGATGCAATTTTAGTTTTGTGGTCATTTAGAGATGACACTTGACACATTTTGAGATGGCATATATGCCACATTGTACACCTTAAAACATTGATTTTGTAGACATTTTGAAATGGCATGTGCCATATTTGTATATGGACATACTTTTGATACATTTGATACATATATAGAACATGTTCATTTATATGTTATATTTGCGTCATCTTTTGTATATACATATTTATTATTCATGTTTATGGAATTGAATGGTGAAGTTATATCTTGACTATGATTATCATTATGATTTAAATTATATCTTGTTGAAGTTACATTTGTTTTTCTTTACTCTGGAATACCCTATTCATGGAGCTTATTATGTTTGAGGTTTAACTTCTTGTTGGTGAACAGATTTGTCTTCCAAAGAAATACTTACAAAATGACCCTTAAAGCCCAAATAAAAAGACTCAACCAACACCAATAGTTGGGTCACTTCGCTATTGAGAAGTGTAAGCGCCCTCTGAATTATCTGGGTATAGCTCCCCATGCAGGATTTACAATGAATCAACTAAACTATAAATGATAATGCTTTTAACCTAAAAGAAATAAAGGCTTACAAACATCTATTCGTAAACATGCGATAGACATGAAGGGACTAATTTACTAAAAAGAAAAGGACAATAAACGCTACAAATTTCATTTGCCTAAACAATGCATTATAGAAAGAAACTAAGAGAGAAAGACAAATGGTTCTTTCCAACTACATGAAAAAATATAGCACAAAGCCCATAGATGATTGTGCTGATGATCAAACATAATAGATATGCATTCAAAAGAAACCAATATCATTCAAAGATGAATATCAATCAGAAAGTGAGCATCTAAAATCAAAGTTTTAATATGCTGACATATCCTTCTTTGAACACATCAAAACAACAAAGATTTTGTTGTTCCTGTACATTAATCATTATCTGAAAATAAAATCCCTCTTTCCCTGCATTACAATAAAAATCCTAATCTATCCCTCCCCTAGCACAAAGTCTCTCAAGTTAGGTGGAATCCGAAACCCCCAAAATCTCCTCTACGAGCCTTATTTATTTTCCCCTTTCGGTCAGTTTCTTTCCTATTATAATAACTAATTCTTGAGGATGTGTCTATCCACATCTTCTTTCTTGAATACATTAAAGTCTCCCTTTGTGAGTGCCTTAGTAATATTTTGTTATGAAAGTCCATGTTACTTGGTGCTCTACATCTTTCAAAATGGATCTATTCCTATAGAATAGTGCCATCTGGATCTTATTGCAATACAAGTGTTAATGCCTCTATGTTTTGATTGGATGCTTGGTGCTATAACTAGAGTGTGTCATTTATGGCTCTCCACACACATACTACTTCATGCAAGTGACACCAAGAAACATTTTTTCGAAGCCATCATACATACGTATATTGGGATTCAATTGCGAGCACATCCTCCTCAATTTTCCCACCCTATAAACCTGAAGCCAACATCTTTGAATCATGACTGATGTCAACACAAAGAACTACATTATCATGCATCATGAAGGCATCATCAGCTTGGTATTGAAAATCGCTCTTAAGTTTCCCACTGATATAGTCCCAGACCTCTATGAATCCAACAACCAAGCATGAAACAAGGTTCTATCCATCAGGAAAGATGTCAAGTCCTCCTTGACATTTGGTGTTGGGGCATTCTTAGGAAATGAAAATGTCTTAATATTGAAATTGCGTTATAGATTATCATGTTCTTGAATGCCAATACTATCGATGTGCAAAACCAATTCTCATTGTCATCGACCAGTCTAACCTAACAAAGCTTTGGAAACTTCATTTTTGGATACCTTTTACTAGTTCTACTACTCCTATCTATAATTCCATATGTCATGCTCTACTTACGGGCATTCTATCAAACAATTTACATATACGAGCCCCTAATGCAGAGGTTACAGCAAGAAAGTGGAGTGCCCTTCTACTACCTCCCACAACTCACCAACCAACCACAAAGGCTTAAGGGTAATCCCAAACTCTTTTGATGGTATAACACAACCAAAAAAATTTATTTCTATCCCAATAAACTCCCTTTGCAAAGTTACACACTCAATCAAACTTCAATGCCTTTTTGGCTTTAGGGACACTAGGCCTAAAACTAACTTATTGATAGAACTCTTCACCAATGGACTTCCTGACTACTCCCAAGCATTTAGATGGTCCTCATATGACCTAATGCCTCTGAAATAACACTTGGTTTATTACCACCAAAACCGTACCATGGCAAACTAGACCTGCACACCAATTTCCTTATAGCCTTCTCAATAGAGGTTTTCTACTCTAACTTTTGCACAACTAAGTATCTTGATACAATCAAGGAATTTTAAAACACCCATTTGGAATTTATTTAAGATCCCAAAGCCTTTCCTTCCAACTCCACTCCAACACCACCTAACACCCACCTTGGACACAGACCTAATTGGCCTAATTAAGCTTGGTTTACAAAGAAAGTATGAGGTATAGGGTTCATGGAACTGGTAAAATTCTTTAGATATTCTTCTCCAACCCAAAATGACTCAAAACCACCTTTACTTCACTCACTTATCTATTCTATGCACTTCTTTACAACTTTCTTCTACTTTCTAGACTGAATCCTCTCAAAAATTCAGACAAGGGCCTGATGCATGAAGGTCTTTCCCTTTGAGCCACTACATGAGCCTTTAGAATCCATTGATACATAGACCTAACTTTCATTTTCCAAATTCTTAGGTTAAACCCACGACTAGAATGCAAGTTAAGCCTCCATTAGTGTTCAGGGCCCTACAAAAGCTTGCTTCCTGGACTGTTTTGAAAAGAATTGAAATAACTTTAACAAATGAAACTAAAACTTCTTCAAATCAATGAAAATTTTCACTAACATGCAATAAATTATTTCCACATTCAAATCATGACCCTGTAAATCCGTACACGCACGTACAACTCTGAGAAATGGCTCAAAAATGGTTTGTATTCCTCCTTTATGGCATCAGTTTACAAAAATCAACTTCTTACTATTATGGTTTGAAGTGATGAGCATATATAACCTTCAAAATGAATTTATATCAATTGGATAACCCATTTGACTCTTGGGTTTCCAATTCCAATCTCTCAAGAAATTTTAGAAAGTTGCAACAACAACTTTTATTGCATTTTTGCAATTTTGCAAAATATGCCATTTTATGAACTTGATAGAGTTTATGATTTATTTTTGAGATCAAAACCTATCAAAATGACTTTCAAGTGAAAATAATCTAAAATCAACCTTTAAGACTCCATAAGCCTAACCTAGCAAATTATCACTAACTAGGTGAACCCCATGACCTAAGGTATCGTAGGCTTATAACATTGCCAAAAGATCCTTGATCACACATTAGGGATTCCAAACCAAAATTAGGATGATCTATTTAGATCCATCCTATTTATTACAAACATAACAATGCAATTAAAATTCCTACTCGTGGAGGGTGCCCTGCACCAGCCCCGGAAGATCGCTGCCCAATCATGCTTAGTGCACCTTGGGGTCACTTGGGTCGAGCATGGTCGCGAGTGTTCTAGTGACTCTGTAGGTAGAATGGGGTTTTCACTGGCATTTAATTGGCCAAATAGATCTGATGGAGTAGATAGTTTGATGCTAGGTCAGATGGTTTGAAAGATACGTTGTTGAGCCACATTCAACTAACCCTCACTGCAAGTTTTGGCATCGACTGAGATCGCCTTGCCAAATGCAAATGAAGTCGAATCACCCAAAACTGAGAGAGGTTATTTTAGACCTCAAAAACTTGATCTCATAACACCTAATGATTTGTTGATACCTCTCATGAAGTCCAAGATATGAGCCCCAAAAGATCACTGCCCAATCATGCTTAGTGCACCTTGGGGTCACTTGGGTCGAGCGTGGTCACGAGCGTTCCGGTGAATCTGTGGGTAGAATGGGGTTGTCACTAGCATTTGCCTAGCCAACTAGAGCCAATGGAGTAGATGGTTTGATGCTAGGTCAGATGGTTTGAAAGATACGTTACTGAGCCACTTTCAACTGACCCTCACTACAAGTTTTGGCATCGACTAAGATTGCCTTGCCAAATGCAAACAAAGTCAAATAGCCCAAAACCGAGAGAGGTTATCGTAGACCTTGAAAACATGATCCTGTAGAACCTAATGATTTGTTGATACCTCTCATGAAGTCTAAGATACAAGCCCGAGAAGATCGCTGCCCAATCGTGCTTAGTGCACCTTGGGGTCACTTGGGTCGAGCGTGGTCGCGAGCATTCCGGTGACTCTATGGGTAGAACGGGGTTGTCACTAGTGTTTACTTGGCTAATCGGAGATGATGGAGTAGATGGTTTGATTCCAGGTCAGATGGTTTGAAAGATACACTGCTGAGCCACTTTTAACTGACCCTCACTGCAAGTTTTGGCATCGACTGAGATCACCTTTCCAAATGCAAATGAAGTTGAATCACCCAAAATTGAGAGAGGTTATTGTAGACCTTAAAAACATGATCCTGTAGCACCTAACAATTTGTTGATACCTCTCATGAAGTTTGAGATACAAGCCCTGAAAGATCACTACCCAATCGTGCTTAGTGCACCTTGGGGTCACTTGGGTCGAGCGTGGTCATGAGCATTCCAGTGACTCTGTGGGAAGAATAGGGTTGTCACTAGCATTTACCCGGCCAACCAAAGCCAATGGAATAGATGGTTTGATGCTAGGTAAGATGGTTTGAAAGATACGTTGCTGAGCCACTTTCAACTGACCCTCACTGCAAGTTTTGGCATCGAATGAGATCGCCTTGCCAAATAAAAATGAAGTCAAATTGCCCAAAAATGAGAGAGGTTATTGTAGAACTCAAAAACATGATCCCATAGCACCTAAAAATTTGTTGATACCTCTCACAAAGTCCTAGATATGAGCCCTGGAAGATCGCTGCCCAATCGTACTTAGTGCACCTTAGGGTCACTTGGGTCGAGCGTGGTCGTGAGCGTTTTGGTGACTCTATGGGAAGAATGGGGTTGTTACTGGCATTTACCTAGCCAACTGGAGCTAATGGAGTAGACGGTTTGATGCAAGGTCAGACGGTTTGAAAGATACATTGCCAAGCCACTTTCAACTGACCCTCACTACAAGTTTTGGCATCGATTGAGATCACCCTGCCAAATGCAAACAAAGTCAAATCGCCAAAAACCAAGAGATGTTATTGTAGACCTCAAAAACATGATCTTTTAGCATCTGACAATTTGTTGATACCTCTCACGAAGTCTAAGATATGAGCCCTAGAAGATCACTTCCCAATCATGCTTAGTGCACCTTGGGTTCACTTGGGTCAAGCATGGTCATGAGCATTCCGGTGACTCTATGGGTAGAATGGGGTTGTCACTAGTGTTTACCCAACCAACCAGAGCCAATGGAGCAAATGGTTTGGTTCTAAGTCAGACAGTTTGAAAGATACACTGCTGAGCCACTTTCAACTGACCCTCACTGCAAGTTTTGGCATCGACTGAGATCACCTTGCCAAATGCAAATGAATTCAAATCACCCAAAAATAACAGAGGTTATTTTATACCTTGAAAGCATGATCTCATAGCACCTACAAATTTATTGATACCTCTCACAAAGTCTGAGATACGAGCCCTAGAAGATCGCTGCCCAATCATACTTAGTGCATCTTGGGGTCACTTTGGTCGAGCGTGGTCATGAGTGTTTCGATGACTCTGTGGGTAGAGTGGGGTTGTCACTAGTGTTTACCCAGCCAACCAAAGCTGATGGAGCAAACAGTGCAATGCCAAGTCAGATGGTTTGAAAGATACGCTATTGAGCCACTTTCAACTGACCCTCACTGCAAGTTTTGGCATCGACTGAGATTGCCTTTCCAAATGCAAATGAAGTCGAATCACCCAAAACTGAGAGAGGTTATTGTAGACCTCAAAAACATGATCCCATAGCACCTAATGATTTTTTGATACCTCTCATGAAGTCTGAGATACGAGACTCAGAAGATCACTGCCCAATCATACTTAGTGCACCTTGGGGTCACTTGGGTCGAGCGTGGTCGCGAGCATTCCAATGACTCTGTGGGTAGAATAGGGTTGTCACTAGCATTTACCTGGCCAATTGGAGCTAATGAAGTAGATAATTTGATGTCAAGTCAGATGGTTTGAAAGATACGTTGCTGAGCCACTTTCAACTAACCCTCACTGCAAGTTTTGGCATCAACTGAGATTGCCTTGCCAAATGCAAACGAAGTCAAATTGCCCAAAACTGAGAGAGGTTATTGTAGACCTTGAAAACATGATCCTATAGCACCTAACATTTTGTTGATATCTCTCACAAAGTCTGAGATATGAGCCCCAAAAGATCACTGCCCAATCATGCTTAGTGCACCTTGGGGTCACTTGGGTCGAGCGTGGTCGCAAGCGTTCTGGTGACTCTATGGGTAGAATGAAGTTGTCACTGGCATTTACCTAGCTAACTAGAGCTGATGGAGTAGACAGTTTGGTGCCAGGTTAGATGGTTTGAAAGATACGCTATTGAGCCACTTTCAACTAACCCTCACTGCAAGTTTTGGCATCGACCGAGATCGCCTTGCCAAATGCAAATGAAGTTGAATGGCCCAAAACTGAGAGAGGTTGTTGTAGACCTTAAAAACAAAATTCATAGCAGCTAACAATTTGTTAATACCTCTCATGAAGTCTGAGATACGAACCCTGAAAGATCGCTGCCAGTTTGAAAGATACATTGCTGAGGTGCTTTCAACTGACTATTAGTGGTATGTTTGAAATTTGAACTGTGAAATTTGAACTGTGGAGCTTATTATGTTTGAGGTTTAACTTTTATAGATTTTTTGAAATGCTAAAAAATAATATCCTTAAAGCATTAGAAACAACAATCAAACATGTAAGAATTCAAACCATGCAAATGACATAAGTATATGACATGTAAGATCCCTTCTTGGCACTATTGGCCACCCATACATGATTTTTGTCATAAGTCCTTATGAAGAGTTTTAGGACATTTAACTTTTAAATCAAATTGATTGTTACAAATTTCCATTATAGGTTTCAAAAGATCTCAATTAACCGTTAAGGATCCTTTTGTCCTTCTATCTCTGATTGGATCCATGGTGACCATAGGCGTCTTCATAGGTGCTCCTGCACAAGTTACAATCCACATACAAATCCAAGTTTATTGACTCAAAATACAATCTTAAAAAGGTCAAATTAATGTATTGAAATTAAGCTTAACAAACTTAGAAAATAATACACTAAGTTAACTTATTACCTAGTCAAGTGTTCCTGAAGGGTCATCTCTTTGCTTCAAGGTCTCCAATAGTGCTTCATGATCAACAGTAGTAATAGTCCAAAGTTCTTTTGTCTTTGGTCTTCCTTGATGCTTTGACAACTTAACATTTGTTGCTATAACAAGGTGTGGATACATGACAATAGTTTTGTGCTTCTCATAGTCTTCAAATGCAAGAACTCCATTCTTTCTAATCATGTATGTTCGTAGCCATGTTCCCACAACAACAACTAAACTAGTAGGATATGTGAACCCATCACCATCTATCATTGGTTGTACAAGCTTCTGTTTACCTCGTACACAATGTGCTAACCAATAATCTGACCTCTCATCATTCCCCTATGGTGCAACCAATGCAAAAACATCTCCTAGCTTTAGAAGATTTGAAAGATGGTCATAGTCAACTGAAGTGTCCATGTCATCATTTCTTATAGAGAGTGTCAAAGATAAAGGAGTCAGATACTATGGAACCCATGTATCCACCCACTCACTTGACACGCAATGATCCCAATCATACTGAAAACACATGGGGCAAAAACATGCCAACTCTCGTGTCCAAATGGTCCATGTACTACTATTGGAGCTTCAGAATGAATACATTTTTGAAGAGTCTTTCACTATTTGACAATCCAATCTATCTCCTATAGTTCCCTCCTCAACCAACCAAAAGAATCTACGCACTATAGAATCAAGAGTCCCCCCCTGTGACAATGCTAAAGTACACCAATCAACAATAGAACAAGCATCAAGAAGTACAACACCTAAAATCCTCAATTTCTCCTTAACTAGAGCTCTCTTCACACACGCACCTGCTCTATCATGCTCCCCTTTCCCATGCCCTAACTCAAAAAAACTCCAAATATGAGGTACACCTCTCTCCACATGCATTCTACACAACCAATAAAACATTCTGGCATTCTTAAATTGACCGGTGCAATTATCCGACCAAATGAGATGCCTATCCATTGCAATACCATTTTCCTGCAAGAAGTCAAAATAGTTCTGGAAACAATGTTGAACAAACTCATGAGAGTGAGACCTGTCATTGCTCATATAAAAATGGTACTCTCTGATTATCTTTTTCTCATCTTTTGTGCTTTTAGGGGAATGTCTATATGTGATGTGTACAAAAATAGCAACCTGAATGGAATTGTAATATTGAGCTTGAGTCTCATTTTGGGGCTGCAATGTATATTTCTCCGCAAATTCTACAATGGATATAATAGTTCCAATGGGGAAAGTGTCCTCACCTATTCTAAATTGTTGATCCAACCATTGAGACCTATGACTATGCCTTGCATACTTGTAAAAAAAATTTGTCTTGAAATCTGAGATAAAATCAACAACATTGTATTCTTTTGCAACTAACTCACATCTAGAGCCTTCACCTCCACTCTTCAATGTATATTTCATTGTTTCATATACCTTTTTTTGGATGAGTGTCTTTCCAAAATTATGTTCCAAACCCTCATGAAAACATGTTCTAAACTTGGACAAGCCACCACATTCTGAGCACTTGGCATTTAAGAAATCTTTTTTATAAAATAAACAACCATCATCTCTATGACATAAAAATTGATCTAGCAAGTCTCGTGATGATTTGGGAAGACCACTTGCACCACAATCCTCTAGAATTTCATTAGTATGCAAAGTAGAATGAATGGACTGTAATAATTCATGATGCATTGAAAACTCAATATGATATTTGCAACAACATGTATTTCGAATCTTAAGGGGTACACAATAAAATGGTTTCAAGGATTCAAAAGACCTTTGTGATATTTTCAATGTTGGATGTGTCTCACAAAATTTTTTATACAACATTGTTTGACTTACCTCCACATAATGTTTAGGATGTGGAGTGCGGTCTCCATTGCCAACTCTCAACTTCAAGACATCCTTCACATTTGGTGACACTCTTGAGTTAGCATCCCAAAATTGTTGAATTTCATCCTTGACAACATCTGTTAGCTTCTTATCGAAATGTGGAAGTCTCCCACCATAAACCCATGTATCAATTTGAAGCAGATCATCAAGTCTTTCTCTTCTTGCAAGTGCTCTACCCAAAGTTTTACAGTCTATATTGAAGTCAACACAAGTTTGTCTCATCAAACGAGCCTTTCTCAACTGATGACTTACTAAAGAGGTTGTAATAACCCTCTCAGTAACTCTCTTGTCTTTTTCTTTACTAGTCTTCACAATGCTATTGAGAGCATTGAAAAGATTCTTCACAACAATGGCATTTCTCTCCATTTTCTTGTTCACACGAATCTTCAATTTCACAAGCACAGGTCTCATGTTTTGCATCTTTAACAACTGCACAAAAATTTGACATTACTCAACCAATGTCTTGTTTCAAAAAAATTGATCATAAAGTCTTGAAGCCCACAACCTAATGGTTCTATGTGACCTCTTTCCTTCCCAATTATTCATAATGTTCTCCTCAATTTCAATTAACCATTTAGGTGTTCTTGAAAGCCCCGAATTTGAAGATTGATTATCTTTATTGAAAGGGACTTCATTTCGCATATAATTTAGAGATGTATAACATTCATGTGGTTCTTGTGCAACATTTTCATTCCCAAAGTCTACATTTTCAATCTCCATCTGTGCGTTTTCAAATTGAACATCCTCTTCACTTACAACTACATTTACGGGGTCACCTTGATTAATGTTTAACATAACTTCTCTCCTACTTTGGTGATTTTCCTTATCTTTTTCCCTATATGCTTGAATTTCATCATCTATCAACTTCCTCTTGTGTTTAGCCTTTCGACGACTGCTGCTTCCCATGGTGAGACCACAAGTCAAAAAAAATCAAACAATGGGCCCCAAATCACATTTTTTTTTTCGCAATGCATGAAAAAAGTATCAAATCCCGTGATTGTCTAGTCTATGGGGATAGGGAATATTTTGGTAAAATATTACTTGGCAAAAATCGGGTATCTGATTTCATATCGGGTACCTGATATTCTCAGGTTGATGAAAATAAGGCAGGAGCAAATGGAAAAAATTTAACTTTTACATATATTGATGTATATAATAAATATAAATAAAAGACGCATATGATATATATAATGTATATTATATATATACTAATGTATTATAATATACTAATGTATTATATATACTAACATGTATATAATATATATATATATATATATATTGTTGGAAATATTCAGGAATTAACCAAGTTACTGAGAGGGGAGGGGTGAATCAGTAACTCCAAATTTTCTTCTAATTTTAACATGTATTTTAATTTTTAACCTTTGCATACAGAAAGCATGAAACTTGAAAGCATTCACAATAATGACACATAGATTTGGTTACCCAGAAACTTTCCAAAAGAAAGTAAAACTGGGGTGGGGATGAAACCCACAAAGCTTTAATACTGCAGAATAAAGTTGGCCGGTTAAGGCTTACAATTTGATCACTTCTGATGATCTGCCCTGTTAGGAGCAATAAGGATTGCTAAATCCACCCTGTTAAAGGATTTACAAACATACAGTGAAGTATGCACTCGGTAAAGAGATTTATACAAAGACTGTTAAGTCTACCTGGTTAAAGGATTTAGTACTGATTCACCTGTTAGAATGAAACAGTAGATCTCTGCTTTGCAACTGGATTGCTGATTGAGATTCTCTGATGTACTGATCACCTTCTGTGATGAATTTGTCTTTGCTGAACCTTATACTTCTGAAGCCTTCTGCAATTCGCTTATCTCTGCCTTTCTTTTTCTTTCACATATATTCTACTTTTATTATTTTTCATCTTTTTACAACATTGTTTATATACAAGTCTCAAACAATTAATTACAATTACAATTACATAGTCGGCTTGACAAATAAACATAAGTGCTACTAAGTCAGCCCAAATATGGTTACTCGGTTCCTTCAAACTGACTCGGTGACTTTCTGATACTCGGCGTCCACTGCATTACTCGGCATCGTCATGCACTCGGTAGAAGTGAAGGCACGGTTCATACTGATCACTCGGTAGGTATTGAACTCGGTAAGCATTGGTGACTTGGTAGACAAGATGTTACTCGGTTTACATTGTCCTGATCGGTTTGTACTAACTTGCTCGGTTTCCACTGTCTGCTCGGTTTGCACTGTCTGCTCGGTTTGCACTGTCTGCTCGGTTTTCACTGTCTGCTCGGTTTACATCCAGAATGCAAATAAGTGTTGTCACTAGTGGCAATACTGCTTAATGCCAACAATCTCCCCCTTTGGCATTAGTGACAAAAACACTTATTGGCCAAAATTTATATACACGAATCATGCTGAGTTTTATTTTGATTTTTCAAAATTTGTCTTTGTTATAGGGCTTTATACATTGTCTCCCCCTTTCAATGTGCTAACTATTTCTTATACAAATCTATAACTGTATACATATCTCCCCCTTTTTTGATGATAATTCCAAAGGTGCATATACAAGTTATTTACAGAGAGAATCCAAAATTTGATAAGAAATCAGAATGTAACTTCATTATTAGTGCCAGGGTTCTATCCCAACTTTCTTGCAGAATCTTACATGTTTGTATAGCAATTTGGATTTCTGCAGAGAGTTCAATCATGTGATCTGCTATGGAGAACTGATTGTCATGAATCAATGTTCTGGAATGTTCAATGTGCTTATACATTGTATTCATGATGGGAAGGATCATGTGTTGGATGTCTAGTAGTGTGGACCGATCCTTGAGTCTTCTTTCAATAGATCAGTCTGCATATTAGATAGGTGTGAAATTTTCATGTGATGAGCAGAGCTTGAACTTGGTTCAAGTTGCAGCTTCTGTATGCTAATCTTCATATCCTCATCCATTTTATTCATTTTATCTTTAACATCCTTTGTGAACTCGGCAAAATTGCATAGTCTGGCCAAAAGAGAGGTAGCATTCGAATAAATAGACTCTATGTTAGACAAAACTGAAGACAATTCTACTTGGTTAATAGCTATGTGCTGAGCAATGTGCTCAAGCACTTTATTGTTGAATCTCTTCTCGGCTCTTTCAACTAACTTTTCTGTCCCGGATGAGTCCTCATTGTATTTCTGAACTGCCTCTACTAATTGTAACAAAACATGCTGGGAGGAGTCTACTTTAATGCCTAATGCATCAGACAAAATGTCCTTAGCATCCTTGATGATTTGATACTCTTTGTCTCTCTCCTCCTTAAGCTTCTTTTGTTTTGCTTTCCTTTGGAGGATCTCACCTATATTCTGCATCTGGTCTGCTGAGAGATTTGCAAAATCTAATGTAGGAATCTCTATCTCTTCGTCTAGGTCTATATCCTCAACTATATTTTTACCCAAAAATTTTATACTCGGTAGAGCCTTAGGCTTATCTGTACTTAATGCTCTTGTAGTAGTGACAGTAGATAAAGTAGGGCTGGCTATTGACACTGGTATACTTTCTACTGGAGAACTTAAAATATTTACACTTGATGATTCAAAAGCTGGAAAACTTACTGGTACAGGAGACTGCAGCTCGGTAGAAGAAATGGTAGCTGCCTCTGATGTTGCTAGGGATGATTGGACAAATGTGGAAGTTGTCACAACCATGCTTGAAGGTGTCTCTGGGCTGGATGTAGAGACTTTCACTGGAGAGGTAGGAAGGGATGCAATGACTTCTGCTGCTATCCTTACAGTATCATCTACCTCGGTATCTTCTTCTTGCTCATCGCTGTCATCTTCAATATCCTTTATTATTATAGTTTCAATGCTTGGTTGGTGAAGGTGGTATATGTTCTTCCATGTGGCTTTTGCAGCCTTCACAACCGATTCAATATTGTTGATCAAAATCAAACAAGTATTGAACTTCAATGTCATCTTATTTTCATTTTCTTTTAGTGCCTTCTTTACTTCATCATTGTTCAAGCTCGGCATCAACTGTCTCAGGTTTTGATCATATATGTCTATCACAGTTTGCCTTGCATTGCTCCATCTCATTCTTATTGGATTCAATAGAACTGCTGGAATCTGTGGGGTAATTTCTTCAGGAGAGTATTTCCACTGTCCCATCTTCTCAATAACAGCATCTTCTATTTCCTTCTATTCTGCTTCCGATCTGGTTTCATATCTCAAGGATTTTATGTTACTTACTCCAGATCCTGATCCATCTCTGAAGAGTTTGAGCTTTTCTTGAAGGCTTAGAGGAGGCCTTTTGAATACTATGTCTTTATCTACCTTTTCTGCCTTGTCTGCCTTGCCTTTTGTATTTCTCCTTGTAAACACAGCAGTGGGAGGCACAGATGCCTTAGTGATAAAAACTTTTCCTTTCTTCTTTGCAGGTTCTGGTTCCTCTGTTTTCTCATCCTTTTCCTCTTCTTTTTCATCTATTTCTTCTTTGTCCTCGGTTATCATTTGCATTTTAGCTATCCTTTTCTTTCCTTTGTTTACCGCCTATGGAAGCTTTATGCTTAGTTCAATTCTCATCTTAGCTTCATCATATGTTCCAAAATATGGGGCTTTGGGATTGACAGGCTGATTTAGAAGTGCTTCAATAATGTTCTTGGTTTCATCAATATTTACCTCATAAGGAAGAGGTTTTACATACACAGTTCTCGGTTTAACTGCTTGAACATACACATTATCACAATCTACCATAAAACAGATGTCATCTTTGTAATCTTCCACCAAATTCTGTGGAATCCAGAATCTGTCATTCATTTTCTCTTTGAAAGACTCAAAATAATTATCCATGATGCTTTCAAAGTTTTCACCCATTTCTGCAATGTATTCATTTATTTCATAGAGTACTGGCACATCTTTTCTCCATACAACTTTTCTTTTTGAAGGGAATAATTTCTGAACATAGAAGAATAAACAGACTAACAAGGATCCAAACTTACATGGATTGTTTTTGGAAGTTTTGATGCTTTCCATGTTCTTGTTGAACTGTTTCAACAATAAGTCTGCTAGGTCAAATGTCAAGTTGTTTTTGACCACTTTGTATGCTAGGTCAACAGCTTCACATGAGACACTGTTCTGTCGACTAGAACTGTAAATCTTGTGTGCAATGATATGTGTACCAAACTTCAGTTTGGCGTCGGTAATGCTGCTAACCTTCATGCCTCTACCATCCCACTCAGCTAGGGTTTTCTTCTCTAGTTCCGTCCGACCTAGGGTTTTGGTAGTTTTAGCTTTGTTCAACATGGGAAGACCCGTAACTTGATGAATCATTTTCTTTGTGATCTCAATAGGTTGCTCAAGCCAAATCTTGCCATCCTGTACTCGGCTGAGAATGTACCTAACCCATTTATCTCGAAAGTTTTGAGGAAGATGTGCAATGTGGACTAAACCCTTATCTTCCAGATGTTTGTGCTCGGGTTTCAAAGTACCATCCACACATAGTTCCTCACGCACAATGTCTAGTTATAGGTTTCCCATTTCTTGAATAGAACAGTTAAAATGATTACGGATATTGTTGATAAGCAGTACCTTAGGAGGAATCTGAGATTGAGCTCCGTTCGGATCTAGGGCTGCTGCAATTGCGGGCACGATCTTAAAATCTGGTGCTTTCCACTCCCCTTGAACTAACATATCAGATCCTTTCTTCACTGAAGTGCTGGATGATGCCATGGTAGCTCATAGAAAATTCCTTTCGCAAGAGTATTAAATCGCCGGGTTGCCCTTGAAGTTTTCTGCTCTCAAAGTGCTTAAAGATTCGCGGTGAAGAATGAGTTTGATTACTTGCTTTTTGTTTACAATTCTGTCATTAATGCTCATTTCAAATTAGGGTAGGAATTCTGACAGACTGTCACCCACTAAGAATTAATTGGTCGGAAAAGACTTCGCAACTCGGTGAACTCAAAAATTCATAATGCTCCGACCTCGCTCGGTAAAGACAGGTACCGACCTTGCTCGGTGAAGACTATACCGACCTTGCTCGGTGAAGACTATACCGACCTCCCTGTGATCTCACTGCATCTTGCATGCTGATTTAGACTTTTCTTTTAATTTCGGTTTTGGAACTGCTTGAGATTGATCTATGAGAGTACAGTTCCAGTGCTTCCTTGGAAATTTAATTTGAGTCGATAGAGCCATCCATTCCATTACTTGGACTGGATTGCTCGGTAGCTTTAGGAATCCATTTTTGTCTCACCTGTTTCCTGACCTTAGTTGCTTCATTCTTCTTTCCTTCTTCAATTTCATTAGCATTCATGCAGTTTCTGGCTATGTGACCAAGTTTAGTGCATTTGAAACATCTTACGGTAGTGTCTCTTTTCCTTAGATGATGTTTTATGCAATTCATGCCAATGTGTCCATATTCTCCACAGTAATGACATCTACACCAGGTGTTGTAGTCCCATCCAAACATTGCTTTCACAATTTGTTCTGCTGGATTAAATGTCTTGGATCTACACTCGGATGCCTTGTGACCTTGATTGTTGCACTTGTGACAATTACCTCTGAATCTAGGTTTTTCCCTGCATTCATTTTCTTTATGACCAGGTTGATTGCAGCTATAACATTTTCCATTGAATTCTACTTTTTCATTGTTCCAACATTTATTTGAAGTATGTCCTATTTTACCACAATGATTACAAGTAGGTTTTTGATTTCTTTTAGTACCTTGCTTAGAGGATTCGCCTTCTTCTTTGTATCCAAGTCCTACTTTTCCTTTTTGCCTATGAAGATTTCATTCATACAGCTGATTCAAGTCTTCTTGACTTTTCAGCATTCCTTCATTGATTTTTTTTTCAGCGTTTAGGTCATCCATCAATCTTAGATTGATTTCTTTTTCAGATCTTAGTTCTTCTCTTGTGTTTTCTATTTCTGATCTTAGATTTAGAATTTCTTCATTTGTATGAGAGATCTGATCAATTAGATTTTCTAGCTGAAGGGTTTTGTTTTGGACTTCAATGTTTCTTCCATCTAATTCATCTTTCAACTTGTTTCTCTGTTCCAAGATCTCACAGAATCTTGTAGAGTGTAGTTCTTGTTCTCTTTTCAATTTTCTCACTTCTTCCTGCAGAGACCCATTCTTTCCTAGGAGTTCTTTGATAGCATTGTTTGCTTCATCTGAGTTATTTGAGGGAAGAAGATCTTCAATCTTTTCTTCAATGTAATTCTGATCATTCATCTGATTTGCAAGTTCCTTCCGTCTTCTTAGGGATTGGGAAAGATGTTCTTTTGCTTCTTTGAGTTTAGCTATGGCCATTTCTAGATCTAGCTTTTCATTTTCAATCACCTTGTTCAGTTTGAATACCTCCATTGTCCTAGATCTTTTCTCAAGCTAGTTAAGCTTTGTCTTGAGAACCAATGCAGCTCTGATACCAATTGTTGGAAATATTCAGGAATTAACCAAGTTACTGAGAGGGGAGGGGTGAATCAGTAACTCCAAATTTTCTTCTAATTTTAACATGTATTTTACTTTTTAACCTTTGCATACAGAAAGCATGAAACTTGAAAGCATTCACAATAATGACACATAGATTTGGTTACCCAGAAACTTTCCAAAAGAAAGTAAAACTGGGGTGGGGATGAAACCCACAAAGCTTTAATACTGCAGAATAAAGTTGGCCGGTTAAGGCTTACAATTTGATCACTTCTGATGATCTGCCCTGTTAGGAGCAATAAGGATTGCTAAATCCACCCTGTTAAAGGATTTACAAACATACAGTGAAGTATGCACTCGGTAAAGAGATTTATACAAAGACTGTTAAGTCTACCCGGTTAAAGGATTTAGTACTGATTCACCTGTTAGAATGAAACAGTAGATCTCTGCTTTGCAACTGGATTGCTGATTGAGATTCTCTGATGTACTGATCACCTTCTGTGATGAATTTGTCTTTGCTGAACCTTATACTTCTGAAGCCTTCTGCAATTCGCTTATCTCTGCCTTTCTTTTTCTTTCACATATATTCTACTTTTATTATTTTTCATCTTTTTACAACATTGTTTATATACAAGTCTCAAACAATTAATTACAATTACAATTACATAGTCGGCTTGACAAATAAACATAAGTGCTACTAAGTCGGCCCAAATATGGTTACTCGGTTCCTTCAAATTGACTCGGTGACTTTCTGATACTCGGCGTCCACTGCATTACTCGACATCATCATGCACTCGGTAGAAGTGAAGGCACGGTTCATACTGATCACTCGGTAGGTATTGAACTCAGTAAGCATTGGTGACTCGGTAGACAAGATGTTACTCGGTTTATATTGTCCTGATCGGTTTGTACTAACTTGCTCGGTTTCCACTGTCTGCTCAGTTTCCACTGTCTGCTCGGTTTGCACTGTCTGCTAGGTTTTCACTGTCTGCTCGGTTTACATCCAGAATGCAAATAAGTGTTGTCACTAGTGGCAATACTGCTTAATGCCAACAATATATATATATATATATATATATATATATATATAATACATATACTAATGTATACTAATATATTATATATAATATTACAAATTTTGGAGAATCTCTTGTAGAAATATGGAAATTATAATCTTCCTCCTAGAGCATACATGAATGAAGTTCTTCGTGCCTTAGTAGAGGAAGCCGGCTGGATTATTGAAGCTTACAGTAGTACATACATAAATGCAATATGTATTTTTGGCCTAAATTTTTTTCTCATTTCTTTTAGGTCTTTAAAGGTGGTCAGCTAAATCTTTGTATTAAAGGTTCCTTTTACAGGGGTCGTAAACACTAGCTACGCAAAAATGGAGGCTTTGAAGAATAGTTCACTGGACGCGGAGAGAGAGACTTCCTAGGGGTCATGAGGACTCCCTAGGGGTCCTAACGCATGATAAGGTGTACCAGGACACCTAGGGAGTCCCTGTGACCCCATTTGACACATTGGAACATTGATGTGTGTCTTAAGGGGTCTTAGGACCCCTTAAGACACACTTGAGCATTCCAATATGTCAAAAGGGGTCACAAGGACTCCCTAGGGGTCCTAGTATGCCTTATCATGTGTTAGGACCCCTAGGGAGTCCCTGTGACCCCTTTTGACACATTAGAACCCTAATGAGTGTCTTAAGGTGTCTTAGGACCCCTTAAGACACACCTGAGCATTCCAATGTGTCAAAAGGGTTCATGGGGACTCCCTAGGGGTCCTAGTACACCTTATCATGCGTTAGGACCCCTAGGAAGTCCCCATGACCCCTTTTGACATATTAGAATGCTCAAGTGTGTCTGAAGGGTTCTTATGACCCCTTAAAACACACTTGAGCATTCCAATGTGTCAAAAGGGGTCATGGGGACTCCCTAGGGGTCCTAACATGTGATACGGTGTACTAGGACCCCTAGGGAGTCCCCATGACCCCTTCTCACACATTGGAAAGCTCAAGTGTGTCTTAAGGGGTCTTAGGAGCCCTTCAGACACACTTGAGCATTCTAATCTGTCAAAAGGGGTCATGGGCACTCCCTAGGGGTCCTAACACATGATAAGGTGTAGTAACACCCCAAGGGAGTCCCCATGACCCCTATTGACAGATTGGAATGCTCAAGTGTGTCTTAACGGGTTGTAGGACCCCCTAAAAAACACTTGAGTGTTCCAATGTATCAAAATGGGTCATGGGGACTCCCTTGGGGACCTAGTATACCTTATCACACGTTAGGACCCTTAGGGAGTCCCCATGACCCCTTTTGACACATTAGAATACTCAAGTGTGTCTTAATGGGTCCTAAGACCCCTCCAGACACACTTGAGCATTCCAACGTGTCAAAAGGGATCATGGGGAGTCCTTAGGGGTCCTAGTACACCTTATCATGCATTAGGACCCCTAGGGAGTGCCCATGACCCCTTTTGACACATTAGAATGCTCAAGTGTTTCCGAAGGGGTCTTATGACCCATTAAGACATACTTGAGCATTTCAATGTGTCAAAAGGGGTCATGGGGACTCCCTAGGGGTCCTAACACATGATAAGGCATACTAGGACCCCAAGGAAGTCCCCATGACACCTTTTGACACATTGGAATGCTCAAGTCTATCCAAAGGGGTCTTATGACCCCTTAAGACACACTTGAGCATTACAATGTGTCAAAAGGGGTCATGGGGACTCCCTAGGGGTCCTAACACATGATAAGGCATACTAGGAACCTAAGGGAGTCCCCATGACCCCTTTTAACACATTGGAATGCTCAAGTATGTCTTAAGGGGTCATAACACATGATAAGGCATACTATGACCCGAGGGAGTCCCAATGACACCTTTTGACACATTGGAATGCTCAAGTGTGTCTTAAGGGGGCATAGGACCCCATAAGACACACTTGATCATTCTAATGTGTCAAAAGGGGTCATAGGGACTCCCTTGGGGTCCTAGTATGCATTATCATGTGTTACAACACCTAGGGAGTCCCCATGACCACTTTTGACACATTAGAATGCTCAATTGTGTCTTAAGAGGCAAAAACACACCTTTAGACACACTTGACCATTCTAATGTGTCGAAAGGGGTCATGGGGACTCTCTATGGGTCCTAATGCATGATAAGGCATACCAGGACCCCTAGGGACTCCCCATGATCCCTTTTGACACATTGGAATGCTCAAGTGTGTCCAAAGGGGTCTTAGGACCCCTTAAGACACACTTGAGCATTCTAATGTGTGAAAAGGGGTCATGGGGACTCCCTAGGGGTCCTATCATGTGATAAGGCATACTAGGACACCAAGGGAGTCCCCATTACCCCTAATGACACATTGGAATGCTCAAATATATCTGAAGGGGTCGTAGGACACCTTAAGACACACTTGAGCATTCCAATGTGTCAAAAGGGGTCATCGGGACTTACTAGGGGTCCTAATGTGTGAAAAGATGTACTAAGACTCCTAGAGAGTCCCCATGACCCCTTTTGACACATTGAAATGCTCAAGTGTGTCATAAGGTGTCTTAGGACCCCTTCAGGCACACTTGAGCATTCCAAAGTGTCAAAAGGGGTCATGGGGACTTCCTAGGGATCCTAACACATGATAAGGTGTATGAGGACCCATAGGGAGTGCCCATGACCCCTTTTGACACATTAGAAGGTTCAAGTGTGTCGTAAGGGGTCTTAGGACCCCTTCAAAAACACTTGAGTGTTCCAAAGTGTCAAAAGGGGTCATGGAAACTCCCTAGGGGTCCAAACACATGATAAGGCTTACTAGGAACCCTAGGGAGTCCCCATGACCCCTTTTGAAACATTGGAATGCTCAAGTGTGTTTTAACGGGTCTTAGGACACCTTCAGACACACTTGAGCATTCCAATTTGTCAAAAGGGTTCATCAGGACTCCCTACAGTCCTAATGCATGACAAGGTGTACTAGGACCCCTAGGGAGTCCTCGTGACCCCTTTTGACACATTGGAACACTCAAGTGTGTCTTAAGGGGTCCTAAGACATCTTAAGACACACTTGAGTATTCCAATGTGTCAAAAGGGGTCACGAGGACTCCCTAGGGAGTCCCTGTGACCATTTTCGACACAATCAAACATTGATGTGTGTCTTAAGGGGTCTTAGGACTAGTTACAACACACTTGGGCATTCAAATGTGTCAAAAGGGGTCATGGGGACTTCCCAGGGCTCCTAGTATACCTTATCACATGTTAGGACCCCTACGGAGTCCCCATGACCCCTTTTGACAAATTGGAATGTTCAAGTGTGTCTTAAGGGGTCCTAAGATGCCTTCGGAGATACTTGAGCATTCCAATGTGTCAAATGGGGTCATGGGGACTCCCTTGGGGTCCTACTATGCCTTATCATAATTTAGGACCCCCAGGGAATCCCCATGACCCCTTTTGACACATTGGAATGCTCAAGTGTGTCTGAAGGGCTCCTAAGACCCCATAAGACACACTTGAGCATTCCAAAGTCTCAAAAGGGGTCATGGGGACTCCCTAGGGGTCCTAGTATGCCTTATCACATGTTGGGACCCTTAGGGAGTCCCCATGACACTTTTTGACACATTAAAATGCTTAAGTGTGTCTTAAGAGGTCATAAGACCCCTTCAGACACACTTGAGCATTCCTATGTGTCAAAAGGGGTCATGGGGAGTCCCTAGGGGTCCTAGTATACCTTATTACAGATTACGACACCTAGGGAGTCCCCATCAACCCTTTTGACACTTTAGAATGCTCAAGTGTGTCCAAAGGGGTCTTGTGACCCCTTAAGACACACTTGAGCATTGCAATGTGTCAAAAGGGGTAATGGGGAATCCTTAGGGGTCCTAACATGTGATAAGGCATACTAGGACCTCTAGGGAGTTCACATGACACCTTTTGACACATTGGAACAGTCAGGTGTGTCTTAAGCGGTCTTAGGAGCCCTTCATACACACTTGAGCATTTCAATATGTCAAAAGGGGTCATGGGGACTCCCTAGGGTTCCTAACGCATGATAAGGTATAGTAAGACCCCAAGGGAGTCCCCATGACCCCTTTTGACACATTGGAAGGCTCAAGTGTGTCTTAAGGGGTTGTAGGACCCGTTAAGACACACTTGAGCATTCCAATGTGTCAAAAGGGGTCAGTGGGACTCCCTTGGGGTCCTAGTATGCCTTATCACACGTTAGGAACCCTAGGGAGTCCACATGACCTTTTTTGACACATTAGAATTTTGAAGTGTGTCTTAAGGGGTCCTAAGAACCCTTTGGACACACTTAAGCATTCCAATGTGTCAGAAGGGGTCATGGGGAGTCCCTAGGGGTCCTAATATGCCTTATCATACATTAGGACCCCTAGAGAGTCCCCATGTCTTCTTTTGACACATTAGAATGCTCAAGTGTGTCCGAAGGGATCATAAGACCCCTTAAGACACACTTGAGCATTCTAATGTGTCAAAAGGGGTCATGGAGACTACCTAAGGGTCCTAATGAATGACAAGGCATACTAAGACTGAAAGGGAGTCCCTATGACCCCTTTTGACACATTAGAACACTCATGTGTGTATTAAGGGGTTGTAACAAGTGATAAGTTGTACTAGGACCCCAAGGGAATCTGCATGACCTCTTTTGAGACATTGGAACACTCAAGTGTGTCTTAAGGGGTCATAGGAGCCATTAAGACACACTTAAGCATTTCAATTTGTCAATTGGGGCCATGGGGACTCCCTTGGGGTCCTAGTATGCCTTATCATATGTTAGGACCCCTAGGGAGTCCCCATGACCCCTTTTGACACTCTATAATGCTCAAGTGTGTCTTAATGGGTCATAAGACACCTTCGGACACACTTGAGAATTCTAATGTGTCAAAAGTGGTCATCGAGACTCCCTAGGTGTCCTAATGTGTGATAGAGCATACTAGGACCCCTAGGGACTCCCAAAAATCCCTTTTGACACATTGGAATGCTCAAGTGTGTCTGAAGGGATCTTAGGACCCCTTAAGACATGCTTGAGCATTTTAATGTGTCAAAATGGGTCATGGTGACTCCCTAGGGCTCCTAATATGTGATAAGGCATACTAGGACCCCGAGGGAGTCCCCATGACCCCTATTGACACATTGGAACACTCAAGTGTGTCCGAATAGGTTGTAGGACACCTTAAGACACACTTGAGCTTTCCACTATGTCAAAATGGGTCATCGGGACTTCCTAGGGGTCCTAACATGTGATAAGATGTACTAGGAACCCTAGTGAGTTCCCATGACTCCTTTTGACACATTGGAATGCTCAAGTGTGTCATAAGGTGTCTTAACACCCCTTTGAACACACTTGAGCATTCCAAAGTGTCAAAAAGGGTCATGGGGACTTCCTAGGGATCCAAACACATGATAAGGCATACTAAGACCCCTAGGGAGTCCCCATGACCCTTTTTGACACATTGGAATGTGCAAGATTGTCTTAAGGGGTCATAACATGTGATAAGGAATACTAGGACCCCAAGGGAGTCCCCATGACCCCTTTTGACATGTTGGAATTCTCAAGTTTGTATAAAGGTGTCCTACGACCCCTTAAGACACACTTCAACATTCCACTATGTCAAAAGGGGTCATGGGGACTCCATTGGGGTCCTAGTATGCCCTATCATATGTTAGGACCCCTAGGGAGTCCCCATGACCCATTTTGACAAATTAGAATGCTCAAGTGTGTCTTAAGGGGCCATAAGACACCTTCAGACATAGTTGACCACTCTAATGTGTCAAAAAGGGTCATGGGGACTCCCTATGGGTCCTAATGCATGATAAGGCATACTAGGACCCCTAGGGACTCCCCATGATCCCTTTTGACACATTGGAATGCTCAATTGTGTCTAAAGGTGTCTTAGGACCCCTTAAGACACACTTGAGCATTCTAATGTGTCAAAATGGATCATGGGGACCCCTAGGGGTCCTAACGTGTGATAAGGCGTACTAAGACCCTGAGGGAGTCCCCATGACCCCTTTTGATTGGAATGCTCAAGTGTGTCCGAAGGGGTCGTAGGACACCTTAAGACACAGTTCAGCATTCCAATGTGTCAAAATGGGTCATCGAGACTTCCTAGGGGTCCTAACACATGTTAAGATGTTCTAAGACCCCTAGGGAGTTTCCATGACCCATTTTGACACATTGGAATGCTCAAGTGTGTCGTAAGGTGTCTTAGGAACCCTCCAGAGACACTTCAGCATTCCAAAGTGTCAAAAGGGGTCATGGGGACTTCCTAAGGGTCCTAACACATGATAAGGCATACTAGGACCCCTAGTGAGTCACCATGACACATTTTGACACATTGGAAGGCTCAAGTGTGTCTTAAGGGGTCTTAGGACCCCTTCAAACACACTTGAGTGTTCCAAAGTGTCAAAAGGGGTCATGGAGACTCCCTAGGGGTCCTAACACCTGATAAGGCTTACTAGGACCTCTAGGGAGTCCCCATGACCCCTTTTGACATATTGCAATGCTTAAGTGTGTTTTAAGGGGTTTTAAGACACCTTCGAGCACACTTGAGCATTCTAATATGTCAAAAGGGTTCATGGGGACTCCCTAGGAGTCCTAATTTGTGATAAGGTGTACTAAGACCCCAAGGGAGTCCCCGTGACCCCTTTTGACACATTGGAATTCTCAAGTGTGTCTTAAGGGGTCATAAGACCCCTTAAGACACACTTGAGTGTTTGAATGTGTCAAAAGGCGTCACGGGGACTCCCTAGGGGTCCTAGTACACCTTGTCATGTGTCAGGACCCTAAGGGAGTCCTAATGACCGCTTTTGACACATTGGAACACTCAAGTGTGTCTGAAGGGTTTGTAGGACACCTTAAGGGACACTTGAGCATTCCAATGTGTCAAAAGGGGTCATCGGGACTTCCTCAGGTTTGTAACACATGATAAGGTGTACCATGGCCCCTAGGGAGTCCCTGTGACCACTTTTGACATGTTGGAAGACTGACGTGTGTCTTAAGGTGTCTTAGGACCAGTTACAACACACTTGAGCATTCCAATGTGTCAAAAGTGGTCACGGGGACTTACTAGGGGTCCTAGTATGCCTTATCATGTGTTAGGACCCCAAGGGATTCCCCATGACCCCTTTTGACACATTGGAATGCTCAAGTGTGTCTTAAGGGGTCCTAACACCCCTTCGGACACTCTTGAGCATTCCAATGACTCAAAAGGGGTCATGCGGAGTCCCTAGGGGTCCTAGTAAACCTTATCAAGCATAAGGACCCCTAGGGAGTCCCCATGACCCCTTTTGACAGATTAGAATGCTCAAGTGTCTCCTAATATGTGATAAGGCATACTAGGAGTCCTGGGGACTCCCCATGACCCCTTTTGACACATTGGAATGCTCAAGTGTGTCTGAAGGGATCTTATGACCCCTTAAAACACACTTGAGTGGTCCAATGTGTCAAAAGGGGTCATGGGGACTCCCTAAGGGTCCCAACGAATGATAAGGCATACTAGGACCCCTAGGGAGTCCCCATGACACTTTTTGAAAAACTGGAATGCTCAAGTCTATCTTAAGGAGTCCTAGGAGCCCTTCGGACACACTTGAGCATTCCAATGTGTCAAAAGGGGTCATGGGGACTCCCTTGGGGTCCTAGTATTCCTTATCATGCGTTAGGATGCCTAGGGAGTTCCCATGACCCCTTCTGACACATTGGAATGCTCAAGTGTGTCTTAAGGGGTCATAAGACCCCTTCAGACACACTTGAGCATTCCAAGTGTCAAAAGGGGTCATGGGGAGTCCTCAAGACCCCTAGTATGCCTTATCACATGTTAGGACCCCTAGGGAGTCCCCATGACCCCTTTTGACACATTGGAACCCTCAAGTGTGTCTTAAGGGGTCATAAGACCCCTTCGAACACACTTGAGCTTTCCAATGTGTCAAAAGGGGTCACGGGGACTCCCTATGGGTCCTAATGCATGATATGGTGTACTAGGACCCCTAGGGACTCTCCATGACCCCTTTTGACATATTGGACTACTCAAGTGTGTCCGAAGGGGTCTTAGGACCTCTTAAGACACACTTGAGCATTCTAATGTGTCAAAAGGGGTCATGGGGACTTCCTAGGGTTCCTAACGCGTGATAAGGCATACTAGGACCTCAAGGGAGTCCCCATGACCCCTCCTGACACATTGTAATACTCAAGTGTGTCTTAAGTAGTTGTAGGACCCCTTAGGACACACTTGAGTGTTCCAATGTGTCAAGAGGGGTCATGGGGACTCCCTTGGAGTCCTAGTACACCTCATCATGCGTTAGGACCCCTACGAACTCCCCATGACCCCTTTTGATACATTGGAAACCTCAAGTTTGTCCGAAGGGCACCTAAGACCCTGTAAAAAACACTTGAGCATTCCAATGTGTCAAAAGGGGTCATGGGGACTCCCTAGGGGTCCTAGTATGCCTTATCACATGTTAGGACCTTTAGGGAATCCCCATGACCCTTTTTGAAACATTCGAATGCTCAACTGTGTCTTAAGGGGTCATAAGACCCCTTCGGACACACTTGAGGATTTCAATGTGTCAAAAGGGTTCATGGGGAGTCCTTAGGGGTCCTTGTATGCCTTATTACAAAGTAGGACCCCTAGGGAGTCCCCATGACCCCTTTTGACACATTAGAATGCTCAAGTGTGTCCAAAGGGGTCTTGTGACCCCTTAAGAAACACTTGAGCATTCCAATGTGGTAAAAGGTGTCATGGAGACTCCTTATTCATCCTAACATGTGATAAGGCATACTAGGACCCCTAGGGAATCCCCATGACCCCTTTTGACACATTGGAATGCTCAAGTGTGTCTTAAGGGGTCTTAGGAGCTTTTTAGACACACTTGAGTGTTCCAATGTGTCAAAAGGGGTCATTGGGACTCCCTAGGGTTCCTAATGCATGATAAGACATACTAGGACATCAAGGGAGTCCCCATGACCCATTTTGGCACATTGGAATGCTCAAGTGTGTCTTAAGGGGTCATAAGACACCTTCAGACACACTTGAGCATACCAATGTGTCAAAAGGGGTCATGGGGACTCCCTAGGGGTCCTAGTACACCTTATCACGCATTAGGACTCCAGGGGAGTCCCCATGACCCCTTTTGACACATTGGAATGCTCAAGTGTGTCTAAAGGTGTCTTATGACCCCTTCAGACACACTTGAGCATTCCAATGTGACAAAAGGGGTCATGGGGACTCCCTAAGGGTCCTAACGTGTGATAAGGCATACTAGGACCCTTAGGGAGTCCCCATGACCCCTTTTGACACATTGGAATTCTCAAGTGTGTCTTAAGGGATCTTAGGAGCCCTTCAGACACACTTGAGCATGGCAATGTTTCAAAAGGGGTCATGGGGACTTCCTAGGGGTCCTAATGCATGACAAGGTGTATTAGGACCCCAAGGGATTCCCCATGACCCCTTTTGACACATTGGAATGCTCAAGTGTGTCTTAAGGGGTCGTAGGAACCCTTAAGACACACTTGAGTATTCCAATGTGTCAAAAGGGGTCATGGGGACTCCCTTGGGGTCCTAGTACACCTTATCATGTGTTAGGACCTGTACGGAGTCCCCATGACCCCTTTTGACATATTAGAATGCTCAAGTGTGTCTTAAGGGGTCATAAGACACCTTCGAACACACTTTACCATTCTAATGTGTCAAAAGGGGTCATGGGGAATTTCTATGGGTCCTAATGCGTGATAAGGCATACTAAGACCTCTAGGGACACCCTATGATACCTTTTGACACATTGGAATGCTCAAATGTGTCCGAAGGGGTCTTAGGACCCCTTAAGACACACTTGAGCATTCTAATGTGTCAAAAGGGATAATGGGGACTCCCTAGGGGTCCTGACATGTGATAAGGCATACTAGGACCCCGAGGGAGTCCCCATGACCCCTTTTGACACATTGGAACACTCAAGTGTGTCTGAAGGTGTCATAGGACACGTTAAGACACACTTGAGCATTCCAATGTGTTGAAAGGGGTCATCTGGACTTTCTAGGGGTCCTAACATGTGATAAGACGTACTAAGACCCCCAAGGAGTCCCCATGACCCCTTTTGACACATTGGAATGCTCAAGTGTGTTGTAAGGTGTCTTAGGACCCCTTCGAACACACTTGAGCATTCCAAAGTGTCAAAAGGGGTCATGGGGACTTCCTAGGGGTCCTAACACATGATAAGGCATATTAGGACCCCTAGGGAGTCCCCATGACCCCTTTTGGCACATTGGAAGGCTCAAGTGTGTCTTAACGGGTCTTAGGACCCCTGCAAACACACTTGAGTGTTCCAAAGTGTCAAAAGTGGTCATGGGGACTCCCTAGGGGTCCTAACACATGATAAGGCTTACTAGGACCCCTAGGGAGTCCCCATGACCCCTTTTGACACATTGGAATGCTCAAGAGTGTTTTAAGGGGTTTTAGGACACCTTCAGACACACTTGAGCATTCCAATGTGTCAAAAGGATTCATGGGGACTCCCTAAGGGTCTTAATGTGTGATAAGGCGTACTAGGACCCCAAGGGATTCCCCATGACCCCTTTTGACACATTGGAATGCTCAGGTGTGTCTTAAGGGGTCATAAGACCCCTTAAGACACACCTGAGCATTCCAATGTGTCAAAAGGGGTCACGAGGACTCCCTAGGGGTCCTAGTACACCTTGTCCTGTGTCAGGACCCCAAGGGAGTCCTGATGACCCCTTTTGACACATTGGAATGCTCATGTGTGTTTGAAGGGTTCGTAGGACACCTTAAGACACACTTGAGCATTCCAATGTGTCAAAAAGGGTCATCAAGACTTCCTAGGGGTCTGAACATGTGATAAGGCATACTATGACCCCTAGGGAGTCCCCGTGACCACTTTTGACACATTGGAACTATAACACCTCTCCTATGGTGATACTTAGACTTTGTTGATTTGGACATTTTCATTATGATGGTCAGAACTATACATTTGCATTTTTGTTCAATGGATGATGATATGATGGATGTGCTCATTTATGGTTATTATTTATATGCTTATGAGATTAGAAAACCATCTATTTTTATATGTTTTATAGATCTAACCCAAGGTTTTGAATCTAACCATTATCATGATGTTTTATGTTTTATGGACATGTGTCTAATGTGTTTTCATGACTTAGGATGAAGTTGTAGTTACTCACTTAGTTGAGGTCCACATGATGTATCAATCCTGGTCATCTTCTTGCATATATCTGATTTGTATATCCATATGTATGTATATGTATCTCTTCTTGGTGATGCAGGATTGTAGGTACTGGGTATCGTCTCCACTTGTCTTCATAGGTCTGAGTGATCCCTCAAGATCCTCGATTGTTGTTGTTGTACAGAGATATCACCAGGTTCCACAGGAAGGAACTTCACCTTTGATCCTTTTATCCTTAGGTGGGAAGTGTCGAGTCAGTCCCTTGTGTGAATGTATTAGGTGATCTCTTAGTTTGTTGGTTTTGTGGATCTTTTAGTTAGTTTCTTGTCTTTTGTATTCATTGAGAATGAAGTTTTGAGTATAGTAGTTCTAGTTTTCTTTATAGTACGTTCAATTTTATTAGTAGATTATGGATGTTAATTATTGTTCATTGAAGGTATGATTTAGCAATTTATCTTTAGTAGTAGCTACTATTATACTAGCATATCTCATTAGGAACGAGTCAGTATGTGATTTAAATCATGTGATTTTAATACCTATAATAATGAATGATTTTATGGTATTATTTTATAATACTCATAATAACAAAGTGACTATGACAATAGTAATAATAAAATATTTTAAATAAATAGTGGAAAAATCTAAGTTATGTTAGTAGCTACCTGATATATATTTTAGAATGTGGATTAGTGTATGGATAAATAATATATTTTATAATAATGTTATTTTAATATTTAATATTAATAATAATGTGTCTGATTTATGGTATATGTACCATAAGCATATGGGTGCACACATATGCCTATGAATACATATATTAATATATATTATTATATAATAAATTAATTATTTGTGTGAAGGAAAACTATTCTTATGTTATTTTTATAAGTGGTAAATAGGATTGGTAAATTCTATTACCATAGTTAAATAAGTTAGTAAATTAATTTTGAGATTATATTATTTATTTTAACACCCTTAAATTTAGGGAACATAGATTATAGTCTTATTTAAAATTTATTCACCTTTACGGGAATGATTTTTGCAAACCATCCCATTAACTTTTAACAAATGGATAGTTGAGATGGTTACATCAGTTGGATTACCTGTGCAACCACCTCCTCCATTCTATTTACAGGAAAGGCTTTCCTGTGTATGGGAGTTGGGAGAAGAGTTGATTTCGAGAAGAGGATTAGTATTATTATTGTAGAAAATTTATATTTTTAAGGAGAGAAGTCCCTTATTCTCTGAGTTTGGCATTTGGATTGTTATGGGTAGAGGCTGGAAGATTGCAAGCAAAGGGATTCAAAGGAGTGCTGGAAACATTGGAGAGGATTTGATCTTCCTTCATCAACCGGTCTCCGCAGGACTCCAGGTTGGAATCCATACTAAGAGATTATTCTCTTTTATATTATGAATGTTTTGTTCTATTTGAATGCTTTTGTGTCTGTTTATTTGTATCCATATGTGCAAAACATTTATACATTATTATATTATGTGAGCCGTTTATATGTTATTGTAATCTATTAGGTGTAAATACATTATTGTATACTATCATTAATTTCTATATCCTAGTAGCTATTTACACAAACATATAAATTGCTATAAGAACAATCAATGACAACTGCTCATTTAAGCATAGGATGAATCCGGGATTAGATTATTTGTATTTAGTTTATTTATCAGTAAGGAATATGGGTAGTATTTTATATTTAATTTGATGTCAAAATAAATAATATATATCTATTATCTGTCAAAATTATGTGTGCTTCAATAAAGTTATTTGGGTTCACTTTTTTAAAAATCAAATAAAAATAAAAACAAAACTATATAGTTATAAAGTTATGCATAAATAATTCTAGATGCTTAAATAAAGTTGTGTTTAAAAAGATAATGATATGTAAAAAAATAAATTAATATAAAACAAAAACAATGAAAGGGTTTGGGAAGTGGGGGCCACCACCTTCCCCACTCCCCTCACGGTTCCCAACCGTAGCAGTGGCAGGCATTGCTATGGCAGTACCTGACTGCTACGGTAGTATGTACTATAGTAGCAGTATCCATGAGTTGGGGAAGCACGCAGGGCGCTAGGTCAATGGGGTGCGGGGCCCACAGGGTCCCCCCCATAAGTCACTTCTAAAATGCTTTGTTTAAAATTTTGATAGTGGTTTTATTTGTTTTTTTTAGATTTTAATGAATATTAAATTTAGTATATTTAGATTGCTATTAAATTTAGTAATTGTTTAATAGGAATTTCATAGTGTAGTGTAATTTATAAATATTTGATTTATAAATGAAAACTATATTTGTTTATTTAAGTTTTAGAATTCTAACATGTGGATTTTTAATAGTATTCACTTTATACAAGTAGTTTACAATACTTTAATTAACTAATTAGTAAACTTATACTTTAAGTTATACTTGTATAAAGGGATTACGTACCCTTCGGATTGATTGGAATAGGTTTCAATTTCCTAGGAGTTAAGTTGTAACTTCTAAATTTTAGATTTAAAAAAAAATTAGACTTAGTCAAATTTCAGACTTAGGTTGAAATTGATGGGACATTATCTTTAGCATATGGAATTTTTATCTAAACCTTAAACATGTTTAGTGGAGGTTATATCCAGTGCATTTAGATGCCTTAATAGGGTCAGGATGTGTGTAGGAAACAGTGTAGGGTTTAGAGTTGTCTAAAAGGATCAAGACATTCTAAACATTCTTAAATGTTCCTAATTTCCCTAAATGTTCATAATCTATCTTATTATTTTCTATTCCTTGTAGTAGTTCCCAATGTGTTTATAATGTGTGTTTACTACATGTATGATGTGATTGTGATATGTGGGTTAAGGGTAGAAAACCTAACGACACCTAGCGAGTGGCTCTTGGTGTAGGCCTGGGGCCCTAAGTGGCTAGAACTAGGATAACCGACTGAAGAGTTATTTAACAAGTGAAAACTTAATTAAACTTATGGGAATGGGTTCAAACATTAAAAAGATTAAATGTGCCTCGCCCATGCCATTAGTGCTAGTAAAGGCTATGGATGAGAGTGGGAGAAGGTACCTATGCGTAGGTACGATCGAATGGCACTTGTCAGTACGAAAGACATTTGATCCTGCATGTGCCTACTTGGGGGCCGGGGCCTGAAGTGGCTAGTACCAAGACAACCCAAGGAGTGAGGGCTATGCGATGACACTCACTTAGGTTGTTTCTTGGAGTTTCTACCAAGCCTTAGAACCTGTTTGGGAAAGGTTTATACGTTGACTCTATTTTCATTTGCTATTTTGGGAAAGGATACCCAACCTTAGATTTGGCCTAGCTATTCCTTCTTGTGGACCTTGGTGTTTATCTCCTAGCATGGGAGAGTGGGCCTTTGGGTATCCATGTGGTTGGGTGGTAAATATTTTTATCGAGGTATATTTTGTGGATGCAATGTTTGAAGATTCATGTTTGCTTATGTACCAGTTTGAAGAATGAAGGCTTTGTAATTATATCTCATGATGTAAAATTATTGTTACCTCCCATGAGGAGTTGAATGTAATCATTGATTGAATTCAAAATGATGTATTTGGAATGGGTAGATTTAGGAAAAGGGAAAGGGAGATCTGAACTTTATGTTTAAGATGTATGTTGGAAAAGAAAAGGATTTTGTAACATTCAAAATTATGTAACATGCTTTCATTATTGTTGTTTAAGTGAAGCTATTGAAAAATCAAATGTAGTATATTTGTAATGTATCAAATGAGTTGCATAAATTTTAAAAGTTATATTGTTCATAAAGGATACTTACGAATATAGATGATTTTTAAATGGAAAGTTGAAATGAAAATATTTTGTATTTCTTAAAGATATGATGCAGTTTGCTTTGAGAAATAAATCTTGTTGTTAGTTTAACTATGGACTTAAATGAAGTGTTCATAACATAGAATGGAACCTTGGAAGGAATCTAAGTTTAAGTTTTGTTCACATAACTCTTTTAAAAGTTCAAAATTTTTCATAAATTATTACTTAGTTTTTCTTTAACAAAGAGAATCTTTGTTCTCTTCCCCAGTTCCCTTACGGGGCATGACAAGAATGCTGATGTGTGTCTTAAGGGGTCTTAGGACTAGTTATGACACATTTGAGCATTCCAATGTGTCAAAAGGGGTCATGGGGACTTCCTAGGGGTCCTAGTACGCCTTATCACGCGTTAGGAAACCTAGGGAGTCCCCATGACCCCTTTTGACACATTGGAAAGCTTAAGTGTGTCTTAAGGGGTCCTAAGACCCCTTTGGACACACTTGAGCATTCCAATGTGTCAAAAGGGGTCATGGGGAGTCCCTAGGGGTCCTAGTATGCCTTATCAAGCATTAGGACCCCTAGGGAGTCCCCATGACCCCTTTTGACACATTACAATGCTCAAGTGTGTCCAAAGGGGTCTTATGACCCCTTAAGACACACTTGAGTGGTCCAATGTGTCAAAATGGTTCATGGGGAATCCCTAGGGGTCCTAACATGTGATAAGGCATACTAGGACACCTAGGGAGTCCCAATAACTACTTTTGACAAATTAGAACATTCAAGTGTGTCTTGAGGGGTCTTAGCAGCTGTTCAGACACACTTGAGCATTCCAATGTGTTAAAAGGGGTCATGGGGACTCCCTAGGGGTCCTAGTATGCCTTATCACATGTTAAGACCCCTAGGGAGTCCCCATGACCCCTTTTTGACACATTGGAATGCACAAGTGTGTCTTAAGGGGTCATAAGACCCCTTCAAACACACTAGAGTATTCCAATGTGTCAAAAGGAGTCATGGGGACTCCCTAGGAGTCCTAGTACACCTTATCACATGTTAGGAACCCTAGGGAGTCCCCATGACCCCTTTTGACACATTGGAATGCTCAAGTGTGTCTTAAGGGGTCTTATGACTAAGACCCCTTAAGACACACTTGAGCATTCCAATGTGTCAAAAGGGGTCATGGGGACTCCCTAGGGGTCCTAACATGTGATAAGGTGTACTAGGACCCCTAGGGAGTCCCCATGACCCCTTTTGACACATTGGAATGCTCAAGTGTGTCTGAAGGGGTCTTAGGACCCCTTAAGACAAACTTGAGCATTCCAATGTGTCAAAAGGGGTCATGTGGACTTCCTAGGGGTCCTAACTCATGATAAGGTTTACTAGGATCCAAAGGGAGTCCCCATGACTCCTTTTGACACATTGTAATGCTCAAGTGTGTCTTAAGGGGTCGTAGGACCCATTAAGACACACTTGAGCATTCCAATGTGTCAAGAGGGGTAATGGGGACACCCTTGTAGTCCTAGTATGCCTTATCATGCGTTAGGATTCCTAGGGACTCCCCATGACCCCTTTTGACACATTGGAATGCTCAAGTGTGTTTGAAGGGCTCCTAAGACCCCGTAAGACACACTTGAGCATTCCAATGTGTCAAAAGGGGTCATGGGGACTACTTAGGGATCCTAGTATGCCTTATCACATGTTAGGACCCCTAGGGAGTCCCCATGACCCCTTTTGACACATTAGAATGCTCAAGTGTGTCTTAAGGGGTCATAAGACCCCTTCAGACACACTTGGGAATTCCAATGTGTCAAAAGGGTTCATGGGGAGTCCCTAGGGGTCCTAGTACACCTTGTTATGGATTAAGACACATAGGGAGTCCCCATCACCCCTTTTGTCACATTAGAATGCTTAAGTGTGTCCAAAGGGGTCTTGTGACCCCTTAAGACACACTTGAGTGTTCCAATGTGTCAAAAGGGGTTGTGGGGACTCCTTAGGGGTCCTAACACATGATAAGATGTACTAGGACCCCAAGGGAGTCCCCATGACCCCTTTTGACACATTAGAATTCTCAAGTGTGTCTCAAGGGGTTTTAGGAGCCCTTTAGACACACTTGAGCATTCCAATATGTCAAAAGGGGTCATCGGGACTCCCTAGGGGTCGTAACACATGATAAGGTGTACTAGGACCCCAAGGGAGTCCCCATGACCCCTTTTGACACATTAGAATACTCAAGTGTGTCTTAAGGGGTCCTACAACCCCTTAAGACACACTTGAGTATTCCAATGTGTCAAAAGGGGTCATGGGGACTCCCTTGGGGTCCTAGTACACCTTATCATGCGTTAGGACCCCTAGGGAGTCCCCATGACCCCTTTTGACACATTAGAATGCTAAAGTGTGTCTTAAGGGGTCATAAGACACCTTCGAGCACACTTGACCATTCTTATGTCTCAAAAAGGGTCATGGGGACTCTCTATGGGTCCTAATGTGTGATAAGGCATACTAGGACCCCTAGTGACTCCCAATGATCCCTTTTGACACATTGGAATGCTCAAGTGTGTCCGAAGGGGTCTTAGGACCCCTTAAGACACACTTGAGCATTCTAATGTGTCAAAAGGGGTCATGGGGACTCCCTAGGGGTCCTAACATGTGATAAGGCATACTAGGACCCTGAGGGAGTCCCTGTGACCCCTTTTAACACATTGGAACACTCAAGTGTGTCTAAAGGGGTTGTAGGACACCTTAAGACACACTTGAGCATTCCGATGTGTCAAAAGGGGTCATCGGAACTTCCTAGGGGTCCTAATGTTTGATAAGATGTACTAAGACCCCTAAGGAGTCCCCATGACCCCTTTTGACACATTGGAATGCTCAAGTGTGTTGTAAGGTGTCTTAGGACCCCTTCGGACACACTTGAGCATTCCAAAGTGTCAAAAGGGATCATGGGGACTTCCTATGGGTCCTAACACATGATAAGGCCTACTAGGACCCCTAGGGAGTTGCCATGACCCCTTTTGACACATTGGAAGGCTCAAGTGTGTCTTAAGGGGTCTTAGGACCCCTAGGGAGTTGCCATGACCCCTTTTGACACATTGGAAGGCTCAAGTGTGTCTTAAGGGGTCTTAGGAACCCTTGATACACACTTGAGTGTTCCAAAGTGTCAAAAGGGGTCATGGCAACTCCCTAGGGGTCCTAACACATGATAAGGCTTACTAGGACCCCTAGGGAGTCCCCATGACCCCTTTTGACACATTAGAATGCTCAAGTGTATTTTAATGGGTTTTAGGACACATTTGGACACACTTGAGTGTTCCAATGTGTCAAAAGGGGTCATGGGGACTTCTTTGCGGTCTTAGTACGCCTTGTCATGCGTTAAGACCGCAAGGGTGTCCTGATGACCCCTTTTGACACATTAGAATGTTGAAGTGTGTCCAAAGGGTTCATAGGACACCTTTAGACACACTTGAGTATTCCAATGTGTCAAAAGGGGTCATCGGGACTTCCTAGGGGTCCTAACACATGATAAGGTGTAATGGACCCCTAGGGAGTCCCCATGACCACTTTTGACAGATTGGAATGCTGATGTATGTCTTAAGCAGTCTTAGGACCAGTTACGACACACTTGAGCATTCCAATGTGTCAAAAGGGGTCATGGAGACTTCCTAGGGGTCCTCGTCCCCTTATCACGCATTAGGACCTCTAGGGAGTCTCTGCAGATGTTAGTGCTGCAGAATTGTTGCAGACTTGGAATGAGCGCGTGGACTTGGCAAGGCATCATTTGATGAAGGCAGCGGATCGAATGAAGCAGTTTGCTGACATGAACCGAAGGAAACTGGAGTTCAGTGTTGGTGACAAAGTTTTGTTGCGCATGGATCCAATCCAGTTCAAGGTGCCCAAAGGTTTGAGCACATCACTGGTAAGAAGATTTGATGGGCCATTTGAAGTGGTACAGAAAATCAGTCCTGTTGCATACAAAATTAATCTGCCTTTGCACTTGGGAGTGCATCCTATTTTCCATGTGTCTCAGCTAAGACCTCACCATCCTGATGAGGAAGACTTAGTGAGAAACATTCCTGAAAGGGGTCCAACGAATGTCATTGATAATCCTAGCCACAGAGTTAGTGAAGTACTTGCAATGCGAGTCAGAGGTCATGGAAAGAAAGTCTTTCGTGAATTCTTGGTGGTTTTCGAAGGACATCCTCGTGAGACTGCTACATGGCAGCGTGGTGAAACATTGTGGCACGATGAGCAAAAGATTATGGAGTTCCTTGAGGTGAGGAACTCATCCCAGCATAAGTGAAGTCTGAAGACTTTGCCTCCCGTGCATCTTGGATCAGATGTGCAGGCGTCGAGGGCGTTGCCACTAGTTTAGTGGGAGAGGATGTAACAGGTCTAGACTGGATGTCAATTTTGGAGCCGACCTTCATTGGTGCGACTTGAAGTGTGACATGATTTTCCTTGCCGACAGTTGCCTTGGTGAAATAAATATTGTGTAACGAACTTGAAAGTGGAATTCTTTTAAGGGCCGACGACATTGCATTGGCGATTACAATTGATGGCATTAATTATGGTAACGGTCATGTCTACACGTTTCAACATTTGTTGATGCGGAACTAGCCGTTATGCATTAATTTGGTGTCATTCGGATTTGGGTCAGGACCTATATTCCTGCCGTGCATTGCCAAGGGGCAAGTTCACTATAAAGGTAGAGCGACATGCTCATTTCGGTATCAAGGAGCGTTGAGCAGTAGAGTGCGAATTTGGAGCGACAAGGAGCAGAGCAAGGAGCAAAGATCTGTGAATTGCATTGCAGTGTTCCTGAAGTTCTGTAAGGCATTGCATTCTGTTGTAGCATTGTAATAAGCAAATCAGCTAAGTGTCATTAGCTGAATGCATTCTTTTTAGAGGCGATCTGTGTTTATGAACGCAGCTCGAACTGGCTTTGTAATCTTGGTGATTGATAAAGTAATTCTGAGGTATCGCCTCGCCAAAATATTGCACTATCTTGAATCTGTATTGTTATGCTTCTTTGCTTTCATTGCATTGTTTGGGATGGATCAGATCTAATTTGTGGTGTAGGCATAGTCTGGGTTTCTGACAAGCTTAGCTTCATTGGCTACTGACTTGGACAAATTGACACATTGGAATGTTCAAGTGTGTCTTAAGGGGTCCTAAGACCCCTTCGGACACACTTCAACTTTCCAATGTGTCAAAAGGGGTCATGGGGATCCCTAGGGGTTCTAACATGTGATAAGGTGTACTTTGACCCCAAGGGAGTCCCCATGACCCCTTTTGACACATTAGAACACTCAAGTGTGTCTTAAGGGGTCATAGGACCCCTTAAGACACACTTGAGCATTCCAATGTGTCAAAAGGGGTCATGGGGACTCCCTTGGGGTCCTAGTATGCCTAATCACATGTTAGGACCCCTAGGGAGTCCACATGACCCCTTTTGATACATTAGAATGCTCAAGTGTGTTTTAAGGGGTCCTAAGACCCCTTTGGACACACTTGAGCATTCCAATGTGTCAAAAAGTGTCACGGGGAGTCCCTAGTGGTCCTAGTATGCCTTATCACACATTAGGACCCCTACGGATTCCCCATGACCCCTTTTAACACATTAGAATGCTCAAGTGTGTCTGAAGGGGTCATAAGACCCCTTAAGACACACTTGAGCATTCTAATGTGTCAAAAAGGGTCATGGAGACCTCCTAAAGGTCCTAACGCATGATAAGGCATACTAGGACCCCAAGTTAGTCCCCATCACCCTTTTTGACACATTGGAACACTCATTTGTGTCTTATGGGGTCGTAACATGTGATAAGGTGTACTAGGATGCCGAGGGAGTCCCCATCACCCCTTTTGACACATTGGAACACTCAAGTGTGTCTTAAGGGCTTGTAAGACCTCTTAAGACACACTTGAGCATTCCAATGTGTCAAAAGGGGCCATGGGGACTCCCTTGGGTTCCTAGTACACCTTATCACATGTTAGGAACCCTATGGAGTCCCCATGACCCCTTTTGACACATTAGAATGCTCAAATGTGTCTTAAGGGGTCATAAGACACCTTCGGATAGACTTGAGCATTCTAATGTGTCAAAAGGGGTCATGGGGACTCTCTAGGAGTCCTAATGCATGATAAGCCATACTAAGACCCCTAGGGACTTCCCATGATCCCTTTTGACATATTGGAATGGTCAAGTGTGTCTGAAGGGGTCTTAGGACCCCTTAAGACATGCTTGAGCATTCTAATGTTTCAAAAGGGGCCATGGGGACTCCCTAGGGTTCCTAACATGTGATAAGGCATACTAGGACCCCGAGGGAGTCCCCATGACCCCTTTTGACACATTGAAACACTCAAGTGTGTCTGAATGGTTTGTAGGACACCTTAAGACACACTTGAGCATTCCAATGTGTCAAAAGGGGTCATCGGGACATCCTAGGGGTCCTAATGCATGATAAGATGTACTAGGACCACTAGAGTGTCCCCATGACCCCTTTTGACATATTGGAATGCTCAAGTGTGTTGTAAGGTGTCTTAAGAGACCTTTGGATACACTTGAGGATTCCAAAGTGTCAAAAGGGGTCATGGGGACTTCTGAGGGGTCCTAATGTATGATAAAGCTTCCTAGCACCCATAGAGAGTCCCCATGACACCTTTTGACATATTGGACTGCTCAAGTGTGTCTTAAGGGGTCATAACGCATGATAAGGCATACTAGGACCCCAAGGGAGTCTCCATGACCCCTCTTGGCACATTGGAATGCTCAAGTGTGTCTTAAGGGGTTGTAGGATCTCTTAAGACACACTTAAGCATTCCAATGTGTCAAAAGGGGTCATGGTGACTCCCTTGGGGTCCTAGTATGTCTTATCATGCGTTAGGACCCATGGCGAGTCCCCATGACCCCTTTTGACATGTTAGAATGCTCAAGTGTGTCTTAAGGGGTCATAAGACACCTTCGGACACACTTCACCATTCTAATGTTTCAAAAGGGGTCATGGGGACTCCCTATGGGTCCTAATGCATGATAAGGTGTACTAGGACCCCTAGGAACTCCTCATGATCCCTTTTGACACATTGGAATGCTCAAGTATGTCTGAAGGTGTCTTAGGACCCCTTAAGACACACTTGACCATTCTAATGTGTCAAATGGGGTCATGGGGACTCCTTAGGGGTCCTAACATGTGATAAGGCCTACTAGGACCCCGAGGGAGTCCCCATGACCTCTTTTGACACATTGGAACACTCAAGTGTGTCCGACGGGGTCGTAGGACACCATAAGACACTCTTGAGCATTCCAATGTGTCAAAAGGGGTCATCAGGACTTCCTAGGGGTCCTAACATGTGATAAGACATACTAAGACCCCTTCGAACCCCTTCGAACACACTTGAGCATTCCAAAGTGTCAAAAGGGGTCATGGTGACTTTCTATGGGTCCTAATGCATGATAAGGCATACTACAACCCCTAGGGAGTCCCCATCACCCATTTTGACACATTGGAAGGCTCAAGTGTGTCTTAAGGGGTCTTAGGACCCCTTCAAACACACTTGAGTGTTCCAAAGTGTCAAAAGGGGTCATGGGGACTCCCTAGGGGTCCTAATGCATGATAAGGCTTACTAGGACCCCTAGGGAGTCCCCATGACCCCTTTTGACACTTTGAAATGCTCAAGTGTGTTTTAAGGGGTTTTAGGAAACATTCAGGCACACTTGAGTGTTCCAATGTGTCCAAAGGGTTCATGGGGACTCCCTAGGGGTCCCAACATGTGATAAGGCATACTAGGACCCCAAGGGAGACCCAATCACCCCTTTTGACACATTGGAATGCTCAAGTGTGTCTTAAGGTATCATAAGACCCCTTAAGACACACTTGAGTGTTCTGACATGTCAAAAAGGGTCATGGGGACTCGCTAGTTGTCCTAGTATGCCTTGTCACATGTTAGGACCCCGAGGGAGTCCCGATGACCCATTTTGACACATTGGAATGCTCAAGTGTGTCTCAAGGGTTTATAAGACACCTTAAGACACACTCAAGCATTCCAATGTGTCAAAAGGGGTCATCGAGACTTCCTAGGGGTCATAACGCGTGATAAGGCATACTAGGACACATAGGGAGTCTCCGTGACCCCTTTCGACACATTAGAATGCTAATGTGTGTCTTAAGGGGTCTTAGGACCCCTTACAACACACTTGAGCATTCCAATGTGTCAAAAAGGGTCATGGAGATTCCCTAGGGGTCCTAGTACATCTTACCATGCATTAGGACACCTACTGAGTTCCCATGACCTCTTTTGACACATTAGAATGCTCAAGTGTGCCCAAAGGGGTCTTATGACCTCTTAAGACATACTTGAGCATTCCAGTGTGTCAAAAGGTGTCATGGGGACTCCCTACAGGTCCTACCATGTGATAAGGTGTACTAGGACCCCTAGGGAGTCCCCATGACCCCTTTTGACACATTGGAATGCTCAAGTGTGTCTTAAGGGGTCTTAGGAACCCTTACGACACACTTGAGCATTCCAATGTGTCAAAAGTGGTCATGGGGACTCCCTAGGGGTCCTAATATGCCTTATCACATGTTAGGACCCCTAGGGAGTCCCCATGACCCCTTTTAACACATTGGAATGCTCAAGTGTGTCTTAAGGGGTCATAAGACCCCTTCGGACACACTTGTGCATTCCAATGTGTCAAAAGGGGTCATGGGGAGTCTCTAGGGCTCCTAGTATGCCTTATCACTCATTAGGACTCCTAGGGGGGACCCATGACACCTTTTGCCACATTAGAATACTCAAGTGTGTCCAAAGGGGTCTTATGACCTGTTAATATACACTTGAGCATTCCAATGTGTCAAAAGGGGTCATGGGGACTCCCTAGGGGTCCTAACATGTGATAAGGCATACTAGGATCCCTAGGGAGTCCCCATGACCCCTTTTGACACATTGAAATTCTCAAGTGTGTCTTAAGGGGTCTTAGGAGCCCTTCGGACACACTTGAGCCTTCCAATGTGTCAGAAGGGTTCATGGGGACTCCCTAGGGGTCCTAATGCATGATAAGGTGTACTAGGACCCCAAGGGAGTCTTGATGAACTCTTTTGACACATTGGAACACTCAAGTGTGTCTTAAGGGGTCATAAGACCCCTTAAGAGACACTTGAGTGTTCCAACATGTCAAAAAGGTTCACGGGGACCCCCTATGGGTCCTAGTACAAATTGTCACAGGTTAGGACCCCGAGAGAGTCTTGATGACCCCTTTTCACACATTGGAATGCTCAAGTGTGTCCAAAGGGTTTGTAGGACACCTTAAGACACACTCGAGCATTTTAATGTGTCAAAAGGGTTCATCGAGACTTGCTAGGGGTCCTAACACGTGATAAGTCATACTAGGACACCTAGGGAGTCCCCGTGACCCCTTTTGACACATTGGAATGCTGATGTGTGTCTTAATGGGTCTTAGGAGCCTTTACGACACACTTGAGCATTCCAATGTGTCAAAAGGGGTCATGGGGACTCCCTAGGGGTCCTAGTATGCCTTATCAGGTGTTAGGATCCCTAGGGAGTCCCCATGACCCCTTTTGAAATATTGAAATGCTCAAGTGTGTCTTAAGGGGTCCTAAGACCCCTTCAGACACACTTGAGCATTCCATTGTGTCAAAAGGGGTCATGGGGATTCCCTAGGGGTCCTAGTACATCTTATCATGCATTAGGACCCCTAGGGAGTCCACATGACCTCTTTTGACACATTAGAATGCTCAAGTGTGTTCGAAGGGGTCTTATGACCCCTTAACACACACTTGAGCATTCCAATCTATCAAAAGGGGTCATGGGGACTCTATAGGGGTCCTAACCTGTGATAATGTGTACTAGGAGCCCTAGGGAGTCCCCATGACCCCTTTTGACATATTGGAACGCTCAAGTGTGTCTTAAGGGGTCTTAGGAACCCTTACGACACACTTGAGCATTCCAATGTGTGAAAAGGGGTCATGGGAACTCCCTAGGGGTCCTAGTATGCCTTATCACACGTTAGGACCCCTAGAGAGTCCCCATGACCCCTTTTGGAACATTGGAATGCTCGAGTGTGTCTTAAGGGGTCATAAGACCCCTTTGGACACACTTGAACATTCCAATTTGTCAAAAGGGGTCACGTGGAGTCCCTAGGGTTCCTACTATGCCTTATCACACATTAAGACTCCTAGGGAGTCCCCATGACCACTTTTGACACATTAGAATGCTCAAGTGTGTCCGAAGGGGTCTTTTGACCCCTTAAGATACACTTGAGCATTCCAATTTGTCCAAAGGGGTCATGGGGACTCCCTAGGGGTCCTAACATGTGATAAGGCATACTAGAACCCCTAGGGAGTCCCCATGACCCCTTTTGACACATTGGTATGCTCAAGTGTGTTTTAAGGGGTCTTAGGAGCCCTTCAAACACACTTGAGCATTCCAATGTGTCAAAAGTGATCATGGGGACTCCCTAGGGGTCCTAATGTGTGATAAGGCTTACTAGGACCCCAAGGGAGTCCCCATGACCCCTTTTGACACATTGGAATGCTCAAGTGTGTCTTAAGGGGTCATGGGGACTCCCTTGGGGTCCTAGTATGACTTATCATGAGTTAGGACCCCTAGGGAGTCCCCATGACCCCTTTTGACACATTGGAATGCTCAAGTGTGTCTGAAGGGCTCTTGAGACACCTTATGACACACTTGAGAATTCCAGTGTGTCAAAAGGGGTCATGGGGACTCCCTAGGGGTCTTGGTATGCCTTATCACACGTTAGGACCCCTAGGGAGTCCCCATGACCCCTTTTGACACATTGGAATGCTCAAGTGTGTTTTAAGGGGTCATAAGACCCCTTCGGACACACTTGGGCATTCCAATGTGTCAAAAGGGGTCATGGGGACTCCCTAGGGGTCCTAGTACACCTTTTCATGCATTAGGACTCCTAGGGAGTCCCCATGACCCCTTAAGATACACTTTAGCATTCCAATGTATCAAAAGGGGTCATGGGGACTCCCTAGGGGTCCTAATGTGTGATAAGTTGTACTAGGACCCCTATGGCATCTCCATGACCCCTTTTGACACATTTGAATGCTCAAGTGTGTCTTAAGGGGTCTTAGGAGCCCTTCAGACACACTTGAGCATTCCAATGTGTCAAAAGGGGTCATGAGGACTCCCTAGGTGTCCCAACACATGATAAGGCATACTAGGAGCCCAAGGGAGTCTGCATGACCCCTTTTGACACATTGGAATGCTCAAGTGTGTCTTAAGAAGTCCTGCGGACCCCTTTTGACACATTGGAACTATCAAGTGAGTATTAAGTGGTCTTAGGACCTCTTAAGACACACTTGACCATTCCAATGTGTCAAAAGGGGTCATGGGGACTCCTTAAGGGTCCTAGTATGCCTTATCACATGTTTGGACCCCTAGGAAGTCCCCATGACCCCTTTTGACACATTGGAATGCTCAAGTGTGTATTAAGGGGTCTTAGGACCTCTTAAGACACACTTGAGCATTCCAATGTGTTAAAAGGGGTTATGGGGACTCCCTAGGTGTCCTAGTATGCCTTATCATGTGTTAAGACCCCTAAGGAGTCCCCATGACCCCTTTTGACACATTGGAACACTCAAGTGTGTTTGAAGGGGTCCTACAACCTCTTAAGACACACTTGTGTGTTCCAATGTGTCAAAAGGGTTCACGGGGACTCCCTGGGGGTCCTATTACATCTTATCAGGCGTTAGGACCCTGAGGGAGTCCCCATGACCCCTTTTGACACATTAGAATGCTCAAGTGTGTCCGAAGGGGTCGTAGGATGCCTTGAGACACACTTGAGCATTCAATTGTGTCAAAAAGGGTCATTGGGACTTCCTAGGGGTCCTAACACGTGATAAGGCATAGTAGGACCCCTAGGGAGTCCCCCTGACCCCTTTTGACATATTGGAATGCTCAAGTGTGTCCGAAGGGGTCCTAGGACCCCTTAAGACACACTTGAGCATTCTAGTGTATCGAAAGGGGTCATGGGGACTTTCTAGGGGTCCTAACGCGTGATAAGGCGTACTAAGACCCCTAGGGAGTCCCCGTGACCCAAATGAGATGTTAGTGAATGACTTTTTGCTAATACTACTCTTCCACCAGATCCAGATTTCAACCCTTTTGTGGATCTACAGGCTCAATCGCGAGCCCACAGAATTGGCCAAGAGAAAAATGTAATTGTATATCAACTGATTACAAAATGTTCAGTGGAGGAGAATATATTGCAAGGATCAAGAAGAAAATTGGCTATGGAAAATCTAGTTATGAATTCTTTTAAGAATGAAATTATTAAGGAATTGTGTGAATCACAAACCATGAAAATAACCTTCTACAACAAAGAACATTCAAGCTATAGAAGAAATTTCATTAAAACTTTAGACAAAATCATCTAAAAAAATTCATTAACTTTAGGCGAAATCATTTAAGATGGACAAAAATAAAATCATATTACTTAGAAATGATAGAGAAAGAAAATGAGATAAACCAAATTTATCAAATTCTTGCAATCCACAGCTTCTCTCTGAGCACAAAATGACAATCCATGGATCCAAAATTACGGTAAAAATTAAATTCTTCAAGTAAGTCGTTCAGAAACGCACAGAATATTGGATCGCATGATGATTAATAGAGAATTTATGATGGACTATGCTATGCAAAAGCCCACAATCCCTACCATATCTCAGAGTACTGATGAGAAGCAATGGAAAAATTCTGAGATAGAGGCAGTGTTGGCATTGAAGCGGCAAGACATTCTTCATAATATCAGGGCAGCACCATTGAAACGACAAGCCTTTCCTCATAATGTCGTGCTGTCGATGATCTATCCTTTAAATTTATTAATGTGGTCAATTCTATAGTGCCTACATAATTTCTAGTACAACTGCTCAGTTTACCAAACCCTTCCCCTCTCTCCATAATCTTTGACCGGTTCAAAGGTCCATCCGGTTGTTCTTGTTTAACCTCCCATTGACTCTGTTGAGCTGCCAGATTATCAACAAGCATGGTACAATTGTCCGGTGACCAGAATCTATTTTGAGAACCTTTGCAATTTAGCGTTTCGGTTGAAAAAGTAGGGAAAGATACCATTTCACAGCCACAGGTGGTGGAAATAAAGTGATTCTCTTGCCCTCTGCTTCTATAATCCGCCTCCAGTGAACTATTCTTCAAAGCCTCCATTTCTGCGTAGTTAGGGTTTTTGGTGCCTGTAAAAGGCACAACTATGCCCCTGTAGGGACTCATGCTCGTGCTCAGAATCATATTAAATAATATTTAAAATGTAAAATGTATATTATATAATATTTAATATATAATATATAATCTAATATATAGTTTTTGATATTAATATATAATTAAATAATATTTAATGTAACATGTATATGATATAATATTTAATATATATAATATATAATCTAATATATAGTTTTTAATATTAATATATATTAAATAATATTTAATGTAAAATATATATTATATAACATTTAATATATAATTGATATTATATAATATTTAATATATCTAATATATATATGTTTATGAAGGATGGAGAAATGGGAGGGAGAAAGTGGAGGCAAAGTGAAAATTCAAAATTGTGTGTCATGTTCGGGTAAATATCGGGTACCCGAAAATATTGGGTACCCGATTAGGCTTGGTATTGCTTTGTGCACCAAACCTACATGGTTAACTATTGGAATGTCTCAAATATGTGTTTTTCCCCTATTTCTCTGAGTTCCAGACTTTGACAATGTAGCTGATGACTTTTTTTTCACCCGAATTTGATAAAACAAAAAGGGTATCTTAAGGAGATTATCAGCTTTCTATTGAAATAATTGTTGTCAAATTTTGAATTCGGTAAGTAATTATTAGTTATTTTTCAATTGAGCTACCTCTAAAGTGCTGATTTATATACTGATTGAAAAATGACTATAACTTTCAAACGGTATAACATTTTTGAAATCTGAAAAATGCGTCACATTCTATGCTTCGCCTACTATAAGGAAAAAAAAAGTGAATTTTGTAAAGTTTTGAATGAGTGAAGATGGTCAGACACGAGAGTTTTTTTATTCTAAAAATGTTGTAGCAGAAAATTCATAATTAATTATTTTTTTGGAATAAAATTACAAAAAAATATGCGTCACATCCGGGCATAAGTCTACTACTTATATATAAAATCTTATAATAAAATATTATCATTTGATTATGATTAAGGTGGTTAGACATACACCTACATCTTATTTTTTTCCTGAAATTTTTGTACTGTTGCATTGAAATATATACTTTTCACCAATCATACTAACTTTTTCTCAAAAAAGGCCTAGTAGTTTAAAAACTACATTCAATTTTCTACAGATTCTATTCTTACAACTTTTTGATATTAGGTTCATAGCTAGTTGAAATTTTCACGTCAAGTTGACTAACCCTGATTTGCTGATTTTTCATTGCCACTTAAGGGCATAGTTTGGCCCCTCATGATCTTGCACATACCCATGTAATTTTTTACTAGTTTATCATTTATCAACAAAGTTAAGTAGAAAGGATCCACTTTAGTAGGGCTTTCATTTATAATAGTTCCTGAATAAACAACTCGCATTACTTCATTTTCCTTCTTTTCCTTTATATCATCTCTAGCAATATCAGATATTATTTTAATCATCTCATTCCTGTAATTAGTAAATTTCATAATTTCCATTAGAGGGATTGAAATATTTACCTAAGATAATGCTTGAGGTATGAAAGTATTGCAACTAGAAACTTTCTTACCAGAGCTCTGTTTATCTACTAGTTTGGTTATTTTTAACTTTGGCATCTTCTTTGCTTGTTGCTTTGCATACTCATCCTTTCAATTCTTCACTTTATTTGTAATTTTAAATATCCATGTTGTTTTCTCTTGATCAACATTAACTATTATGTTTCTCAAATGATAGCTAGTATGAGCTTGTTCTAATGCTGCTATAGTATAAGATTTCTTTTGTTCCTTGATAATCTTCAAATCTTAGGGATTTCTTCCTCATTTGAAAACACTTTTTGTATACCATGCTAGTGTGTTCTTCTTCTATTACTATTGTAATCATAATCCTCTTCAGATGAACTAGCACTATCTCTTCCCTAAATAGGCTTGGCTAATAGAGTATTTACTATCGGCTGATCATCTTCCACTTGATCATCTTCTTGTAAGATACTCTATGCTATAAGACATTTCTCTTGAAGATGGGGCAAGTTACAAACATTGCACCAAGGATCATCATTCATGAAGTGATTTCCTTTCTTAAAAGAGTTAGGAGTTTCTATTTCCCTTTTGGTTAGAATTGGTTTTCCATCCTTCCAATTTGTGTTATAAGGCATGTCTTGCAGCATATACCGATCATTCTTGATGAAGGGTTTCTCATTCCTCCCGAACCAAAAATTTTCTTGGCCTTAGTTGGCTTAAAGATTTTTAATCATATTCATCATCTTATCAACCTTATCTTCTTCTTTAGTTTTCTTAGGGCTTTTGGGTTGAACAACTTTGGGCATCCCTCTTAGTGATTCTACCAGCTACTTGCCTACCATTTTCAATAGCCATTGCTATCTTGAAATCTTGTTGCAATGATGTTGGTTTATGAGACCTTATCTCATAATTGAACTTTTTGTTAAAGGCAGCTTGATGAAATTCTATGAGGAAAGTGTCCATAGGTTTGATATCTCTTGGAATTCTATTCAATATCTTATCAAATCTCTTATTAAATTCTCTGATAGACTCATTCTAATTTTTTATTACACTAGTTCGTTCATGAGAAGAAAATGAAGTGTCATTGTGTTCCCTGAATTTCTCAACAAAATCATTAAAAAAATCTTCCCATCCAGTGATAGATCAATCAGGTAATCCCCTATACCATTCAAAAACATCTTCTATCAAGGATTGAACAACTAGTTTTATGTACACATTCTCATTATGTTCCTCAAGTTATTCAATGGTATTTTTCAAGTTTACACTTGATGGACTTGTACTAATTCTATTCCATTCCCTAAAAATTTAGGAATTGCATTTCTTAATTCATTTGATATAGGATTTGGAAATACCACAATACCATTGAAATCAAGCTTTAAATATCTCTCTGATATCATAGGGGGACTAATATTAGCCTGGTTGGCATCTTGCTAGTTTATTCTTGGTTCCCTAGTATCATGGTTATTATTGTTTCTATAATCTTGATCTCCTTGATTATGATGTTGATTCATATGGTTTTGTCAAATCGGACTACCATTCTGCTGACCTCTATTATTAGGTTTCCTCCAATGATCATCATTATCCCTTCTTGTACTCCTACCATTTCGCTCAAACAGTGGGTTGTGATATGTATTATTAGCAGGTTGCTCAATATTCTTTCAGTGAGGAGGATTATATCTTTGTATTTTCTCTTCTGGGTTTATGTATCCATATCTTTCATCCTCTTGTGCCCCTTCTGATCCTTTTATACTTCCTAAAGGAGTTTTAATATATTCCCTACATATTCCAAATCTAGCCAATACTTCATTTGGTTGTTTGTTAAATGCTTTTGTAATTTTTTTCCCTTTTAGAATAAGATTAGAAAAATCTAGGATAACCTTTTGCATTTCCTTTTTGAGCTCATCTTCATCATCAGTATTATCCCCATCACTTTGATGATTGCTCATATCCGAGTGAAAAGGGTTTACATTTTCATCCTTGTTATCTTGAATCCTATAATTGGATTGGGGATCTTCATCTCCATTATGTTGTCTTTCTGCAAATTGCTTAAGACCAGAAACCGTCATCTCCCAGATCTCTTGGTCTTTCTTAGTTGACTTTTACAAACTAATTCAATATGACTATTTGTTTTCTTATGTAAGGATCTTCTTCCCCACATGTATGAAATTGTCTCATGTCTTGGATTGTTACCTTTTATTTTTCTTAAAACAAAACAATGCATATATTATAGTAGATTTGCCACCTTCTAATCCTAAGAAGGATAAAATCATACAGTTGATTCTAAGTTTTGTCTCTAGTAGAGTCTAACCCTCTGGTCACCAGAAATTTTGAATAATGTTGTCACTATAATTCCCCAACAAAGTCACCAATTTTTTGGTGCCAACAAATGAAGGATTGGATTTCCTATGGACTTTCCAATCCAATGTTGGGTAATCTAATTATTTTAGCCAACAAACAAGTTCAACCATAATAGAGGTTTGAAATTTTGCAATTCTGGCTCTGTAGGACCAAGGCTGGTGGGTCTATACCTTAACCAAATCTATTGGTTCAAAGGCTTTTTATAGTAGATAACTAAATATAAAACTCATGGATTCTCTCAAAGTGGCAAATTAGCTTTAGAGGAATCAAATTGTAAGTATCTCAAAAATAATATATTGAATGCTGCAAAAAATGAAATGCTTCAATGATTAATAGTATATGTTTGATAAAAAGTATATAAAATGAAATGAATCAAAGGAATAGAATATCACAAACTTTGAACAATGAACTAAATGATTATATTCCAATTATTGATAAGATTAGTTCCTTCTCACTACTTGGGCAATGGAGTCAAATTCTTATCCAATCCTATGTACAACTCTAGAGATAGTTTTATTAACTTGTTTTTGAAAACAAGACCATCAATTCAGAGGCTTCTACATGAATTATAATTAAAACAAGATTATATAATAATTCTACTAGATTTAACTCTGATCTAGGAGACCAATAGAACATAGGAAAGTTTGATAACCACACCTTTCAATTGATAGTCAAACTATATACTTATTTCAAATTACAATGGCATGAGAATTTAACACAATGAAGCAATCTAAAATGATTAGATTTATCTAAGGGTGATCCCACGAAGTTGTGTCCCACTTTTAGGGACAAGAAAAATTGGGTAGACACGAAAAAAAATTGGAGCCTTTGTATGAAGTGCATACTTCGTGCGAAGTGGTGGACCCACTTCACACAAAGTTCCCCAAACAAGGGTCTTCATGCGAAAGGGGCTTCACGAGAAGCCCCTTTAGGCCAAATTTTTTATATATTTCCAACATTTTTTGTTTTTTTAATATCATTGTCACTATCACTATTTGTGAGCCCTAGGCCTTGGAGCAAAGTACCTCAGCACGTCAGCACCTCCTAAGCTTCTTCGATGTCTTTAGATTGTTAGCAGTATCAGTACATGCATTTTTCTCATTTTTTATTGTAAATAATATGTTTTATATTTATTTTAATTAGTTATTTTTTAAAAATAATTTTTTATTTGTACATATATTAGAAATTTGTAGTTAAATATTATCTAATATGTTAGAAATTAATAGTAGAATGTTAGCAAATCATAATTAAATATTAGAAAATGATAGAAATATTAAAAATCGTAGTATAAATGTTAGAATATGTTAGAAAATGGTAGAAAATCGTAGTAGTTTGTTAGCAACTGTTAGAAAATATTTACAAAACATTAGAAACTGTAGTAGAAATGTTACAAAATGTTAAAAAACATTAAGATTAAAGTTAGAAAATGTTAAATTTTAAGTTTAAAGTTAGAAATGTTAAAAAATGTTAAATTTTAAGTTTAAAGTTGTAAATATTAGGAATCTCTCTGTCTCTGTCTCTCTCTCTCTCTCATGTACATGCATTTTTAGTAGATATTAGTTAGTTATTTGTTTTAAATAATTTTTAGTTTGTAAAAATCTTAGAAAATTGTAGTTAAATTTTTGAAAATGATCTAGTAGTATGTTAGAAAATGTTAAAAAATTGTAGTACAGTAAGTTTCTAGGACCCTTATTCCTCCCTTATGACATATTAAGACACTTAGGATCCATTAGGAATTTCAAGATCTTATAATACATATTAGGATGTCCTATGACCCATTGATGTACATGTTAGGTTCCATTAATACATACAAGGACTCATTGTTTCCCTCAAGGCTCCTTAAGACATTCTAGGATGAATTAATGTAACCTATGATCTTTTAGGACCTATTATGAGGCCTACAACCCCTTAAAACATTCTAGGACCATTACATATTGCTTATGACATCTTACTTGACACATAGGACCCCTTAGGACCCATACGACCCATTACTATATCTTAAAATGTCCTAGGCCACATTCATCTATCTTAGCTTCTGTTAATACATATGTGAACCCATTGTTGCCCACAAGAACCCTTAAGACATACTAGTATCAATTAATGTAACCTAAGATCCCTTAGAACACTTATCACATCTATGACCCATTAACATTGTTGGACCATTATACATCCCTTACGACATTTTAAGACATATACCCATTTAGATCATCAAGACCCATTAACATATCTTTGGTTGTCTTAGGAAACATTTATGTATCTTAGATTCAATTAATATCATACGAGGATCCACTAATGAAACCTAGGACCCCTTAGGACCTCTTATGTTACCCCCGACCCCTTAAGACACTCTACCTGACCCTTATCCATCCTTTACATTATCTTAAGACACATCTAGGACTCATTGCTACCCACGACCCCTTAAGACACTCTAGGACCAATTATTGCACCTACGACCCATTAACATTCTAGGACTCTTATCTGGATCCCTTAAGACCTCTTATGTTACATACAACCCCTTAAGACACTCTAGGACCCTTATCTATACCTTAGGACCCCTTAAGACATATATGACCCATTCGAATCCTAAAGACCCATTAACATATCTTAGGTTGTCCTATGACACATTTATGTATCTTAGATTCAATTAATACATATGAGGATCCACTAATGTAACCTAGGACCCCTTAGGACCTTTTATGTTACCCACAACCTCTTAAGACACTCTATGACTCTTATTTAGACCTTAGGACCTCTTATGTTACCCACGACCCCTTAAGACACTCTAGGACCCTTATCTATAGCTTATGAAATCTTATGTTACCCATGACCCCTTAAGGTACTCTAGCTTATGACATCTTATCTGGATCCCTTATGAAATCTTAGGACCCTAAGACCCATTAAAGAATCTTAGGATGTCCTAGGACCACTTAGACCACTTATCACATCTACGACCCATTAGTATTATTGGACCATTATACATCCCTTACGATATTTTAAGACATATATGACCCATTCAGATCTTGAAGACCCATTAACATATCTTATGTTGTCCTATAACACATTTATGTATCTTAGATTCAATTAATACATACAAGGATCCACTAATGTAACCTAGGACCTCTTAGGATCTTTTATGTTACCCACGACCCCTTAAGACACTCTAGCTTATGACATCTTATCTGGATCCCTTATGAAATCTTAAAACAACTATGAAACCTTAGGACCCCCAAGACCCATTAAAGAATCTTACAATGTCCTAGGACCACTCAGACCACTTATCACATCTATGACCCATTAATATTATTGGACCATTATACATCCCTTATGATATTTGATGACATATATGACCCATTCAGATCCTGAAGACCCATTAATATATCTTATGTTGTCTTAGGACACATTTATGTATCTTAGATTCAATTAATATCATACGAGGATCCACTAATGAAACCTAGGACCCCTTAGGACCTCTTATATTACCCAAGAACCCTTAAGACACTCTACCTGACCCTTATCCATCCCTTACATTATCTTAAGACACATCTAGGACTCATTGTTACCCATGACCCCTTAAGAAACTCTAGGACCACTTATTGCACCTATGAACCATTAACATTCTAGGACTCTTATCTAGATCCCTTAAGACCTCTTATGTTACATACGACCCCTTAAGACACTCTAGGACCCTTATCTATACCTTAGGACCCCTTAAGACACATATGATCCGTTCGGATCCTGAAGACCCATTAACATATCTTAGGTTGTCCTATGACATATTTATGTATCTTAGATTCAATTAATACATACGAGGATCCACTAATGTAACCTAGGACCCCTTAGGACCTTTTATGTTACCCACGACCCCTTAAGACACTCTATGACTCTTATCTATACCTTAGGACCTCTTATGTCACCCACAATCCCTTAAGACACTCTAGGACCCTCATCTATAGCTTATGACATCTTATGTTACCCACGACCCCTTAAGACACTCTAGCTTATGACATCTTATCTAGATCCCTTATGAAATCTTAAAAAAAATATGAAACCTTAGGACCCCCAAGACCCATTAAAGAATATTAGGATGAATATTAGGATGTCCTAGGACCACTTAGACCACTTATCACATCTATGACTCATTAATATTGTGTTACCCACAACCCCTTAAGACACTCTAGGACTCTTATCTATACCTTAGGACCTCTTATGTTACCCATGACCCCTTAAGACAGTCTAGGACCACTTATGTTACCCACAACCCCTTAAGACACTCTATGACTCTTATCTATACATTAGGACCTCTTATGTTACCCACTACCCCTTAAGACACTCTAGGTCATATTAGGTCCTAATAAGTCATATTAAGTCATATTAGGAAACAAGGTAGGTCTAAGTTGTTTCTCTACTTAAAGACCTAACTAGACCTATTAGGACCAAGTAGACCTAACTAGGACCTATTAGGACCAATTAGACCTATTAGGACCACTTATGTTACCCATGACCCCTTAAGGCAGTTTAGGACCACTTATGTTACCCATGACCCCTTAAGACACTCTATGACTCTTATCTATACGTTAGGACCTCTTATGTTACCCACAATCCCTTAAGACACTCTAGGTCATATTAGGTCCTAATAGGTCATATTAGGTCATATTAGAAAACAAGGTATGTCTAAGTTATTTCTATACTTAAAGACCTAACTAGACCTATTAGGACCAAGTAGACCTAACTAGGACCTATCAGGACCAAATAGACCAAATAGACCTATTATATGTATTAGGACCTATTAGGTCCAAATAGACCTAACTAAACCTAGCTAGACCTATTAGGACAAATTAGATAGGTAACTAGACCAATAAGGACCTATTAGACTTAACTAGACCTAACTGTACCAAGACCAATTAGGATCTATTAGGAACAAAATTTAGGACCCAATTATCTACCTAATTAGACCTAATTAGACCTATTAGGACTAATTAGAACCAATTATGACCAATTAGAACTAATTAGGACCTAATTAGACTCAATTAGAACCAATTATGACCTAATTAGACTCAGTTAGAACCAATTAGGACCTAATATGACCAATTATGATGAATTATGACCAATTATGATGAATTATGACCAATTAGTCCACTAATTAGGACCTCTTATGTTACCCATGACCCCTTAAGACACTCTAGGATTCTTATCTATACCTTAGGACCTCTTATGTTACCCATGATGCCTTAAGACACTCTAGGACCCTTATCTATAGCTTATGACATCTTATGTTACCCATGACCCTTTAAGACAATCTAGGACAACTTATGTTACCCATTAACATTCTAGGGCTCTTATCTAGATCCCTTAGGACCCCTTAGGACCTCTTATGTTATCTACGACCCCTTAAGACACTCTACCTATCATATTAGGTCCTAATAGGTCATATTAGGTCATATTAGGAAACAAGGTATGTCTAAGTTGTTTCTCTACTTAAAGACCTAACTAGACCTATTAGGATCAAGTAGACCTAACTAGGACCTATTAGGACCAAATAGACCTATTAGACCTAATAAGATCTCTTATGTTATCTATGACCCCTTAAGACCTAATTAGTACATCTTAGGACCCCTTAAGACTTAATAAGACCTCTTATGTTATCTACGACCCCTTAAGACCTAATTAGTACATCTTAGGACCCTTAAGACCTAATAAGACCATGTACGTGACCTAATAAGACCTATAATTTTATATATTTAGATATTTTTTTCCATTTTACATGTAGTTATAACATATAATCAAGTACTTAATTATTAACACTTAGCTTTCACATGTTATGTATCTAGATGGCCGCTCAGGGTGCACTTCAGACTCCTAATATGCATACTATTTTTCATATTGCTGATACAAAGATGGCTCGACTTAGAGAGTCTATCCGTACATCTGCAGCGAATGATATATATAGAGATATGTGTGCTACTATATTGACTAGTTTGGAGACTATGACTACCGGATTGAGGTCTCACTCGTCCTTCATGCCTTAGGTAGTTGAGACCATTTTTTGAGAGTTGAGGGAGGACGTCTTGGGTGATGTTTCCTTGGTGACAGTTCAGAGCCTTGTCCCCAAGGAAACCATCAAATGAGAGGTTTTCCCACATTATGAGGGGAAGGCAGTGGTGAGGGCATATCAGGTCACACTATGTGATACCTCAAATCGCATGTATGATTTACCCTCAATTTCTTGCAGCACACGGTTATTATCCAAATAATGACCATATTCTATTATATTTTGCACAAAAGTTGTACACTAAGTTTCATTTGGGACAAAGGGTCAACTATTTAGATCTCCCAACATATTATGGTCAGGATCTCGGTAGGGTTGCAGACCATGATCTCACTATCTAGTCTCCACTTACGATGTCCACGTTGAGATTTAACTGTATGAAGACAAATGGAGATGTGGCAACTACTAGGTGACTATATTGAAACACCTTATTGTTTGGATTGTAATCAACAAACTAAATAGCATGTTGAATTACTTTGATTTGCTTGAAATATGTTCCCTCTAAAACAACTGAACCTGCAGGTCACAAATTTTAACAATATATAAATTTAAACAAACTCAATTTGAAATTTGTTAAAAGGTTGAAATTTAAAATTTACAAATTGAGTTCAATATATTGATGTAAACCATATACAAACCTATGGGGAACAACATTCCATCACTTTCTTTAGGTTCAAGTAACTTCATCCTCTCTATAGTACAACATAGTATATAATAACCAACTCCTTCTACATTTCCACGCTCAACAATCACTGCAAAGACATCTCCTGCATAGTAAATTTATATATACATGTGTGAGATCTTAAAATAAATACTTAGTCCAATCTATAGATCTATCTATCTATCTATAAATGCAACTCAATGTACCATATAATGTGAAATATATATACTTACCAATTTTGACCAATCTCGAGATATGATCGTAATCAGTAGAAATCAAAAGAACATCATCAAATTTTTCATCTTCATCTCTATCAAATGTATCAGTAACAACTAGTGGCACTAGATTCCATGCACCTACATATCCACAGTCTTGATTGATACATTCCTCATAATTGTCAGCAATGCAGTGACAAAAAAAGCATGAGTAGTCCCTAGTGTTCAACATCCAATTGTGATAATTCGTACTCATAACTGAATGCAAATATCATGTCTTTTCTATCCTATTGCAACCATGCATAATTTTTCTATCCACACCTAAAAAAATGCATATATAATACATTCTATATAAATATAATTTGAATAAAAAATATTATAAAAATTTTAAACACTTTCAAATAATTTAAAAATGTGTGCATACCTTTTATCTCCAAAAATTCTCTATATGGCACCACCTGAGTCAATCCCGATGACTTGTCATTCTCATTTGGTGTGAAATGTGTCTTGCACCATTCAACCACATCATGTGCATTTTTTATATGCACTCCCTTATAATTCATTTGATACTTTCGTATAGCATGTTTGATGCAAGCTCTGGCACCATCATGTTCACCTTTTCCATGTCCACTCTCAAAGAAACTCCAAACATGTGGTATGCTTTCATTACGACGATATCTACATAGTGCATAAAATGGTCTTGATGATTTTAATTGTGCAGCACATCCATTTGACCAAAGATAATGTTTATCAATTTTTATACCTCTTTCTTTCAAATTTGCAAAAAACATCTTGAAGCAGTGTTCCACATAATGAATGTCATGCTCTCTTTCATCACTTATATAAAAATGATATTCCTTCTTGATGACCCGTGCTTCAAATGTGCTTTGAATACCATCCAAATCTAATTGTGCATGTCGATAACACACATGTACCATAATAGTAATTTGCTTTGAAAAATAGTATTCTGACTAAATTTCTTTTTGACGAACAAAAGAATAATTTTCTACAAAATCAACAACTGATACAATATTTCCAAGTGGGAAGTTGTCTCTCAGTGTTTGAAATTGTTGTGCTTGCCACTTTGCAAAAAAAGCATGATGAATGTAGGGTTGAATCAATTTTTTAAATTTTTCCATAAATACTCCAACATTTATTTCCTCTTCAACATATTCTAACCTTTTGGATTCTTTCCCAAATTTTGTTTCATTCTTTACATATTTGTAACTCTTGCAATTTACCATCTTTGTTACATCAATATTTTTATTTTTCAAAGGAAAAAGAGACAAATCGGCACATGTTTGGCATATTCCTTTTATGCAATTTATTTGTCCAGCTACATCATCTCTTTTGTCACATAAAATGGATGAGATGAACTCACTTCATCTAGTAGGAGGAGCCTTTTCAAAACCATAAGTGTCTTCTACAAACTTTTGAAAAACCTGATAGTGGAGATCAAATTCAATATGATAATGACAACAACAAGTTTCAAACACTTTGTTTGTCCTAATATAATATGGCTTCAATCTTTCAAACAATGTTTTCCCAATCTTTATATTAAGATTTGAACTACAAAATGACACATACATTTCATGTTGTGTTGTGTCCAACTAATGTTTCGTATGCTATTCATATTGATTAGTTGAAATTCTATGTCTGATAACATCTCTAGTGTTTGATTAAGGATGTGTATTATCATTCCATAATGATGTGACCAAATATTTTGTTCCTTCATCAATCTTATCAGAATGAGGAGCTCTACACATGATTGCCCAATTGCCTTCCAAGGTGCCATCATCCAAAAGTATTCTCCTATTAACATATCGTGATATTGTTTTCCTATTAAAACCAAACTAAGATGAAACTGAATATATCTGTCTTTTTCATCCCATAGTGTTACCTACAATGGATGTCAACATAAATTTTCTTGTAATGGACTTATCTATAGTTCGAGATCGCTTCCCTAGCTAGTTCAAACCTTTCTTAAGATTTTCAATCATATCAGTTTTCATGTCAACAACTTTTCTCTTCTTTGATGATGTGTCTATACCCAATAATTTTAATGCCCCTTCCAACTTTTTGTTTATAAGTATAAGTGAAAGCAATTGAGCTTGTTCAAGTGTTTAAAAATTACCAAATTTGCCCAATATTTATCTTTCTATCATATTCATTGATCTCTTCCTAGCAAGACTTAAGTGTTGAACATTAGCAAGTGATCTCAAATTCTCCACATCCATTGTAAGGAAATGATCTAAGTTTCTATAATTAATATTTTTCTTTACAGTTTGAGCTAAATTTAAAAGTTCATCCATACTAGTAGGAGCATGTGATATTGACCCTTCTCTAGCATCAATTGTTTGAGCTTCTGTAGGGAATAATCCTGACCCTTCTTCAATGTGCAATTCTTCAACTTGACTTGACCCTCCTACTTCAGCTTGTCTTTCAGCTTCTTTAGTTTTATGATAATATGTCAATGCAGCTTCACGATTTCTTTGTTCAGTATTGGGTGACCTTTTTCTACAAGATTTAATTTGTCTTCCCTTCTTGTTTCCCATTTCTTCAAGCTCCAAAAAATTTCTTCCACAAGATCGTCAACCAAAAATTTTCTTCTTCAAAAAATTTTTTAATCTAATATTTTTCCTCTCCAAAATTATGCCTTTGAAAAAATAGAAATACCAATCCTCCTTCAAAAAATGCCTTCAATAATAGAAAATGTGAATTTATTAATTGCAATTCGATGTAAAATAGAAATAAATTTTTTTACTTTTATACCATTTAAAAAAAAATTACAAAATAATTTTACTAGCTGACTTCACGCAAAGTACCAAAGGGAAAATTCTGGTGTGTGTCTTTTCTGCCGGGATTTTCACTTGGGAGGCTTCGTGCGAAGGGTCTTCGTAAGAAGACCCTCAAGTGTCTTTATGCGAAGGGGGTCTTCACACAAAGACCTCTAAATTGAAATTTTACACTCAGAAAACAACTGAACTTCAGAAAAATGGTCTTTGGAGGCCTGAAACAAGGACTAAACAAGATACTTTTTCAAACAAATGATTTTAAACAATACTATTTTGAAAAAGCTTTCTAATGAATATAATTTTAATACATATTGAGCTCATTATCACTTTTAAATATTACTTTAACTAAACATAGGTTGTTTGGTCATTCAATAACCTGTCTCTTCAAGACTTTGGGAAAAATAGTAAATTACAAAAAAAAATTATGAAGAATATGTAGGAAAAGAGTATTTGTATGGGGGAGAGAGAGAGAGAGAGAGAGAGAGAGAGAGAGAGAGAGAGAGAGAGAGAGAGAGATGAAAGAGAGAATGTAGATAAGGGGGAGAGAGAGGGTGATGAGAGAGAGAGTAGAAAGGGGGAGAGAGAGGGTGATGTGAGAAGAGAGAGAGAGAGAGAGAGAGAGAGAGAGAGAGAGAGAGAGAGAGAGAGAGAGAGAGAGAGAGAGGTAATGAAAGAGAGAGAGTAGATAAGGTGGAGAGAGGGTGATGTGAGCACAGAGAGAGAGAGAGAGAGGTAATGAAAGAGAGAGAGTAGATAAGGGGGAGAGAGGGCAATGTGTGTGTGTGTGTGTGTGTGTGTGAGAGAGAGAGAGAGAGTATGTCTTCAATCTCCTTGATATCTGAACTGGTTGCTGGAATACTCCACTGTGCTGCTGCAACTTCATCTTCAACACCTCCTTCATGATACTCTTTCAAATCTAAAATGTTAAATACTGGTGAAATATTCAGCTCAGTAGGCAATCCTACCTCATATGCATTTCCTGAATCATGCTTCTTCAGTATCTTATATGGTCCAAACTTCTTCATTTTCAGCTTGTTATATGTACCAACTGGAAACCGCTCCTTCCGCAAATGAACCATCACTTCATCCCCAACTTGAAATTCCTTATGCCTCCTTTTCTCATCTGCCTTAGTCTTATACTGCACATTCATCTTGGTAATATGTTTCCTCACCTCCTCATGGATGTTCTTCAAATGTTCTGCAAAATCCTTAGCTTCAGCACTACTTATTTCTCTTTTATCTATCTTTCTCAACTCAGATGCATTTCTTGGACTACTTTCATATACAATCTGGAATGGTGATTTACTAGTGCTCCTATTGATAGAATTATTGTATGCAAATTTTCCATGTGGTAAAATTAAATCCCATCCTGTTGGCTTATCTCCAACCAAACATCTCAGCAGATTTTCCAAACTTCTATTCACCACCTCTATCTGTCCATCAGTCTATGGATGATGTGATGAACTGAACTTCAAATCTATCTTCAACTTCTTCCATAATGTCCGCCAGAAATATCCAACAAACTTAGTATCTCGATCTGAAACTATGGTCCTTGGCAAACCATGTAGTCTCACCACTTCTCTGAAAAACAATTCTGCTACATGAACAACATCATTAGTCTTCTTGCAGGGAATGAAATGTGTCATCTTCAAAAATCTGTCAGCTACTACAAAAATTGAATCAAGTCCCCACTGTGTCCTCGGTAAACCAAGAACAAAGTCCATACTGATATCCTCCCAAGGCTTCTCTGGTACAGGTAATGGCTGATACAACCCTGTATTTTGCTTCACTCCTTTCGCCATCTGACATACTCTGCAACTCTGTAAAAACTTCTTCACATCTTGCTGCAATTGTGGCCAATAAGAATTCTCACCAACCAAAGCAAGGGTTTTATCACGACCAAAATGTCCAGCCAATCCTCCACTATGCTTCTCCTTGATGAGATTATCCCTCATAGAACTTCTTGGAATGCACAACTGACTCCCTCTGAATAGCATATCATCCTGGATGATAAAATCTAGCCATTTCATCCTGTCTAGAGTAACAGGTTCTGTACAAGCTTTCCAAGCTTCACCAAAATCAGGATCCTGTGGATACAAATTCTTGAGTTCCTTGAACCCAACCACCTCAATCTACATCTCTGTCAGCAATAGTTTCCTTCTGCTAAGAGCATCTGCAACCCTATTAGACTTTCCACTCCTGTGTTTCAAAACAAATGTATAACTCTGCAAAAACTCAACCCATTTCAAATACCTCTGATTCAACTTTCCTTGACTATTCAAATATTGCAAAGCTTGATGATCAGTATACAAGATAAACTCTTTAGGAAGCAGATAATGTCTCCACTTCTTTAATGCTTGAACTATAGCATAAAATTTTTGATCATAAACAAAATATTTCCTCTTGGCATCATTTAACTTCTTACTGAAATACGCAACAGGTTTACCTTCTTCACTCATAATAGCTCCTATTGTAGTACCACTAGCATCACAATCTACTTGAAACACCTTATTAAAATCTGGAAGTGCTAAAACAAGTTGTTTTGTAACTTTTTGTTTCAACAATTGAAAACTTTTTTCTGCCCCATTAGTCCACTTAAACTCTTTTCTATCCCCTCTCATTGTTTCAGTCAAGGGTCCACAAATACTGCTAAAATTTTTGATAAATTTTCTATAAAAGCTAGCCAAACCATGAAAAGATCTTACCTTAGTAGTACTCCTTGGAGTAGGCCATTCAAGGATAGCCTGTACCTTCTCTGGGTCCATTTTTAGACCTTCTGCTGAAACTACAAATCTCAAATACACTAACTCTTTCTTCACAAAACTGCACTTCTTCAAATTAATCAACAATTTCTCATCTCTCAACTTCTCAAACACCATACGAATATGCATCATATGTTCCTCCAATGTCTTGCTAAAAATCAAAATATCATCTAGGTAAACAATGACAAACTTACCCAAAAATTCTTTCAGAACCTCGTTCATGAGCCGCATGAAAGTTCCCGGTGCATTGGTTAGCCTGAAAGGCATGACTAACCACTCATACAGTCCTTCCTTTGTCTTGAAGGCAGTCTTCCATTCATCTCCTTTTCTGATCTGAATCTGGTGATATCCACTCTTCAGATCTATCTTTGAGAAATACACAGCCCCACTCAAACAATCCATAATATCATCCATTCATGGCAATGGAAACCTATACTTGATTGTGATCTTGTTTATTACTCTGGAATCTGTACACATCCTCCACTCTCCATTCTTCTTTGGTGCTAATACCACTGGTACAGCACAGGGACTCAGACTCTCTCGAATCAACCCCTTTTGCAATAACTCATGTACTTGTCTGTTCAACTCTTCACTTTCTGCTGGTGTCATTCTGTGTGCTACCTTGTTTGGCAAACTGGCTCCTGCAATCAAATCCATCTGATGACTGATCTTCCTTACCGGTGGTAATCCATCAAGTACATTATCAAAGACAATATCCTGAAACTCATTCAACAAATTTGAAACCTCTACAGGTACATCCTCTACTTCTTCTTTACCAACTTTTAGAATTAAAGCAAAACACACATGCTCATGCCTCATACCATCTAAAAATTTTCTTCCATCAACAAATGTTATTCTTGCATTACCACATACCTTTTATTCGGTCTCCTTCAATGGCTTTAGCTTATGTCGCACTCCATCCTTTGTCAGGGAATAGGTATTCGCACGACCATCATGTACAACACATCTGTCAAACTGCCACGGTCTACCCAACAACATATGACATGCATCCATAGAGATGATATCACATAGTACCTCATATTGGTACCCGCCAATCTTGAACTTTACCAAGCACTGTTCACTGACCATGACCTTGTGGTCATCCTGCACCCAGGCAATCCGATATGGATGTGGGTGTTTCTGTCTCTTGAGTTTCAACTTTATCACCATCTCTTCTGACACCAAATTGTCAGTGCTTCCACTATCGATAATCACATCACATCATTTACCCTCACACTTGCATCTAGTGCGAAACAGGCTCCTCCTTTGTTCAGGTTCATTCTCACCACTCAGCAGGACTCTTCTGTTAATTAGCATTTCTCCTCTTTCAGCATCTTCAGAATTTGATGATCTAGCATCTTCATCTACATGTGCAACTCTGGCTTGGCCTTCATTTCTCCTGTCTGCTCTGCCTTGGCACTGAGGACATTCAAATGCCCTATGACCTTCTTCTCCACAGTGAAAACATGTTCCACGGAAGCCTCCTCTTCCTGAACCATGTCCTCTTCCTCTTCCTCTCTGATCTTTATTATTCTGATCTTGGAAATGACTGAAATTGTTTCCTCTCTGATTTTGGCTGCTACTGGCCTCATCCTTATTTTTCGAATCTTCATTTCGGCCACCATATGACCGTCCACCAGATCTTCCACCATGACCTCTTCCATTTTGTCTGCTCTCAAAATTCTTGTTCAACTTTTCCTCTACTTTTAGGGAAAATTAGTATGCCTCCTCAATACTGTTCATTTGAACCAGATTCAACTCCTCCTGAATGCTTGGCCTTAACCCATTAAGGTATTGGACAACTTTCTCCTTATCAGTTTCTGCAAGGCCTATTCTAATGAGGAGTCGATAGAACTCCTCTGTATACTCCTGAACAGATCTTCCTGCTTGCTTCAAACTTTGTATTTTCTTTAGTAGGTCAAGCTCATAATCAACAGGAATGAATTGTCGCTTCAATTTATCCACCATCCGATCCCATCTTGTGATTTTATCTTTCCCTCTTCTATTTCACTCCAATTGAATTTCTTGTCACTAGATCTTCGCATGACCTTTCAATCTGGCCTTCACAAATTTGACCTTATCAGGATCCTCAACATCTTCATACTCAAAATATTCCTCACATTCATTGATCCAGTCGATCAATTCCTCTGGGTTAAGAGTTCTAGAAAATGTAGGAACCTCAATCTTAGGTCTTTTCCCAATCTTGGAAATCGCCTGAAAAAGTCTTTCTTCCTCCTAGTTCACAATTTCAGCTTCTCCTTCTTGATATTCTTCTTCGGCTTCATCCTCGCTTTCATCTCTGACATTAAGATTCATTCCTCTGCGAATCTCTTCTTGCAATGCTTGCACTTGTCTCTGCAACTCTCTAACCTCAGGTGTCACAGCACTAGCTCTTCCGCCACGTTCTCTTCATGGAGGCATTTTCACGATGCGCGCTGAAACCCTAACCACAGTCTTGGTGCAAACTGTCTCACAGTCGGTGATCTGTTTACACACTCAAGAACTCCTGCTCTGATACCACTTGATGAAGGGTCTGATACCACTTGATGAAGGGTGCTCCCCTTAATACCACAAACACATAACAGAAATAGAGAAACAACAACAATAATATGCAAGAACATAAAATTGGCTTCTTATTATCTCCACAAATGTGGAATTACAAACTTTCAAAATTACAATATGCAAAGCCACATGGGAATTCCCTTACAATATTCTGTAGGACAAAGCCTCGAATCAATACCCAGATCTACTACCCAGAACTACCCTAGACAACACTACGGGCCTTCTTTATATAGGCAATTTCCACCACCTGAGAAGGTTCTAGAAATTTAGCCCTTAGGGCCGACCAAACTTAGAATTATTTTATTTTACAATTTATTATATCAAAGTCGGCTCAAAATGAGTTTTGAAACCCAAACAAAAATTTTGAAGAAAAATTATTTTCTACCATTTCAGGTGACGCAACTTCCGAAGATCATAAGTCATCGCCCGTTGACCCGATTGGCTATTATAACCCCATTTTGGAAATTCCACGAAGCGCTCTACAAGCTTGACTTGTGCAAAGCGCTCGTCACCCAAATTTTCAACCTCATCCAGGGCCTCTAAAGCCTTCAAAACTGAGTTCGAAGTTTCTGTACCCTGCTACCAATACCGAAAATCTTCAATATCTTCAAAACTACACCTGATCTAGCCATGAAACTTTGCTGGCAGGCTGATATGACTGAGATGAACCTCCATATGTAAAATCAGACATTCCAAGATCGTAAGACCAACTTACTAAAAATAGCAAGTTTCCATAAATAGCAACTCTGCACAAGATAGCCCTTATTGAATACAAAAACAAAAATATTTTTGGGTGATGCAAGATTGCTCTTACACCCAGGATGCTCCTGCATCAGCTTGATTTGGGACCAAAAAGAAAAGTGGCATCTTTTGGTCCCCCATCTTTGTGCATATAGCCTATAGTAAGTATTTCATTTGAAATGAATGGGTTTATTCAACAATTGTACCTAATAATTTGGCACAAGAAAAGACTTGGAAATAATGTGCTAAATACACTTTTTGGGTATCCTATGTCTAGGTTGTAGACATATGTACAATAATACATCTTGAAGCATTTGTGAATGAGGTAAGAATCATTGTATGAGATCTTGATTTCGGGGACATATATCAGTGGTTCCAACTCAAAACATTTTAAACAACTTTACTGATTTATTATGAGAAATGTAACTTTTGTTTCGCGTTTCTTCGTTCGGCCAAGATTTGTTAAGGTCATTTGCTAGACTATTTTCATTTCACCATCATTTTGTCACTGTTATTTTGAACTAAACTAGGTTAAATTTTTTTAACAGAATAGACACAGTTTCAAGTTATGCTTGAAGAACAGACATTTATTTGTAAAAAACACAGTGATAAAACTCAAATTTGGTCTAGACTCTTGGAGTTGTTTGCAAAGATTTGATAAAAATTGGAATCAAAACTCCATGAGAGAGAGATCTGGAAAATTGAACATTGTATATTATATGTGAAAATTAAAAGTTATTGGCAATCAATTTCTACGTAATTTAACTTCATAGTGATCAAAATATATAGATGCTCCTACAATGACTTCCTTTTAATCTAAATTTTTCACCCTACTATTTGGAAACCTTACAGAAAACCACAACATTAAAAAATGTATCGAATGGCTTCTCTACTAGTCATTATTTTTTACACCAATGATGAATCTTCTTTCTTAATGCAGTGGCCTCTAATTGAATTATTGAATATAAAAATCATTAAAAATCTAGCGTACACATTTGTGCTTTCCTGCTTTGATGCATACATAAAATTTTCTCTATAACTACTATGGTGAATTTTTTTAATAGGATGAATTTTTTTTTAGGATGTTTAGTGATTGAATTGGTTTTTTTTAGCAAGAATAGGATGTTGGATCTTAATGAACTTGTTTTTAATTTCACATGTGATCTCATAGATTTCCATTTCTTGAACTTAGTGTTGGATTTTATCATTTTTTTTTCAGCTGATGAACTTTTTTCAAAGTTTATGTCACTGAATTTCAAGTTGACCCTACTATGGTGACTGAGCCCTAGAAGGACTCTCTAGTCTTAGTGATACTATCCTGAGTTTCGGTCAACTGGCAAAATCATTCAATTTTACATAGATTCTATTTGGAAATGATTTGTGCAAAGTCTCACCGAGCCCTATAACTAGCATCTAGAATAGAACTCGGGGCTCATACTTCCCATAGTTTGCATTACATGCCAATATTAAACAGTTTATTATAAGGTTTACATTTGGCTGCAGGTTTTGTCTAAAACATGTACCTTTGATAAGTAGGAGATATTTTCCACAGCAAATCAAATTGTGATATTGCTATCAGGGTTCAACTGTGTAGTTTTTTTAGTCAAACTCATTAACCCATGATTCATGAGTAGTGGTTCACGCGAACCCATCTCTCATGAGAATGAATGGAAAACTTAGCACTCATTGGATCTAGGTGATGCTCATAGAGGTGAAGCACCGAGACTTCCCGGGAGGTCACCCATCCCAATACTACTCTAGCTTGAGCGCGCTTAACTACAGAGTTTCCTCCATGTTTAAACCCACTCTACTTGCATCCTCATTTGCAAAACCTTCACCAAGTGTTGTGCCTTATGAACCATTCATTAGAAAGTCCCTTAAGCTCATCAATTGATAAGTAGGAGATATTTTCCACAGCAAGTCAAATTGTGATATTGCTATCAGGATTCTATTTTCTGTATGTATTCTCCAAGCATCATCTTTTTGTGTATTTACATTTTACATGTCTACTATCTTGAGATTATGATTATGGTTGACTCAAGGAAGTTAGATTAATAATAAGAAAATTGTATTCTTGATGTTGTGAACTACAATATTTAGGTCCAATATTGAGTTTTCTTTCATATTGACAACATGATGCTAAATATTGATATGTAATGCTAAACATTTAAATGTGTACCAATGCTTTTCAAATGCTATGCTTTTATGAAGGGAGCTACACAAAATTATGTAAAATAATATTGTAACTTTATTTCATCCAAAGTGGATGGTGTTATGTACAACACTTCTTTCTAGAATGACACTTGTTTGTAGAAGGACACTTCATTACAGTTACTTTTAATATGGAAACCTTCAATTATGCTTTTACATCAAAGACCTATCTGTGTGCTATAAATGTGTCACACTTCTATGGATCATTACATGCAAGGAAACTCAAGAATGAGCCCTCACAAATCGATCCATAGCTCCCTAGGCATGGAGTGCAAGGGTTTTAAGAATGCTCTCAGCTAGAGCTATTTAGCCAATAACCTTGCTAGTAAACCATGCAATGGGAGATTCAATGAAGACAAGGGCAAGAATGCCAATATCCCCAAGAATCAAATAAAAATGCAATGCAATGCTATGCTAGAATGGAAATGCAAGCTAAACTATGGAAATGAAAGATGCAAGTATTACAAAGCCTCCTAGTTAAACTAGGTGAATTAATCTAAAGCATAAAGGAAATCTAAGCTAAGAATGCCATGAAAATGAAGCTACTATGCAAGAAATGAAATCTAACTATGAAGCAAGAAAGCCATGATGATGCAAGAATGAAGACAAGAAGATAGAGTGTTGATGAAGATCCAAGATGAATGCCAACAATGCTCCAAATCTTCAAACCCTAGATGCAAGAATATCTCCAAAAGCTCCAAGATGACCTAGAAAACCTGTAGCATAACAATAGTATAAAAAGTTGGGGATCTAGAATGAAGAAGAGAGCTCTTCTTTTATAGGAAATGAGGAGGAATGGACCATGGAGATTAAGAGGCAAAAGATTTAATCAACGGTGGAGCTTGAAAGAGGAGCAATCCATGTGCACAAGTATCCTCCAATAGGAAAATAAGAGTTGACTTTTGTGTCCATATGAGACAAAAAGTACTTTTCTCTTTTTATAAAATAAGAATAATGCTTTATTTGTGCAACTTAGGATAAGAGGAAAAGTGGGGGCTTTTTATTTATTAAAAGGGGAGGAAATATTCCTTTTAAATAAATAAAGACTTAGGATAAGATGGTTAGCCCATAGAAAATAATCGAATAAATGATAGCACAAGGATTTGATCAAGAATAAGCAATTTATGATTTAGCAAAAGGGGCTAATAGTCTAGGTGACCATTTTTGGGTGTATACATTTGCCCCTCTTTGACTAATGTGTGATCGATCTGGGAACACATGTAGTCAAAGAATGAAGTTGAAATGTGAGATCGATTTTGGATCACAAAGCAACTCAGATCAGCCAAGAAAGCAAGAGATAGCCAAGAAGGCAAGCAAATAGAGATCTGACTCCAAAGAATGAAGTGCAGAGAGATAGCAAATCCTGCATGGTCAGCCTGGTAGCGACAGTACTGAACACTTAGGAAAGAGATAACCAATAAGATATGATGTGTCTGCCCCCTCGGGATCGAAAGCGAAATCAAAGTAGAGGGAAAGCAGAAGCAAGAGCAGCATGATCAAATCACTAGAAATCATAATCGAAGAGAGAGAATAGAATAACCATCAAGCAGTGAAGATATGCCCCACACATGGGACCTGGGGCACGAACCAAGCGGTCCCTCAACCCGAAAACACCACGGAGGGGGATTTGAACTTGAGATTTGAAAGTGAATGAAAGACTAGAATTTTGAAAGAGATGGAGATGAAGAGGTGAAGAATGCCCCAGTGAAGATCGAAGGATCAGGCCTCAAAAAGGTTAGCCAACTGTGCGAAAAAAGGAGAAAGGGTCAAGGTGAATGTGGATTTCGGTTTGGATCTCGAAATGAAGAGAAAATGATGTGAGATGAAAGACAAGAAAGTGAAAGACATGATCGGGAAGAAGCGAAAGGTGAGCGCAGCTGATTAACAAGTCCATGAAAAATGAAAGGAGAGCTCTCTCCATATGCAAGATGCAAAACTAAACTAATATGAACCTAAGAAATGCAAGCTACATGAAAAGTGGTTTACTTGCAAGGTTACAAAGCCAATAGACATCTAATATTCATCATCGAGCGTTATTGGTAGCGTCGCAAGATCATACAATACACACTAGCATAACTATGTGAATATGAATATGATCTTTATCAGATAGGAATGTGGAAATCTCACCTAGGCATCAAAGACATGTAGGTCAAGATGACTAGCACAGTGAGATTACCTAAGTTTAATATAGCAAGATTATACTCGCATCGAGACACAAGGAAAGTCAAGATGGCTACAAGTATGCACTTGCACAAAAATAGTCAAGGATAATACCTGGTAGGTCCATAGTGTCAAGTAAGACTAGCATAAATGCTCATGACAGTTAGGATCAACAAAATATACCCACAAGTAGAAAAAGCAATAAAACATGTTCTCATACCCTCAGTCTTCTAGCTATGCATCATCGAAAACTTCTCAGGGAGAGACCACTCATCAAAGAAATCTTCATAGATAGCACACAAAGAAAAATAAAGTCAACATATCTCAGGCAAGTTGATTGTTTAAGTGCATGTGTGTTGGTCATAGAGTCAGACTCTGAGTATCGCATCTGCTAGTGAGAAATATTGCATCATACTAGACTGTAGGGTAGGATATCTGATAAGTGTTGAGAAACACTCGACGCAAGGGTAGTGTTGAAAAACACCATTGGGGTGGTGTTGAAAAACACCATTGGAACCAAGTTGCCCAAGAAACCCATACGCACAAAGAGACCCAAGATAAGCTTAAAGCAACATATGCCCCCTAGACTTAAGACAAGAGTCAATTCCAGGCTAGGAGAGGCAAAGCGAGAAGTGGAGCGAAAGAGCGCCATGCAAGACTGATAGACATAGGTGCAGAGGGTCTCAAGTAGCGCCTGTTTTCAGGTTTTCACCACTTGATAGAGTTTTTTCAGGACTTTTTTTATAATTTTTTTGTATTGTTGCTACCAAGGCGCCTATTTCCAAGTTTTCACCAAGGCACTTTTTCAATTTTTTTTTGAATTTTTTGATTTTTTGATTTTTTTGGTGAGACATCAAAGCGCCTATTGCTAGGTTTTCACTAGGATGCTCATTTTTTCAGTACTTTATATGCTTTTTAGGTTTTTTTTTCAGCATCATATATGATTTTTTTTGTAATTTTTTCAGGATCATAAAGAATATGCAAGGAATGCCCCAGACCGGAACGGGCATTAAAGATCTGTTTCCTTTGATATAGAGAACTGATAGGCCCCAGGCCCAAATGCTACAGATGTGATGATAGGAGGTCTCAACCAGTTCGACCAATAATAACCAGCCCTAAGCAATGTCTGAGTTAGTGGAGGATCATTAGAATGTGATCCACATATGCCATCGTGGATTTCAGCTAGCACTTTTTCTGACTCCTTTATTTCTAGACACTTAAGGAGAGTTCCGTCTAGACCCTTCCTATACAAGTCACCAGAGACAAAGGCAAAGTGTAAGGGATGGTGGAAGGAATGGCGTGGTGGATTTGCAGGAGGAATATGAGGTGGAAGATATGGAAAGATGGTAGGATTGTAAGATTTGTGAGCAGGATAGCGTAATTCATCCACCAGGAACTTGAAGCGAAATTTATGCTTTTTCATTTGTAAGATGGATGTCGAAGTAACCAAGGCATTAGAAACTCTTTTCTCAACTTTAGGAATGGGCTGAAGTATAACAGTTATGAGATCATGCTTGAAGTAATGCACCATTTTTCTGTAGAGAATCAGCTTGTCATCTTTTATTTGAGAATCATTATTTTTGAGCAGATTTTTATTTTTACTTTGCTTAGGTTCAGATACCGCCACAATGTGGTTTTCTCCATCCGACCATTGCTCTTTTCTTTTGACTTGATGACTGTGATGCTTGATTTCTGATTCAATCTTTTTTGTTGCTAGTTCGCTGGTGGAAGAAGTAACAGGCGTTGATGCGAGATGAAATGGAGTGACTGGTTCAATAGCATTTATGTGAGGGATGTCATCTCTGGTAACAAGAGAGGTTGAGCCTGTAGGGTAGGCTCCAAAAGTAGCTAGATCTAGAGTTGTCATAGAAGGACCAACATAGTCTACTAAGGCAATACGGGGAACAAACTCATCAGACCCCATACAAGACCCATCAACCACGTCGGGATGGTTACTAAAAGAATGAACCATATTAACATCCATATCTGTCATGGAAGAATCTTCTGGAAGAGGCTTAATATGCTGAGAAGTAGAAACACTCATGTCGTTATGTGATAGATCACCTCTTTGTAGCAGTCGTGCAATGTTGCGACGTTGTCTATCATAGTGCAATGATTCTTTAGGCACATAGGTTCTAGACATAGAGGCCTCAGCCATATCATCAGTAGATATACATTCTTCTCCCCAAAGGAGTGAAGTAGAAGGAAGATCATCTCCCATTTGAGCCATAGTGTGTAGCGGTGACTCATCTATATCTGTGTCTGAATTACTGAGTATGGGAGTATTTCTAGAATCCTCTCTATAGATCCACTCTTGAATAGCTTGTTCTTCTCTGTCTGCTTCTGAAGGAACAGATGAAGGAACAAAAGTATCAAAGATCACCATAGCAGAAGTGGAAGGCTTCATGTGATCAGAAGGTCTCCCATATGACCTAGGAGAAACAGGTATAGAAGCAAAAGAACCCAGTTTATATTCACCCATACCAAGGCTCATCATCTTAAGTGATTTCTTAGCAGCAGCTAGAGATGTACTAGGATCAACAGAAGGTTCATTATGAGGAACAAATTTTTCAGTAGCAGCAAGAGCATTGATAGCAATAGTATGGTCTCCAGGAATCACAACCTCAGTGCCATTGTATGGAAATTTGACGCACTGATGATAAGTGGAAGGAATAGCCTGCATGTCATGGATCCAAGGACGACCCAAAAGAATGTTATATGCGAGTGGGATGTCCAATACTTGGAAGCTAATATCTTTCGTGATAGGGCCCACTCGGACAGGAAGTGTGACAAGACCTTTGGAAGATCTTTCCACTTCATCATAAGCTTTTATAATAATCTTCTTCTTGGAATCCACAGCAAATTCTGACAAACCCAACTGTTGTATGACATTGAAAGAAACAATATTTAACCCTGCACCATTGTCTATCAGGACTCGGCGGACTCGGGTGTTGTAGACTAGAACTTCAATGTGTAAAGCCAAATTATGAGGGTGAGCAATAGATATGTCATCTTCTACAGAAAAGGAGAGAGATAGTGGAGATGAAATGTGGTTGACCATAGCCTGAAATTGATCTGGATCAATGTCATTGGGAACACATGTTGTACGTAGAGCTTTATCAAGAATCTCTCTATGCGAAGGGGATAACCAAAGCAACTCAAGGATAGATATCTGTGCTGGTGTCTTTTGCAAATGTTGGACAAGATCATAGCTAGGGGTGGCTAAAGGAGCCACTTGTTTGAAAGGAAAAGCTTGCTTGGGATCTTGCGCAGTTTTAAGGACAATCTTGGCTTGCCCCCTAGTAACAACATTCAGTGTCTCACTTCGGGAAGATGAACTACCACGTGTTTGCAAGACTAACTTTGGCTTACCATGATTGGTGTTATTATCATCTTGAGACCTCATCATTAGAACACTCTCAATGGGCTCTACCATGTTAATCACAAGCGTATTAGAAGGATACGTGTAATTGATCTTGGCATCATGATTCTTCTTATGTGTTTGAGAGGTTTCCCCCTTATCATGCTTAGGTAGAGGATCTTTGAAAGCTGTGTGATCAGAATTTTTAGTTAAGCCATCAGTGGAGATTGTGCCGTTCTCAATAAGATCTTGAATATCATCCTTAAGCCTAAAACAATTGTCTGTTGGATGTCCCTTGTTTCTATGATAATGGCAGTAATGATCCTCTCTCCACCAATCGGGCTTATTTATCGGATCCCAGTTACCAGGTTTATTAGGAAGCGTAAGATATCCATTGTCAACCAAAGTCTTAAGGATCACATCGTAAGGTTCTGCCAACTTGGTATAGACTCGCTTTCGAAATGACTTCTTAGGCTTATCTGCATATTGAGGTTTAGGAGCACTGTGAGTGTTGGCAGCTTCTTGTTGTTTTGCTGCATAGATAGCATTGGAAAGATTGAAAGCAGGCTCTTTAACTTTAGGAGCGTCAACAACCCCATCATTAACAACATACTTGTTCTTATTCCAAGGTTTGTTCTTGTCTTTACCATTGCCTTTAGCATCTTTATTAATAACAATATCCCCTTTTGTTATAGCTACATCCTCAATCCGATATGCACTTTCAACCATGTCATGGAAGGAGGAGAACAGTTGCTTCCTTAGATCATAAAATAGCTCAGGCACAAGTGTGTTGACGAAAATGTCAATCTTTTCTCTTTCAGGTAGCTGACGAGGATATCGAGAATATAATGACCTCCAACGTTGTAAGTAAGTTGCAAACGGCTCACCTTGATGTTGTCTTAGATTACCGAGATCTATCATAGTGACAGGTTGTTGGATGTTGTAAGAGTACTGTTGGGTAAATCGCTGAGCTAACTCATCAAAAGTCTTAAGCGGTGGTGTCAATTTCGCAAACCATTCCAAAGCTTGGCCTCTTAAGCTTCGAGGGAATAAGCGTAGGAGATATGTGTCTTCATGAAGAAAGTCCATGCTAAGAGCATAAAAGTGACGCACATGGTCATGAGGGTCACCATTTCCATCATACTTGTCATATTTAGGAACCTCAATATCCTTAGGAAACGGGACCATGTATAGATCTTTATCAAAAGGAAGAGCACAAATTGATTCTACAAAAGAGACCTTTGGAGGCTCTCTTTCTAATGCCATTTGGGTAAGGCGTTGATTTGTCCGACGTAATTCTTCTTGAAGAACTTCCAATTCAGTTGGTACTCTTTGTTGGACAATTTGTCTGACATCATACCCGGGAGGAAGCTTGTATCCTCTAGAAGTCATATATTGAAAATATTGATCGCCATTACGCTCTAAAAGCTTATGCATCATTCGTTGGAAATCCACATCTTGTTCACATCTCATAAGATCCTCACTAGAAATCTCATCATTAGCCTCTGCCTCATGTTGAGAGGGAGGAGGTCTAGGAGGTGAAGAAGGCATAGCAAAATTTGGCCTTGGAGGAGATCTTGGTGGCGTGTTGTTGTCATTGTTGCCATTGGTAAAAAAAGGTCTATGCTCATGATTACTAGTCTCAGGTTGCTCATGAAATGTCCCTCTATAAGCCATGCACCTAGTAGCATCCATCCTTTGTTGATTGTGTTCTTTGTCTAAGCGCGCTTGATTATCCTTACGCTCAAAGTGTTCTTGCAAGAGTTGAAACTTTTCTTGTTCAGTCAAAGTGAGTGAGACACTATCTGTGTTTTTGGGGGTCTTGAATGTAGAAAAGAGGAAACCTCCTTTATACCATGGTGTAGCCTTAGAATTCTCAGATTGGTCAGAACTAGAACTGTTGTTGCTAATGGGTGCTTTTGAACGTCTAGTTGGAGAAGGTAACTGTGTATAATTGAATGGAGGATGACTCTCCTGCTCAAATTGAGACCGAGTTGTAACCGGCATGAAAAGAGATGTTGGTTGACTAATAGAATGAGACAAAGTTTCTTAGATTTGAGATAAGCAAAGCTAATAAAGATCACTTGTCAAAGTAGAACAATAGAGAGATGGCTCGTCAAAAGTGCTCAAGCACTTACAGCAATCAATTGACTAAAGCCGAGCAACGAGCAAGAAGCTCAATAAGCAAGTAGCTAGAGAGGTAACCGTGATGCGACAAGTGATCAAGAGTAGCATTCGTTAAACTCAAATCCAATAGTTTTAACTCATTTGTTTCAGTCTAGAACAAATCTAAACATGTAGATAACAGACCAGTTTCAGGTAAGAACAGAAAAAGACACTCTACGACAGGTTAAAGTGCAAGTTTAGCAACTCTGAATTGTAGCAATGACAGGACAGTAGAAATGACTCAGGATTCTTGGTTGAGGGTATGCAAGGATACTTCAATATCATATGACTCTTGACCAGTGAATGTGAAAAACTTAGTTTTGAAGCGCTTTGACTAAATTTGTAGATTGAACAGTGTAATTTTTCAGTTTGACAAGCAGTAGCAATAGCTAAAAGACAGGTTTGCAAACAGTATGGGATCAAACATGTCATAGAACACTTGAAACAAGGGCAAAAGCAACCTTGCCAAGACAAGCACTTGTGATATCAAAATAGAAAACCTTATGAATGCTACCGTTTGTTTGAATGTTAAGAACGTTTACACGGGCATAGCACAATCGAAGACAATTCAAACAATTACTACCTAGAAGGACAAGGCTCATTACTTAACAACGTGGCCCACAACTTGATGCTCCCTTGCCTCACACCAAGTGGTTGCCCACAAGAGATATTAGCGTTGTCATGGAAGTGTCAAAAACACAACCAAAGGAGCACATATGGTGAGTATCTTGGGGTGATCCGGGTAAGTCCACTTGGATCAATCCTTGCACCAAGAAGCTAAGCGGATAAAATAAGGTGGCCTCTATCTAATGGTTCATAGTAAGGATTTCCGTTCATAGCACCCCTCTTGCTCCTCATAAAGGACTAGGACCTCACGGCCTCAAGAGTACCTTAAGCATTCTTGCTTAATGCTTTCCTCATGGTCACAATCCCACAAGTTACTCACATCAAGCGAAGATAAGTACTATGTCTACCAAGGTTTTGTGTCCTCGATAGCCTTGAGATTATAGTGAGTTGGAATCACTTGCCACCAAGGAAAATGATGACAAGGTTGTCCCCACTTGGGTCGTTCCTCTTGATTGCTCAAGAGCAGGCCCGCTAAAGGATCCTAAGCTAAACGAAGAGTGGATTAATTCTTGAGGTTCAAGGTTTTTGATTCACCACAAGGGTGAAGAGCATACTCCCCTATCTCAAAAACTTCTCCCAAACACACCAAACAAGATCCAATTACCCCTTTGCTTCCAAAACCTCAAGATGGGTCAAGATTTTCTGATTCACCTAAAGGTGAAGAGCATACTTCTCCTACCACCCCAAGATTCCTTTCACAAAGTATTAAGTGCCTATGAAATGAAACAACTAGTATATGCCGCACTTAATAAAAAAAGCAATTAAACAAGCACTTAATTTAGTTTTTATGCTTAGGGCAGCCCTGTAAAAATCATTAGTAGCCCTCTTTGACATGCGTTCTTTTGGCAAAATATCTCAAGCAAGTGCACCTACAACCATAACTTGTTAGACCCACAATGGTTAGCACATGAAAAATCTGATAATCTACAAAAATACTTGATCAAATAATAAAATCTGAAAATGAAACCATCATGGTTGGATTGGGCTCGGAAAGACCTTTCCAACGATATATCACACTTAAACTTTTGATACCATTTGTAAAATTTCAAAAAAAATGGGCACCCATTTTCTAGAGTGGCACGGATTTGAAAACGCTGGAAATTTCAGAAAATTTTAAAAAGATAGCTAAGAACCTGAAACTTGCAAGATAGATAAAATAGCCTAAAAATAGCTCACTGCCAGGTTCAGACACAGTATCGCGCAATACTTCGCCCGACACCAAGCGATACTTTTCAGTCCGTGCGATATTTCGCCCAACACCAGGCGATACTTCGCCCGAGACCAGGCGATATACCTCAATACTGCCGTGCGATTCTTCTCTGGCGCGAAGTATCGCACGCATATAGTAAGGTATATCGCGCGATATACCTGAGAAGTATCGCGCGATATTCTGAGACAAAAAACCAGAGAACAAAAATTACACTAAAAACTTGCCAAAAAAATGACGGAAAATGACGAAAATGCAGAAAAAGAAGGGACAAAGCTAGTCTACTCTGCCCCACGGTGGGCGCCAAAAATGTGTGCTATAAATGTGTCACACTTCTATGGATCATTACATGCAAAGAAACTCAAGAATGAGCCCTCACAAATCGATCCATAGCTCCCTAGGCATGGAGTGCAAGGGTTTTTAAGAATGCTCTCAGCTAGAGCTATTTAGCCAATAACCTTGCTAGTAAACCATGCAATGGGAGATTCAATGAAGACAAGGGCAATAATGCCAATATCTCCAAGAATCAAATAAAAATGCAATGCAATGCTATGCTAGAATGGAAATGCAAGCTAAACTATGGAAATGAAAGATGCAAGTATTACAAAGCCTCCTAGTTAAACTAGATGAATTAATCTAAAGCATAAAAGAAATCTAAGCTAAGAATGCCATGAAAATGAAGCTACTATGCAAGAAATGAAATCTAACTATGAAGCAAGAAAGCCATGATGATGCAAGAATGAAGACAAGAAGATAGAGTGTTGATGAAGATCCAAGATGAATGCCAACAATGCTCCAAATCTTCAAACCCTAGATGTAAGAATATCTCCAAAAGCTCCAAGATGACCTAGAAAACCTGTAGCATAACAATAGCATAAAAAGTTGGGGATCTAGAATGAAGAAGAGAGCTCTTCTTTTATAGGAAATAAGGAGAAATGGACCATGGAGATTAAGAGGCAAAAGATTTAATCAACGGTGGAGCTTGAAAGAGGAGCAATCCATGTGCACAAGTATCCTCCAATAGGAAAATAAGAGTTGACTTTTGTGTCCATATGAGACAAAAAGTACTTTTCTCTTTTTATAAAATAAGAATAATGCTTTATTTGTGCAACTTAGGATAAGAGGAAAAGTGGGGGCTTTTTATTTATTAAAAGGGGAGGAAATATTCCTTTTAAATAAATAAAGACTTAGGATAAGATGGTTAGCCCATAGAAAATAATCGAATAAATGATAGCACAAAGATTTGATCAAGAATAAGCAATTTATGATTTAGCAAAAGGGACTAATAATCTAGGTGACCATTTTTGGGTGTATACACTATCAACTTATCCCTTGCATCTTCTTTCAGTACACTATGCCAGTATAAATAAAAGACGAAACTTGATTGAAGGCTGAAACTCTTTCGGAGACAAATATTAATTACTTACAACGAACATCTATTGCACAGTCGAAAATGAAAGCGAAGGATTGTGTTTCTTTCGTGTCTGCTTCCTCATTGGTATGAGTCACGAGTTCATCATAATGACAATGACTAGAAACAACCCCTCAAACACGCTGCGAAATTAAAGACGCAATCCATTTTGACTATTCTGTCCCGGTGAGAGATACGTTTAAACTCTCATCCTCCCATGGATTAGCTATAACGCAACGTCCATTTCTTCGCCAGTTTCCAAACCTTCCTAAAGTCGTCCTCCTCCCATATTTAATTTAGCCTTTTCTTGCCGTGAAGAAAAGGCTGAATTCTCGACGAAGCCGAGACGGAAATAAACTATAATATTCTATTTAAATCTTAATTAGATTTCACAAAATCACAAGCCAAAATTTTTGATCGTTTCCTGATAAAATAACTGTCTTCGTTCTAATTGGCATTCTCTTCAAAATCTTGCTTCCCAAAACTTGCAAACACAAACTTTTCGAAATGAATTGCGAATCTTCAGATTGTTTGCCTAGTACCTACTTCATTTCTGGAGCATTGTTGCAGGCCGTTAGAGTGGCAGAATCGGTGAGCTGGTCATGTGGCTCCCTCCTTGCGATTGTCTTTCTTGCAGTGGACGGGTGGAGAGCATTCCAGAAAAAGCAGCACTGGATTCCATGTGACTCTTTCCTTCTTGGCGCTCTCACTCTCCTACTCCTCTCTCTCCTCAACATGCCATCTACCGTTCTTCGCTTTCCGCAGGATGACTACGTTATCGAAACTAGCGTACAGAACATAGTGTGTTGTCCTGACCTTGTTTCGAGAAGGATGGTTGTTCTAGCTGGGAGGGTCTCCCTCTGTGTGGTGATGGGATGCATGTTGCCTGGTCTTGCCTGCCCCCTCTCCTCAACCCTCAGTTTGTGGAGTGACATGGCCGCTCTCGTTATAACTTGTTCCACACCAATTCTTCATCTTTCTCACGAGATTTACGATATTGCAAGAGCTTGTTTTTATTCTGATTATGGTCATTTAGAAGGGCATTTTTATTTCGCACTCCTAAAATTGTTGATTGTGACAATAACGGTATTTGTAGCATTTATAGCTTTAATGCTTCTCCTGATTTGTGCTGCTTTGGCCAGTATCAGCGTTCATAAATTAGTTTCACATAAGATACCCGTCATTCTTTCTAATTCCACTCTACACATAAATCCTATTGCCCCGCATTCTCATTCACAGTTTATTTGGGAAAGGGTGGAAGACCAGCTAGTCAAGTCATGGATTGTACTATGCACTTCCAATCCTCAATATATAGTTGCCAGATCAATTCTCTCTTCATCGGTCGCACTTGTTATTACAGTTTTCAATGGAATACCGGTGTTTGAGATGGTAGGGACGGAATTTACGATGAGTATTTACTTCATCTTTCATTGTTTAGTCATCGTATTGGGATCGAGTGTCGTATATTGGAGATGGATCACAGCAGTACTATTTTGCCCAAGAACTGTGGAGAAGCAATGGGCGAGCATTATAAAATATTTTCAGATTGAAGATTTCTGGAAACGGTATTTGCTTGAGTTGAAAGATGAGCATAAAAGCCACAGACAAATGGGCGACAGCTATTTTAAGAAATTGATGCTAAAGGTGGTCCGTAGAGTGAGAGTTCGTAAGCTGATTCCTCTGGCTGTATGGGTTCAGATACTACTAGTTGTTTCTAGCAAAGCATGCTGGTTAGTATCTCAGCTATTGCTCTCTAACATGTATTTGCGGAAGTTCTTAATGAGTTCAGCAATAGAAGAATTTCCCCATTTATATGGAGGAAACGGCCTGCGAGAAATTAAATTGGGGAAATTCTCGTACCATGACAAATATTTGAAAGCATTCGTAACCATGAGTGGTGAAAATGCTGCGTGCCTATGGGTAGCCAACAGAAAATATATTGAAGGCATAAAGACGCAGATTAAAAGGGGCCATGAAGAAGGCCACACGTGTGAGGAGTTGGTAGCTTTTCTCAAGACCAAAGCCTGTAGCGGCTACAAATATCCGAATCCACCAAAGAGTATATCTACCAGATTGCAAGTCGAAAGAGAATTTGATATCTGCCAACGGTCTTGTAAGATGAGAGCAGTCTCAATAATTACTATCATAGTTGAGCTTTGCCCATTTACTAAGGATGTGGAAAAGGCCAATGAAGCTATAAAAGCTTGTTCTCAAGCATGGAGCATTGTGGATCTGGTTGAGAAATCCAACACTGAAGCTTTACTGGTGAGTAAGACAGTAGACAGACTGTTTCAAGGTTTGCAGAAAAGAGGCAAATTGTCGCATCGCCATCATGGAATGTATACTCCCACTGAAAATTCCTTTGAAGCGGCCAGAGTGGCTGTAGAAAATCTTGCTGAAAAGGCCAAGAAAACAGCTGAAGAATGCCAGTACAGAACATGGAATGAGGTGGTGGAGGGTTACAGCTTGTGGATGGTGTGTGTGAATATTGATTTTGAGAATTTCACCAAGGTGGATGGCAGCATAGATGAACTGGTGAGCATGTTAGCAGATGAGATAGGGTCTTGCATGGGCAAGGCATTGGACGTGATAATGGAGGATAGCGAGAAGTGGGCAACCGTGGCCATGGAGCAACGCATTTGGAAAGCTGCATACACTGCTGGAAAAGTGAAGAGTATTACGGAGAAAGCGGGATGGATGTTAATGTGTAACGCAAAGGAGGTTAATAACAATGCTTCATCAAGTTCCATCTGAATTCCTACTCTCAGAAAGCATCCAACTTTTCACATTGGATAGCATTGGCAAAAGCTCTCTTTAATTGACTGCCTCTTTCTTCAGTTTCAATGTTTTCATAGACTTCTTGATTGCATGTCAATAGTTAAATAGTGTATCGTGGCTTTATAGCATGGTTTGTAATTTCAGTTTTATATAATATACTGCTGGATACGAACAACTATGGAGAATGGCTTCTCCTGCTTGATTATGTGCGTGGGAAACATATTCTATCTTGCCAAAATATTTATAATGCTTTTTGTTATTGCCAGTGCGAAACTTTCTTATGGGATTGGCTTTATTCTTTTCTTATGGGATTGTTCATGTAAGTTTATTGTTTAAATGTTAGTAGTATGTGTAATTTTATTACTTTCAAGAATTTTACGATGGGAGTCCCGATCTCTTAGAACTCCTACCTGATGGTAATAGGAGGATTACATGCTTGAGAATCATGTCAAACAGGGCAAAATACTTAGATCCTTTATTGTTCCAAAACAGAAGTATTTGCATCCAATGAGTTCTTTTACGTTAATGATGTAAAATACAATTCCTTTAATAAAGGGTGTACTCGACCCCGAACATCAATTCCTCTCATCCTTCATTACATGGTGATCTTTTTAGGATCCGCAGTTATCTATTGCAGATGTGTCACTGCAGCAGTATACTACCCCAGAGGCATGAGCTGGAGGTTAGTCAGTATCAGAGAATACTGGAAAATCGAAGCTTTCTGGTTAAGTTATTTGCATGACTTAAAGACGTCTCCAAAAGGCACAGGCGGGGAACAGGAGGGGAAAGTTACCTAACAAATCTAATTGTAAGACTCTTGAGATGTATGAGATTGCATAAATTACTTACTCTGATTGTCTGGTTTCAGATGTCTTTGGTTTTCTTCAGCAAAGGATGTTGGCTATTATCAGAACTATTGTTCTCAAACAATTTTTTTCGTAAGCTTTTAGTGGGCTCAGCATCTGAAGACTTAATAGATTATATCCAGAGGGAGCTACCCATGCGACGCAATTGGAACAAGATCCTGCTTATGCTAAGTATAATTTTTTTTGTGTAACCATGCAAGGGGAAAGCGCTGCTGGTCTATGGATCGCCAAAAAAACGTCCATTCACGAATTGAAGAAACGGCTTGGAAAGGGAGATGAAGAGGGCAAACGATGTAATGAGTTAGTTGCATTGCTCACTGATAAATCTTCCGCAGGTTTCAGCGGCCAAAGATGTCTCAAGTCTGATTATTCCCTCGGATTGGAAGCGGGGTCAGAATTAAATGTCAATCAACGCTCTTCCAAGATGACCGCAGTTTCCATATTGAGTCTTATTTTTGAGCTTTCCTCATTTATCCATAACGAGGGCGAGACTAATAGTATGGCCGACAAAGCTATTAAAGCTTGCTGTCAAGAATGGAATATTATGGATGTGGTTGAATATTCTGAAAGTGGAGAAGTTGCGCTTATCACAGCCGCTGATGAATTACTCCGCAAGCTAGACAAGGAGTGCAAATGGCTGGAATACCGTCTTCCCATGAGCAATTATGTTGACAAGTCTCCGGCAGCTGCCAAAGCCGCTGTAGAAAATCTATTCAAAAGTAGTAAAGAAGTAGCAAATGTATACAATTCAAGAGCGTGGGAGGAGGTAGCAGCAGCTTACAACTTGTGCAGGCAATGTCGAATCATAACAAATGATTATGAATTCAATACCATGGAGGAAGTGGTAGATGGGCTGGAAGGGGTTTTGGCAGATGTGATTGGTTCGTGCATTGACAAGGCAGCACAAGTTATGGCCGAGGATTGTAAGAAATGGGTGACCAATTTGGAGGAAGAACGCATCTGGAAAGCTGCAAAAATAGTTGGAAAATTGAAGGCCATAACGGGAAAAACTGGGCTGATTTTTGAGGCTACCGCACCCTCCAACATTGATCAATTCATCGCTGGTAATGGGACACATTATTTTAAACGGTATGAAAAATTTCCAACTATGACTAGATAGATCTGGTGTAGTTTTTAGGATTACCATTTACCCAGGGGTCAAGCTTTAGACTAAAGTTACGTCTTTTGGTCGAGGATAATTTGTATTTTACTCATTGTAGGGAAGATCAGCTGTACAGTACTTCTATATTTCAACGCTTATCTTGAAGGAGATCAGATGTGTAGTGGACATTTGTTCCAAGTTGTTATTGTTGTGTTTCGTATTTATGTTAAAATATGAATTTGCAGGTGTCCGTAATAGTGCAAAATATCAGTAAATGTTGTTGCGCACAAATTCATTACACATCTTTAACATATGTTTATTATTGTGCTCGAGTCTATATGAGAATAATTGAAATGATTAAATTTCTGAACTTTAACTTTTTCTTTAATAATAAGAAGATTTCTTTTAAAACTTATTAAAATCTTTATGGTGTTCGAAGTGTTAATGGGGTTTTAGTGTAGAAGTGAAGTTGAATGATCATGAATGAGATCATCTGGATCAAGTATTGTAATGTGCAAAATTCTAATATTAAAAAAGATGAGGCATTTGCTATTTCTTTAATAGTCAGCAAAATCTCATGTAATCATCACTTATTGAATTGTTGCCCTGATTCTTGTCAGCTCAATTTTTGAAAATTTTGTATCAATCCAAAAATTCAGTGTCAAAAAATCTGTGTTACCTCTGCATTTGTTAATGGTCAAAATTTTTTCCATTCCTTTCTAGAGTGTTGTGATCTTTCATCGAGTTTATATTGGCTCAAGTTATGAATTCCATAAGAAACAATTGGTTATTTTTGAAAGATAATTTTAATTGTTTTAATAGTCAAAATAGTTTTAATTGTTTTAAAAGAAAATTTCCTCAAGTTATTCTCTTTCGACCAAAATACTCTTTTAAATTTCTAACTAAGTTAGAAATGCTAAAAAATTGAATATACACAACCAAATTAAATTCAAAATGCTATAAATTCAAATAAATAAAACTAAAAGAATTTTGAATGCTCAAAAATTGAACACTTGTAACCAATAAGATTATGAATGGTTAAAAAACAAGCATCGCTAACTCTTCAAATTATAAATGCTTGAATTATAAGCATTCCTAACCTCTTTTTAAAACTCCATACAATTGTTCATCAAAGAGGCCTATAGGGAAAAGATTTGGATCAACGCACTGACACCACAGCAAAAATAAGATTTGTAGCAAGAAGTGAAACTGGTTGCCAAGATTTAAGAATCTTTGAAGAAAATGTTTAGCAACTTAGGCATTATATGTTGAAGCAACGATTTCTCCCAGATGTTGTAGTTTGAAATGCTCAGTCAGACATTCATACAAAATGTGGAATCAAGGATCATTTGTTTATTTGTGATATTGGAATGCTGTAAACAAATCTATTATTCATTTTGAGGAGCTAATGTTTCAAGGGCATGGGTCATTCAAAGTTTCGATTTACCACGTGGAGCCATCGAAAGTTAATATTTCTCTATGTGGCATACTCTAAGTGTACGCTGCTTTATAGCATCGATTCATTTGTTATACTGAGTGATGAAGATTTGGTTTAACCCAAATAAAAATATCATTGAGATAGATTGAATAATCAAATAGCAATTTGGGGAAGAAATATATTGTAAAATGTGGGGAAGGAAAATGATCGAATTATAGACAATGATGTGGTATACGTGTGAGAGGAGAGATGATAGAGTGTTTGGCGTGCTTTCAATTGTCATGGTTGCAGTGAAATTCGAACAGGGGAATTGAAAATGCTTTGAATTTCCAACTTTCTTAGTTGGGATCCCAAAGACCAAAGCCAAAATCAGAGTCTTTGTTAACCTTCTCGCTATCTATATGAGAATTATGGAGCCTAGTACGAGCATCAATCAAAGTGTAACTACTTGCACCGAACCCGTGCAAATTTGTGAAAGATAAAAAGGTATGTGAACCATTCGATAAAATACCTCAACAGATACGTCATCTTATGAAATGTAGTGATTGCAGGATATGTCTTTTATATGTATACGTATTGAAAAGACTTTTGAAACTTTCAAGTAGATGCAATTGCCAGAAGCCCGTTTAACAGAATGCCTCGCCAAGCTTTCATCTCATAGAAGACAACGACCACAGCATATAGTTGAGCATATACGTGGAAAGTGGAAGTGTGTTCACTGTAAGAGCATGAACAAAGAGTGAAGAGTGCTAACTCCTTGTCTAATCATTGTACTTAAAGAGAATGGATGTTTGTATCAGATGTCTTTGTAGGGGTCAGTGAACGCCCTTAATGGTTCCAAGGGGAAAGAAGATGGTTGTAATGTATTTTATTGAAGAATCAATGAATGATTTGGTGTTTTTGTCCAAAGTTCTTGACAATTATTCGTGTCAGTCAAGTGTTCTTACTATTCCTTATATGTATTTGGATTGAATGATGCCTAAAACTTATTGTAAATTATAGAATGGCGAATCTACTTCATACCAAGCCTGATTTGAGAAATTGTCATGGACTATAGGCTGAGAATGATTGATTCTTCCAAAAACTGTTTCAAAACCCTCACCAATCGGGGTTTGATGAAAGATCTATTAGTATCTTCTATTTTAACTGTCCAAAATTTTTGATCCTTTGATATTTGGTAGCACATTGAATGAACTTCAAGATGGAATTGGTCTCAGTCTAAATAGATTTTTCTTTGATAAAATAATTGATGCCCTAGAGGGTTTACACAGTGAATTCTCTATGATTTTGACTGTCCAGTACACAGTTTTTATTATTATTGATGCTTGAAGGGTTTTTTATGGCATAAAACGATGGAATGAGAGACAACTTCAATGTCCCATCAAATGTGCAGATCAAAGGATCTCGTGAGTGGGTCTGATGAAGTTTAGAGTGGATCTTCTTTGATCCAATAACCTTGCAATTAAAGGACATGGTCTTCACAATACTGATCACTTAGTTCCTTTGTTCAAACTTTTAATAGTGACACTAGATTTAAAGGTTATTTGTCAAGAAAGTTGTTTAAGACCTAAAGTATTGAACATGGTTTACATAGCTACCTTTGTGAAAGGGAGGTTGGCTTTGATTTTGTTTATTAGATTATGATCAATAATTGTATTGCTGTGATTGATGATTTTATTTTTGGATAGCGATATGTTTATGGATAATAGTGTACAACAAGTTTCTTGAAGAATGTTCATTGTGATATCAATTTTGTATTGAATTGATAATATCTGATCTTGTGAAGTGGACTAATGGCCAAATATAGTGGATTGGGATTGTAAGGAATACAAATAATCTTTCCAAACATTTTTTATTGAGATCCTTTATAAGTTTAATGAACAATCATGTGGAATTAGTTGTAACTATGTAAAACTGTGATTGGAACAATCCATCAAAATTGGTCTTGAACTCAAGTTGTTTGATGACATGTGACCCTGGTAAGGTATTGAGAAGATAGAAACAAGTGATTTCATTAATTTCTTAAGGTCTCCTTCAAGATTCAAAGTCTAATTGCATCCAATATTGCCAAATTTGTCTAAATGTGTGACTAATATGGTTAAATTTGTTTACCTTATCATTTACCCATCTGGTTTGAAATCGTTTGAAGTTTTGCAGTATATGAATGTTGTCTCCGTATCATTATCTTCTCACTAGATAATTATCCTAATTTTTGTGGTCCATGGTTGGTTGGAACTATGTACTATTTTTTCTGTTTAAAACTATCAAACCAGTGACATTCATCGCTGTGTATGTTTTCTTTCATTTGGTGCAACCAAATCTCATTTTGTACCCATCTTCAAGGCCATTTAATTGCCGCTCAAATTTACCTTAATATCCTTGGATAGGCATTGAGTTTGTGAAGAGAATTTGTCCTAGTTGTAAGGTAATTGGGTCTCTTGGTAAAGATGTGATCAGACAGTGAATAAGTAAGATGATTCTCCATTGGTTTAAAAGTTGATTATTGATCAAACAACAAGGGTTACATCTTGGTAGATAATGTTTTTTGATAGTGGTGTTTAGATTTTTATTTGGACCCTATGTTTAGTGGGCTATTGGAGATAGTAGTGTATTTATGTGTGAGTGGTCAAGGGGAGAGCCTAATGTCCCTAAGCCTATGGATCAAAGAAAGTTCTTATTGTATGCACCCTAAAATGGTCGCCTAGACTTTGGGCTCCATTTCTCAATTTATCAAATCCCTGAATCAATATTTTCAAATATCAACATTTTCAATTATATCAATTTCCTTGATCAAATCATAATCGATTCAATATTTCTTAAAGTTTGAGACTTATTTAATTTAAAAGAGAAAAAAAATAAAAATCTTATTTAATTAAGAGAACATGCTCCCTTTTAATTAATTAAAAATCTATTTTAATTAAATACAAATCTCTTTTAATTAAATAATAAAATCACTTTATCCTAAGCCTTTATTTAATTAAAAGGAATTTCCTCCCTTTTTATTTAAATAAAAAAATCTCCACTTTTCTTCTTTCCTAAGTTGCACAAATAAAACATTATTCTTATTTTATAAAAAGGGAAAAAGTACTTTTTGTCTCATATGGACACAAAAGTCAACTCCTATTTTCCTATTGGAGGATATTTGTGCACAAGGATCAAGCTTGTATTTTTCTCCATCATTGATTAAGTCTTTTGCCTCTTAATCTCGATCATCCATTGATTCTCATTCTCTATGAAAGAAGAGCTCTCTTCTTCATTTGGGATACACTTGGATTTTATGCTATTGTTATGCTACAAATTTTCTAAGTCATCTTGAAGCTTTTGGAGACATTCTTGCATCAAGTTTTGAAGATTTGGAGCATCATTGGCATTCATCTTGCATCTACATCATATCCTAGCTTGCATCATAGTTGCATCATCATGGTATCATTTCCTTTCATATTTTAGATTAACTCACATAGTTTAATTAGAGGGTTTGTAACTCTTTCATTTCCATTTTCATAGCCTAATTTGCATACTTGCATACTCATCTTAGATTAATTTTGCATTGCATTACATCCATTTGATTTTTGGAGATATTGGCATTATTGCCCTTGTCTTTCATTTGGAATCTCTCATTGTGTGGTTGACTAGCAAGGTCATAAGTTTAATAGCTCTAGCTGAGAGCAATTTTACAAATCTTGCAACTTCATACATAAAGAGCTATGGATTGATTTGTGAGGGCTCATTGTTGAGTTTCCTTGCATGTAAGGATTCATATAAGTGTGACAACATTTTAGCACACATTTTTGGTGCCCATCGTGGGGCAACCCACCTCTTGCATGTTGGCTTTATTTATTTTTGGAGCTAACCCTTGTGCAGATTTGTTTGGAGATGGAAAACTCTAGATTTAAAAGATTTAATCATATCTTATAAATGACTTAGTGTTGGATCTGAAAATTGTTTTTCAGGTTGGTGACATAATAGAGAAGCTCCAAAAAAAATTTCAAAATTTTTGGAGGTAATTTGTATTTTTTATGATTTTTTCTTTATTTTTCATAAAAAATCAATTTTTGATGCAAATCAGCATATTTTTAAATTTTTTTTATATTTTTGGAAAGGTCTTGAAATTCTATAGGGGATCCATTCATTGTGTTTTTAATTTAGAGAGCATATCATAGCTCATTTGGTTAATTTATAAAAATTGGTCTATTTTGAGAAAGTGGCTCTTTAGGGCACAAATGAAGAGATTTTTCTAAAATTTTTATATTTTTGGAAATCTCTCTATTTTTTAGTAGGGGTCTTTGTTTTGCATTTCTATTTTTTTGGCCGAAATCATATCAAAAAAATCAGATCTTGTTGACTAGGTCAAATGCAAAAAAAATAAAAATTTGTGATGGGTATGCACTTATTTTTCATTGTTCAATGCATGATATGAGTTGTCATTTGGATTATTTTCTGGCTATTATTGCTCCTAAAAATTAATTTTTAGATCTAACTTTAGGGTTTGCATAAGTTGGATATACATTGCATATCTTGTTTGCTTGTTTTCTTGTCTTGTTCATTTGAAGGTGCTCTTGCTTTCATGGAAAATGCTTAAAATAAAGTGTTGGACTTGAGGTACTTTATTTCATTTCTACAACATTTAGATTTTGGGATTAAAATTGAACCTCTCATGTGTTTGGCTTGAGTGTTTACATGCTTTCATAGAACACATTTCAATTGATGCTCTTAATGGGAAATGAATCAACATAGATTTGCTTTCATACAAGTTTGTGTAAGTGAATGCTTGTGTTTAAACCTTAAGTAATTCTTAGTTCCAATATCAAATATCTCATTGAGTGATTGAGGGCATGGATTCATTCCTTGTTTACATAGGGAGTTAAATGCACCACTTTGTGGACTCACTCTATGTTTGCTTGAAAAGTTAAATATTCCATTGATTCAACCTTTTTTCATTTGTTAGTAGTATTGATAAGAAACTTTGGAATACTTTTGATTGATCTTGTTAAATAAATTAGGTGTTAGACTCACTTATTTCTAATTGGCCCTCATTACCACCCTTTGGATGCAAGGTCATCATTCATACATAGAGGAGGGGTCTACTTGAAAAGAGTGTTAAGTGTTCCACAAAGTTTCCCCCTTTTTATGCTTTGTTGATCTCATTAAGTTTTCTAAGGTGTGAACTCACTTTGAGTTTGTGTGAGGAGTTAAATGTTCCACTTTTGGACTCACTTTGAGTTTGTGTGAGGAGTTAAATGTTCCACCTTGTGGACTCACTTCACATTCACTTGAAAAGTTAAATGTTCCACTTTTGGACTCACTTCACATTTACTTGAAAAGTTAAGTGTTTCACCTTTAGTGCTTTAAATACTTTTGATAGTGAATTATTTAATTTTATTTTTAGAAGGCCTGCTTGAGGACACACCACCTCAAGGGATGACCTTAACTCCCCTGTTCCGACGGAGTATAAATAGCGGGTGGTGAATCGAAAGACACCTCTCTTGAGAATTGAGTTTGATATCACTCTTGGCTAAGCCTCAAAGAACTTTATACCTTTGAGAAGTGAAGGAGGAGATTTGGGTTACCATCTCCCTCTGGCTGTGTGATTTCAGATTCTTCTCATCTACAGATTTGGGCCTCACATACCTTGCGTATATCGAGGACTCCTTTTAGAAAGCCACGTATATCCTTGTAGACAGCTTGTTAAGGTGTTGTTGTGTTTTATGTGCTTGCTAAAACATTTTTAAGAACATACACAAGTAGAATCTTTAAGGAGTAGAATACTAAGTCACTATCTTTGTTCATGCGCAAGGTTTCTTTGTCCCTTGCCCATTGCTTGAAAACTATTTTCTTGAACTCCCTGGTTGCTGTTCTATGTACTTGATCATCATTGCGAAATCTTTTGAAAGATCTAATTAGAATATTGAAACTGAGTTCCATCTTGCTGTAGTGAGTTCTCCTTAGAAGCTTGGTCTTCCTTGGTCAATCCAAGTCAGATCTTAGGTGCTGTCATGTTGTTCAACATCTCAATGAACGTTATGGTATCAATTGCATAAGATGAATCTTAGTCTTCTTCTTTCTTCTCCATTTTCCATGTTCTTCTGAAGTATTCTATTCCCATGAAAAATTCTTCTTCCTCTTCTTCTTGATTCTTTTCCTCTTATTATCTAGTCTATTTTCTTCTATTTTATCTCTTCGGTTGCTCCTATGCTTGATTCTTCTTCTTCTAGAACCATGAATCTCAAATATCTAGTTTTGGAACCTTTATTAAAAATAGATGATCTTGAGCTCATTGACATATTTGAAAAGTGTTGTTCCTCCAAAATTCTCATGAGTAATGAATTTATGACAAATTTTTTTTAAAAATTGATTAAATCAGACGCCTTTGCTAGAATCACACTCATGATCTCATCCAAATATTCTTCATCTTCTAAATCTTCTCATCATTCCTCACATTTTAAATCTTATCATGATTCTTCTAAACATTATTCACATTCTTCATCTTCTAAATCTTATCACAATTCTTCTAAACACTATTCACATTCTTCATCTTCCAAATCTTATCATGACTCTTCTAAACATTATTCGAATTCCTCATTATCCAAGTCCTCTTCCTACACTAAGTCTTCAATTTTCTCTTCTTCATGATCTCATTCTTCTTCTACTTCTTCAAAGAGTCTTACTTCTCTTCACAAGACATACCATAATGAGCAACGTGATAGTCCTTATAATACCTCTTCCATGAAGAGTGATGCACCCACCTATGATGACTATGATGACTATGATGATGAACAATGTAGTGATACCTATGACATCTCTATTCCTAAGAGTCCTCCTAGTCATGTCCTTGTGCTTACTAGAAATGGGTCCTCATATTGGAAAGATCATGATGGTGATTCGTATGATACAGATTTTGAAAGAAACTTTGATGAGTTTTGTGAACAATACCTTGATTATAATCCAACTACTACTATTGAGGAATATAAAATGCACCGTGCTGATTTGAAACGTAAATATTATAAGAATCCTTCCTCTAGGAACTCTCATGCTGAAAATAAAGATTGCACTCTTAAGCAAGATCATGTTAATGATGAACCTTTGTCTTGTGATGGTTCCCTTCCATCCCCTACTTCATCCAATACTCATACATTTCCTAAAGCTTCCAATTCTTTCAAATCTTTCACAAATCCTTCATCCAACAAAGATCCTAATGCTTTTCATGCAGTTCCCTATAGTTATCCTCGAGGGCTACCTCTTAAAGAAACTCAAGCTAACCTTCACTTGGCTGAAAATACTTTCAATAATGCTACACCTAGCAAGCCTAAGCCTTTATGCGCTATAATACCTACTTCAGCTAGTCCTTCACGATCTCTTCCAAAATCTTCCATACAATTCCAACATGCTTCCTTGTCCTTAGAAGTGGCTCCATGTCAAGAGGACTCTAAAAATGATGAAGAAAAGAATATAAAAAAAGATCAAGATCAAGAACCCTCCATGTCATCCAATCTTTTTCATGACATCTCTGATCCACTTCATGGTTCTTTTGATCCTCTACACTCTTCCGAATTCATTCCACATCTCCTAAGCAAGATCAAGCTACTACTCACACCATTGAGCTTATTGATAATCAAGATGACCTTACTTCCATTAAGGTTATTAAAAATGGTGTTGTTACTTCCAATGTTAAGCCTATTGAAAATCAAGAAAAAAATGATGCGCGTATGCTATCCAAAGCTCCTTGTCAAGATCAAAGTCTTCCATCTTCTTGTTCTACCACTCCATGTTCACCTCCACTTTCTACTCTTCCTAAGTCTTTGCAAGCTTTGAAAATTTCTATCGAAGAAGTTTCTCCTATTCAAGATGTTCACGATCCCATTGAAAATCCTAATGCTCACTCTAAAGATGCTAATATCCTTGGTTGTCATATAGATGTTGATGAACTTATTGATTATCCTTTTGCATCTTCCACGTCCATCCTTGGACCTCCTCCACCAATACTAAGGGCTTCATGTCTTCCTTCCATCTTGGGTCCTTATGTCCCTTCACTTTCCCCTCCTAACTCTCTTAATTCTTTATCCATCTTGGGTCCAGGGATTTTTTTAGTGGTGAATATGTCACAATCGGGTGATAGAAATTGGCGAATAAAACAATCAAATACAGGTCGGATCATTCACCCAGATTTTATAAAATAGTCATATAGTGGTCAGAATGTTCGCCACTATTATTACGTAATTTTAGTTTGGTAGTCGGGTTCTTTGCCCATATTTCTCTTTACTGTTTACTCTTATTCACCATGGATTAAATTGAGTGTCTCTTTCAAGGATCATCATTCGCAAAATTCCCATTTTCTTATGTGAAATTTTTATTTGTCCTAGGACCCAATTCACCATGCATCACACGCAATGGGGTCCCAAGTTCCCACCCTATTCGCCCACTCGATTACTTGAAATTACGTGGGGTTCACCAAATATTAGTTCTTATCATATGTAACGGTCGACCCATTCGCCAAAATGGACGATGTCGATTATGAGGCAAAATCTGATGGCTAATATGAAAACAGTTTATTTGTAGTTGTCTATTTAAGATATATGAGTTTCATTATTGAAACATGCCGAAAAGAAGGAGCCTTCAAGAGATTTTCATTTAGTACTTAGTAGCATAATAATTCAATTGATTATGAGCTTAGAGCTCACAATTGCGATTGGTAGCGAACCAGAACGACTACGACTATAAGTTCATAGTATTGTATTACAGCCTTAATTTGATGGAGATGTCATAGTCAAATTTAAACAGGAAGAGGACTAATGAAGGTGGAGATGTCCAAGAGAGGCCAACGAAATGTAGAAATATATCTTCATACTTTGGCGGGGGTAGATGCAATAGTGTTGGTCAAAGTGAGGAAGGTACATCATCAGAGGAACCTGTACAATCTCAACCTACATAGGAGTCTATTCAACAAATTGGGGAGCCTAATAAATTTGGTGACGAAGTTGCAAAACCTGATATCTCTAATGAAGATGACCTTGAAGAAGAATATCCAATAAATAACCAATACCAGGACAAATCAATCAACTTTGGTGATGATGATGGTGCAATTAACAGTAACACTAAAGGGAGAGGAAAATCGAAAGAAAAAATTGATCATCAATGGGAGATGGCCAAGAGATTTAAATTTGATTGGGTAGCAAAGTATCCATTCATTGAGCCCATGGACAATCCAATTGTAGGTGAGCTACCAGTAGAATGTAGATGTATGATTTGTAGTTGGAAGTATAAAAAGGAAAAGTGGTTGCAGCTTAAACTAGACACCACAGAGAAACATGTTGGTAAGATTTACGAAACCTCAACTGTAGATGGAAGGAAAATAAAAGTGGTAAGATATAAAACAAAGGAGCAATGTCAACATAAAAGGAATGCTGAGGAATATTATTTGTTTTAGAAATTTAAGACGAAGCCTGGTGAAGTTCAAGGTTCTATTAATGCTATTTTTACAAAAGCAAGTGAAGTAGAAGAACGCAGAAAAGCTGTTCAATTAAGTAATATTTTCCATATTTTGAGCAGAGGGCGTCCAATGACAGACTATCTAGAAATGAGTGGTTTGTTACACTTTCTGAAAGTTCCTAACTATCCTGTCAGTCATTGGTCGATAAACCGTGGATGGGAATGGGCAAGTTGTATTGCGCAGGTTGAAATAGAGGATGTACAAAGAAAAATAAAAGAGTCAACCTTTATTGCATTGTCCTTAGACGAAGTTACAGCAATAGATAATATGTCGTGGGTATGCATGCATGTTTATACTGTATAGAATAATGTCTACTAACCACATCTACTAACTGTTGCTAAATTGAGAGACAATGCGACAGCAAAACCTTTATTTCAGTTAGTAAAGAGCCATTTAATTGAATATGGAGCTATGGATGAATTGACAATAGTGAAGAAGTTGATCTGCGTTGGAGCGGATGGAGCTTCAGTAATGCAAGGTCAAAGGAATGGTCTTTGCACAAAGATGCAGGCTTCTTGTTCGCCATATGTTGTTGGCATTCATTGTATGGCCCATACGATGATTCTTGCTTTTAGAGTTGTGAAGAAGTTTCCTTCAGTAAACAAGGTTGAAGATTTAGTAAGAGAGTTGTACGCATATTTTTGTCAAAGTCCCAAACGTTTTAGGGAATTTCAGCACTTTGCTGATGGAATTACTGATGGAAACAAGCTTCTTAAAGATGTTGATACCAAATGGATCTCTTTGGATGGACCAACGCATCGAGTATTTTCCGAATATCAATCTTTGATTGGACTGATGTACGAAAATCGGGACAATGCAGAAAATCAAAGATGTGGCGACCTGCTTCGGAGGTTGAGCAATTTAGAGACACTTTTGACTTTGGCATCTCTTCTTCCCATGCTAGAAGAAATGACGTTAATTATGAAAAAAGCCCAGCAAAGAGCCATGTATATTGCAGAATATGCTCACTTGCGTAAAATGTCATGCCAAGCCCTCGATAGTCTCTATTGTACTGACCTAAATTTATCCGATGATAGATTTAATCACTAGCAGAAACTAATAGATTTGGATGATCCTGATAATTATTTAAAGATCATTGAAAATGGAGATTTATGTGTTTGTGTAAGGGGATTTCAGATACCAATGTACTATAGTGCCCCAAAGAAGTGAGCTACAAGAGTTACAAGGGAAGAGTTTAACAAGATCGTCGAGTCTATAACAGCTAATGCAAGGGACATAGCCTATAGAGTTTCCTTTGAAATAAGATCATGATTCCCATATGATCAACTACTTGAGGCCATGGCAATTGTGTTTCCTCAATATTGGTCCTTCAACTGTAAGGAAGATTATCGTAAAAGGCTGTTGACTTTGATAAAGGAATTTTGCAAATCTATAGAATTCAATGGAGTGACTATCAAAGGAATATTAGATGAGAGTCTTCTTAGACAGCAATCAGGCACCTTTGCAAGGACTATGAAGTATCAATATCAATTAATGCATAAGCCACATGAAGAGGGCTCAGCAACAAAGCTTTGGACAAAACTAAAATGGAGCACAATGTTGTGTGAAGAAATTTCAGAGTACTTCAAGCTTGCTGATCTATGTCAAACCATGATATTGGGTTTAGTGGAGGATGAGAGAGTTTTCAGTGCTTTGGGCTTCCTAAAATCAAAGCTAAGAAACAAACTAGAAAAGAATTTGGAATCATGCTTGAGGGTATTCACATCTAGGTATGATGTCAATACTTTTCCTTATCAAAAAGCAATGGAAATTTAGAAGAAAAGATGCAAAAGAAGAGGGGTGGGCAACACCATTAACCAATCTCCTACATCGACTCCAAGTGGGACAAGTATAGTTGGCAGTGGCACTGGCGATGGGATTGGGAGTCATAGAAGCGGAGGTAAGAGTGAACTTGAAGAAGACACAAACAAAAATGAAGAGAACAATGAAGCAACTTGTTGGTGTTTGAAAACGCTTACGCCAACTAGGGCTGCCAATATGCCTATGATGGATATTAAGGATTGGTTAGTTCCAAATGTGAGCAATCTATAGGTAATTGGACCAACTATAGGGATGGATATTCCCTCTTCTGCTTCTGGCTCTGTGAAACCAAGGCGGGTACACCTGATCCAATAGTTATAATTCTAATTGATAACTTCAACTCTGCCCCTTATTTCTTTATTGGATCTTTCAACAGATGAAATCAGTGAGAGAATACTAAACAACAACCTATTGTTCATTGATCCTCCATCACTGGGTAGGACAACATAAAAGTAAATAAAAGTAAATACTGGTAATGATTAAGGTTTTCTTTGCAGAATGTAAACAATCATGCAACACATGTATCAGTACAGGGGATACTGGCTCATGATCAGTGTCTCATCCATTGGGCATCACACCTGAAACAGACATGAAATACAAGAACAACTACTAGATTCATCTGAGAAACCAAGCCATAAACACAATCAAACATCTTTTACACTGCTTACAGACATCCTTCGTGATTGAACCAAAAGAATCTGTGCTTCACTCAGAGGCTTTTAACCTGATCCTGGATCAAGGCTGAGAGACAAAACACATACACCAGTAACCTAATGCAATGAGTCAGAAAACTCAGAATTCATCAAGAACAACTGAAGGAGAGATCCAAGAATGAGTAACTGTATTAAGTATATGGGTTCAAATACCTGTATTACAAACTGATTCAGTGATACTATAGACACAGTGCAATAGATATAGAAGTTTTCTTCTTAATACTGATACAGAAAGCAAAAATGGTTACAACCCGGACTGGAGATACACACTTGCCTTTCAGCCTCCTGTGTCAAGAAAATTCAGCTAGCCCCTTAAAAAAGATTACAAAACTCCCTTTATAGAAACAAGGATCAAAAATATCAATTAGGGCACCTTTTAGGGCAACAATAAACAACCCTAAAACCTTCAAAAATATCCCAGAAAAGATCTCAAGAAAATCTGATTGCAAAATACATTCTGAAAACTTTCACAAAATATCTGCAACCCCTACCTAAACTGGACCCAGATGACTCAGACCATTACTGCTCTCACCAACCATCTCAAAACTGAAAATAAACTTCATCATTGCATTCCTCATTCCGAGATGATTCTGACGATATATAATATGCCTAGGTTTGGATAAAAATGTGACCCAGGGTGCCATTTCTCGTGACCAGACTCCATATTTAAAATATTTGAATTTCTGAATAGTGCAACTTTATTAAATCCGAAAATCAAATTTATCCAGCATTTGAAATTTTTTTTGATTGGGGCCCATGCCACGTGACGACACCTGATTCGTCAGTCGGTCCACCTCATCGCCACATCATCATCTCTGCACATCTCTGCCACTTGTCACTTTGTGATTTGTTGACCTCGCTGACTGGGTGCCTATGTGCCAGATCACCTCGAGACACGTGTCATCATCTCATTTATCTACTATGTTAAATAGTGGGCATCTTCAATCTTACACTTTGGCGACATCTGTTAGATTGGCATGCATCCCAAGGTGACCGACCATCTGCCTGTATTCTGCCTTGTCACTGCCTCAATTCTGCCTTGTCACTGCCTCATCATCATCCTTTGCCAACTGTCAAATTTTAATTGGTCTGCAGATCCATTTGGGCGCCTAGCTGCATCATCTTACCACATCATCATCGTTGCCAAGTGTCACGATCTCGCTGCATCGTGAACACTAACCAACGAGCAACTTTCCTTTGCGCCTTAGCGACCACTGTCGATTTGGGCACGGATCCCAAGGCACAAGCAGACCTGCACTTCAAACTTTTCATTAAAATATATTTACCTTGTGTGTGCGGGCCACATTTAACGTCAATACTGATCTCGGGTCACGCGTGCGTGAAGGAGGCCACAGAGTCTTCCTTTTTATTACTTTACAATGCGAAATGAGTGTTTTTTCTTATAAACATTTCAATGTGAAGGCCCAACATCAATGTGGGACAAATGAACATAGGAAAACCTCTGAAACTTCCACTCTTCTGCCTGCGTAAAACCGTTCTTACTTTGTTGGGCGTTTTGTTTTAATGCTAGGACCTTCCTTTAAAATACTGGGCGTTTCTAATGGTGCTGGGTCGTTTTACTTTGTTGCTGGGCGTTTTTGCAAAAGCTGGGACATTTTTGCAAGTGCTGGGTTGTTGAAAACGCCGGTCATGTCAATTAGAACGCTGATTCATTCCTTTTAAGGCTGCCCTCTTTTATTTCTGGTCTTAGCTTCAAAAACGTGCAACAAATTATCTCCTTTTTTATCAACGCTGGACCATTGAATTGACATTGAAACTTTATTTATTTGAAGTTGCATCCCCCTTTTGAAATACTGATTCCCACTTTTAAAATGTGCCAGATTCTAATTTTAAATGTGCTAAATCACGAATACATCAGATGCTCTTCTTTACCTCCACAAATGCAAGTGAAAGCCAGTCATGGGTTTATCAACTCACCGAGCACGAAGAAGATCCATCAAGTGGCCTCACTTATCAATGCTGGGTGGTCTTTGATTTAACGCTGAATCCCCCTTATGTGCCGGAGTCTTTCTTTATTTCAAATGCTGCCTCTCAAATGTTTAGTCTTCCATTGAAATGCTGAAACATAGCCATATCATTCAAACAAAAAGACTTTGACCACGCCAACTCTACTCCTTTCCTGAGAAGCAACACTGGGGACTTGAAGCATGAAGTCGGGTCCAAAAGTGGGCCTGGCTAAAAAAATTTTGTTCCCATTCAAAATTTTCCCTTGACACTCTCGGGCACAAATTTCACGAATTGGGCATCGGCCGAAAGCACTTGAAACACAATCCGGATCAACCGGCAAACTTTGCCCGAACACTGCAAACGATAATTTTGACCGATCTAGAAAACAAGTCAAAACACCTTTTCGGGTCCCGCCAATTTGCACACTTGAAATTTGTAGTTCATCCTTCAACCCTGCAAAAATTTAAATTTTTCCTCCACCGGGGCATAAGGAATTTTAATCGTGCAAAATGATTAAAATACTTCAGGATAAAATCCGGCTAGGCGTATATTTTGGCAAAAAATGAAAAGATGCCTGGGAACTTAAAATTTTAACCAATGTTAGATCAATATTCATCATAAACAATGCAACTGACGGCACTCAGTTTCGACATCCCGACACAAAGATATAACAATTTGAAGTTGACAATCCGTAGAGGTGGGACAGGACACAGTTGATGACAAATATTTTAATCGTTTTGATTGAATTTAAAAAGTAGGCAAATGGATTGGCAGAGGTCTGAAACTTTGGCCACATGAAGTATCTGAAAAATGCAATAGAGTGCGAAAGGAATTTCGTCAATAGGTGCAACGAGCCACAAATGGCGGGAGGTCAAAGTCAGGCATTTAGTTTGAAGACATAGTGAAACTTGTAGACTTGTGTGAATAGCTCCAGGAGATAGCGTTGCTCTTATAGCCAATGGATTCATCAAGAGTTGAAACTCCTGTCGGGACAAGTGTTTGCAACATGCTTCGTGACACAAAAGGAATCAAGGTCACAGGACTCTCTGGCTGAAAGTTATAAGGGGTCAAACAGGGCGACAAATCACTATCGGCAGAACACAACACACAACTTGCAAAAACTGCAAATGGAAACACCTTTGAAAACCCACCAAACAGATTGGTACAAGGGTCAAAATCGGAGCATAAGAAGTACTTCATGCCTACAATGCAACGGAGAAAACCATTTGATCAGGAGTGCAACTGGGAGAAAGTTACAAGCATGCAAAATAGTGTCCTGACAAGCAGTTACACTATTCAGCAATGCAATCAGTAGAAATTGCCTACAGAATGGCCCTTGAAAAGTGATCAAACGGATTCGTAATAACTTGAAACTTGGAACACACGAACCATTTTCACCATAGATCACAGATCAATAATCAGTTTGCATGGATCAATCCCTGGGTAAAAGATACAGGCCTCCAAACAAGGCTCCCAACAAGAAAAGCTCAAAGTGGCAAACTGCAACTTTAAGTGAATCCCTCAAAATGGGTACTTACCAAATCAACTCAAACTGAAAACTGAAAGTTGCAAACCACTGAATGTGCTGAATGAAGAGTGTTCCAAGCATTTAAAGGCTCATATCACTTGATTTCAAATTGGCCCAAAATCAGGACCACTCAAAGCAACATCATCAAACTGACCTTCCAAAGCAAAAAGAGCATTTCATTGCAAAAATTCACATAGGGGACCCAAAAATGCCTTCCTCATTTTTGAGCCCAACAGTGGCTCTGACTGGGGACGCGTGCCCCTCGTGGGCATATAGAGAATTCATGAATCTTTGGTATAGCAGACCACCCCAAAATTGAAAACTGACTTCTGCTCTTTCTCAAAAACCGGAAACCTTGCTAAAAGAAACACAACTGAAAGAAAGGAACCGTACAATATATACATTATTTGCAAAGGCTCAAAGCCTCAAAGCTGAAACTGTTGTTTACCTCTGTCAAAAATATGATTCTGATCTCCAGATGAGACAAGCAATCTGAAAAAATCTTGACAAACACACTGCCAACATATGTGAAAATTTTTGAGCTGAGAGATAACTCTGAATTTGCTAAATCCCAAACTCCTCCAGTCACAACCATCATTTTCATATTCTAGGAAGTACGGAGGATACACTACCTCTTCTTGAAGCTGACTGAAAGTATAACACTCATCAAGTAATGCATCAAAAAATAAGATATGATGACCATCATGCATTACTGGAAATTTATCCAGTTGAAAACAGAAATGATCTTCAGATTTATCTTTATGAAAGATTTCAACTACTGAATAACTCAATTCATTAGGTTGTGGAGAAACAATGCTATCAATCAAAAGATCATTTTGCAAACAAATGGAAATCATTTCCTCATAAAATAAATGAAAGGTAGCACTCTCTTCACAACCTCTATCAATGTTCTGAACATATAAATCTGAAAGATCAAATAATGTTTCCTTTGAAACTTGTAGAGCTGAGAGATCACATTCAGATTCATCACCTTCCGCAGTACTCTAATTTACACAATAACCCCTCACACTAAGCTCATCAAAATTTGAATCTGTATCAGCATATGAGTGTGTATATTCATCATATATAACACTCTTATATTCCTTATACTCATATGCATTATGATCTTGCAAAGTGTTCAACCTCTGAAAATCAGCTTGTAAGAGGTATGAGATTTGTTCACTGCCTAGTGTGCACTGGATTTCATTCTTATCTTCTTTGGCTTCTTGCTCAACACTGAAAACTTCCTTCTTATCTGAAACAGGGGCTTGTTTATTCTCACCAAAAGATTCACAGTTATACAAATCCTCTGCAATATTTTCAATATCAAAACAAAAATCAATAGGGTGTAACTTTTGCTGACTAAATAGATGTGTACACTTATTATATTCAGCTGTAAGCAAATCAGAGATCTCCTCACTGTTGAGAGAAGGAGAACCTGACTCATCTAAATACATGACATCTTCATGATCAGAAAAACTTGCACAATTTATATCATCATCTTCATCATTTTCATTATAAGAGGAACATGGTTCCTCATTCGATCTAGAATCATGACTGATTTTAATTTCAGCAATATGAGAAATGCTATTCTGATTTTTTAACGCTGGCTCAGACAAGCTTGGAGATAATTCATCCTTAGTATCTCCACCAAAGTCTTCACTCAAATAGTTTTCATTTTCAAATTCAGACCTCTCTGAATCCATAGAAAATATTGTATACAATGATTCTGATTCTTTCTCACTGCTACAATCTGAAAACTCATTAGACATATCTTCATCATTTTGAGAAACACTCTCATCCTTAGACAAGAGCTGTTCTAAAATACTATTTGTATTACTTCTTTGCGAACAATCCTTTAACAACTTATTCCATTCATCGTCATTAGCAAAATCCTCTAAAAACAACCACTTGAAGTCAGTCAATGAAGATATATGTTTCAGGGGTAAACTCGAATACCAATCAGCTGCAACCCCTTTAAGGGATCTCCCAAAAAACATCATGGCGATATCTTCATCATAAATCTCATTTTTTACAACAAATCTGAAGAATGCTAAGATATGTTTAAGTGCTGATTCAGACTGATCATCAAAGATTGGAATCAAATCAATGAGCTCACTTGGAAAAGAGTTTGGGGATCCATGAACATGAGCACAATTTAAAACTCTATCCAACTTGATAAAACATAACCTTCTAGGCTGGCTCATTTGGTGATTAGTCATTTGGTTTGGAACAAGATGAGAACTGTTCATCTTAGTCTACCTTTACAAGAGGTATACTGAACCATTTAAAATTCTATGGCAGTAAATTTAAAGTTTCATGAAAAGATATTCAATCATGGAAACATGAAACTGTTTATGTTGCTTTTCCCTTCTTACTAGTGCTGAAACACTTGACAGGGAACATGATATTTTACAGCTGATCTTATGGAAAAACACATCAAGATCAAAAATACCTGGAAGTGTTGAAGTTGAAACTCAACTTTACTGAATGGAAAGCCTCTGAATCTGAAACTTGCTTTACTGGAACAATCGTAGAGCCGCCACTTCTTTGAAGAGGACAAACACCTTTAACTGCTGAAAACCTTTTCCGAATCTTTTTCCATCAACACAACAAACTTCAATAGAATTTCAAAAATTGTTTATCAGAGCTGAATACATCATATCTTCATTCTGAACTTTGCACTGATCAAACACAGGACCTCAGAGTCGCCACTCACAACTTGGTGAGATGATTTTAAAACCTTTTCAAACTGACTCTTTGCACTTTCAATGGAAACCACTGGATATGATAAACAAGCCAGCCAGGAGTCTAGCTCTACTCGTACCCGTGTTGTTTATAGCTAATTTATAATATCAGAGATATCAAATGATTTAAATAGCCAGGTCAGGAGTCCAGCTCAACTTGGAACCTGCACTATTTACTCTTGACAATATTTCTCTATTCTCCAGTAGAATCACTGATCTAATGGTGACTTGGGAAAGCTGAATCAATCTGGGTAATGGAATATTTGAATGTTTATAACATAAACAGTGATTCAAAATTGGTTTTACTCCTTTATTTTTCTCTAGTCCCCAGCGGAGTCACCATTTTGTTGGTGACTTGGATGGGTCAAATCTATCTAAGTTATATAATACTGATAATCTGTGATGTAGCAATAACCAGAGATTCTTGACAAATCTATTCTTTTGTTATGTCCTCCCTAGTAGAGTCGCCATCTTGTTGGTGTTTGAAAACGCTTACACCAACTAGGGCTGCCAATATGCCTATGATGGATATTAAGGATTGGTTAGTTCCAAATGTGAGCAATCTATAGGCAACTGGACCAACTATAGGGATGGATATTCCCTCTTCTGCTTTTGGCTCTGTGAAACCAAGGCGGGTACACCTGATCCAATAGTTGTAATTCTAATTGATAACTTCAACTCTACCCCTTATTTCTTTATTGGATCTTTCAACAGATGAAATCAATGAGAGAATACTAAACAACAACCTATTGTTCATTGATCCTCCATCACTGGGTAGGACAACATAAAAGTAAATAAAAGTAAATACTGGTAATGATTAAGGTTTTCTTTGCAGAATGTAAACAATCATGCAACACATGTATCAGTACAGGGGATACTGGCTCATGATCAGTGTCTCATCCATTGGGCATCACACCTGAAACAGACATGAAATACAAGAACAACTACTAGATTCATCTGAGAAACCAAGCCATAAACACAATCAAACATCTTTTACACTGCTTACAGACATCCTTCGTGATTGAACCAAAAGAATCTGTGCTTCACTCAGAGGCTTTTAACCTGATCCTGGATCAAGGCTGAGAGACAAAACACATACACCAGTAACCTAATGCAATGAGTCAGAAAACTCAGAATTCATCAAGAACAACTGAAGGAGAGATCCAAGAATGAGTAACTATATTAAGTATATGGGTTCAAATACCTGTATTACAAACTGATTCAGTGATACTATAGACATAGTGCAACAGATATAGAAGTTTTCTTCTTAATACTGATACAGAAAGCAAAAATGGTTACAACCTGGACTGGAGATACACACTTGCCTTTCAGCCTCCTGTGTCAAGAAAATTTAGCCAGCCCCTTGAAAAAGATTACAAAACTCCCTTTATAGAAACAGGGATAAAAAATATCAATTAGGGCACCTTTTAGGGAAACAATAAACAACCCTAAAACCTTCAAAAATATCCCAGAAAAGATCTCAAGAAAATCTGATTGCAAAATACATTCTGAAAACTTTCACAAAATATCTGCAACCCCTACCTAAACTAGACCCGGATGAATCAGACCATTACTGCTCTCACCAACCATCTCAAAACTGAAAATAAACTTCATCATTGCATTCCTCGTTCTGAGGTGATTCCGACGATATATAATATGCCTAGGTTTGGATAAAAATGTGACCCAGGGCGCCATTTCTCGTGAGCAGACTGCATATTTAAAATATTTGAATTTCTGAATAGTGCAACTTTATTAAATCCGAAAATCAAATTTATCCAGCATTTGAAATTTTTTTTGAGTGGGGCCCATGCCACGTGACGACACTTGATTCGTTAGTCGGTCCACCTCATCGCCACATCATCATCTTTGCAGATCTCTGCCACTTGTCACTTCGTGATTTGTTGACCTCGCTGACTGGGCGCCTATGTGCCAGATCACCTCGAGACACATGTCATCATCTCGTTTATCCGCTATGTTAAATAGTGGGCATCTTCAATCTTACACTTTGGTGACGTCCGTTAGATTGACACGCATCCCAAGGTGACCGACCATCTACCTGTACTCTGCCTTGTCACTGCCTCGTCATCATCCTTTGCCAACTGTCAAATTTTAATTGGTCTGCGGATCCATTTGGGCGCCTAGCTGCATCATCTTACCACATCATCATCGTTGCCAAGTGTCACGATCTCGCTGCACCGCGAACACTAACCGGCGAGCAACTTTCCTTTGCGCCTTAGCGACCACTGTCGATCTGGGCATGGATCCCAAGGCACGAGCAGACCTGCACTTCAAACTTTTCATTAAAATATATTTACCTTGCATGTGCGGGCCACATTTAATGTCAATACTGATCTCGGGTCGCGCGCGTGTGAAGGAGGCCACAGAGTCTTCCTTTTTATTACTTTACAATGCCAAATGAGTGTTTTTTCTTATAAACATTTCAATGTGAAGCCCCAGCATCAATGTGGGACAAATGAACATAGGAAAACCTCTGAAACTTCCACTCTTCTGCCTGCGTAAAACCGTTCTTACTTTGTTGGGCATTTTGTTTTAATGCTGGGACCTTCGTTTAAAATACTGGGCATTTCTAATGGTCCTGGGTCGTTTTACTTTGTTGCTGGGCATTTTTGCGAAAGCTAAGACGTTTTTGCAAGTGCTGGGTTGTTGAAAACATCGGTCATGTCAATTAGAACGCTGATTCATTCCTTTTAAGGCTGCCCTCTTTTATTTGCTGGTCTTAGCTTCAAAAACGTGCAACAAATCTCCTTTTTTATCAACGCTAGACCGTTGAATTGACATTGAAACTTTGTTTATTTGAAGTTGCATCCCCTTTTTGAAATACTGATTCCCACTTTTAAAATGTGCTAGATTCTAATTTTAAATGTGCTAAATCACGAATACATCAGATGCTCTTCTTTACCTCCACAAATGCAAGTGAAAGCCAGTCATGGGTTTATCAACTCACCGAGCACGAAGAAGATCCATCAAGTGGCCTCACTTATCAATGCTGGGCAGTCTTTGATTTAACGCTGAATCCCCCTTATGTGCCGGAGTCTTTCTTTATTTCAAATGCTGCCTCTCAAATGTTTAGTCTTCCATTGAAATGTTGAAACATAGCCATATCATTCAAACAAAAAGACTTTGACCACGCCAACTCTACGCCTTTCCTGAGAAGCAGCACTGGGGACTTGAAGCATGAAGTCGGGTCCAAAAGTGGGCCCGGCTAAAAAAATTTCGTTCCCATTCAAAATTCACCCTTGACACTCTCGGGCACAAATTTCACGAATTGGGCATCGATCGAAAGCACTTGAAACACAATTCGGATCAACCGGCAAACTTTGCCCGAACACTGCAAATGGCAATTTTGACCAACCTAGAAAACAAGTCAAAACACCTTTTCGGGTCCCGCCAATATGCACACTTGAAATTTGTAGTTCATCCTTCAACCCTGCAAAAATTTAGATTTTTCCTCCATCGGGGCATAAGGAATTTTAATCGTGCAAAACGATTAAAATACTTCAGGATAAAATCCGGCTAGGTGTATATTTTGGCAAAAAATGAAAAGATGCCTGGGAACTTAAAATTTTAACCAATGTTAGATCAATATTCATCATAAACAATGCAACTGACGGCACTCAGTTTCGACATCCCGACACAAAGATATAACAATTTGAAGTTGACAATCCGCAGAGGTGGGACAGGACACAGTTGATGACAAATATTTTAATCGTTTTGATTGAATTTAAAAAGTAGGCAAATGGATTGGCAGAGGTCTGAAACTTTGGCCACATGAAGTATCTGACAAATGCAACAGAGTGCAAAAGGAATTTCATCAATAGGTGCAACGAGCCACAAATGGTGGGAGGTCAAAGTCAGGCATTTAGTTTGAAGACATAGTGAAACTTGCAGACTTGTGTGAATAGCTCCAGGAGATAGCGGTGCTCTTATAGCCAATGGATTTGTCAAGAGTTGAAACTCCTGTCGGGACAAGTGTTTGCAACATGCTTCGTGACACAAAAGGAATCAAGGTCATAGGACTCTCTGGCTGAAAGTTATAAGGGGTCAAACAGGGCGACAAATCACTGTCAGCAGAACACAACACACAACTTGCAAAAATTACAAACGGAAACACCTTTGAAAACCCACCAAACAGATTGGTACAAGGGTCAAAATCAGAGCATAAGAAGTACTTCATGCATACAATGCAACGGAGAAAACCATTTGATCAGGAGTGCAACTGGGAGAAAGTTACAAGCATGCAAAATAGTGTCCTGACAAGCAGTTACACTATTTAGCAATGCAATCAGTAGAAATTGCCTACAGAATGGCCCTTGAAAAGTGATCAAACGGATTTGTAATAACTTGAAACATGGAACAAACGAACCATTTTCACCATAGATCATAGATCAATAATCAGTTTGCATGGATCAATCCCTGGGTAAAAGATACAGGCCTCCAAACAAGGCTCCCAACAAGAAAAGCTCAAAGTGGCAAACTGCAATTTTAAGTGAATCCCTCAAAATGGGTACTTACCAAATCAACTCAAACTGAAAAATAAAAGTTGCAAACCACTGAATGTGCTGAATGAAGAGTGTTCCAAGCATTTAAAGACTCATATCACTTGATTTCAAATTGGCCCAAAATCAGGACCACTCAAAGCAACATCATCAAACTGACCTTCCAAAGCAAAAAGAGCACTTCATTGCAAAAATTCACATAGGGGACCCAAAAATGCCTTCCTCATTTTTGAGCCCAACACAACTGCAATACCAGAATTGGATGATGATGACGACATAGAGATGAATTGGCAAATTTAGGAAATTTCTGTTAAATTAGCAGTGGCAACCAATAGGTATTTTTTGAACTTATTAACTACTATATGATATCCTATCATTCAATGTTCATTTTAGAAAAGCAAGAATGTATTATGTTTCATCATTAAAATTTGAGAACAAAAAGTATTATTACTGTAGAGTGTAGTTTATATCATGTCTTCAATGATCATTCATATTTGAATTTGAAATTCCTGAATGAAATTTTGTATTACAATAGCATATAACAGAGTAATTTTGTATTCTTAGTTAAACTCAACTAAGAATAAATGAATAAAATAGAGTAACTCAACATACATTGAATTGGAAAACATGAAAATTAGATAGAATCATAGAGCACAATTTGTTTTGTATTCATTTGCAATATATTACAATTTAAAGTAGTTCAAAATTTAGAGCAATCTTTGTAGGCCACTCCAAACATCCTTTGATGGCAGAACAATTTGGTTCTTAGTATAGTCACACTCCTGCAACTTTGTTAGCAATTCATATTTGGAAGTGTGACTTGACAGCACTGTTGATTCTAAAAGTCCATTCAAAGTTCTTACTGGTTTGATGAAATCCAAGAATGCATCACAAAATATGTCTGCAGGGAGAAAGCGTACATCAGTATTTATTTTGTCTTGCAACCTTGTTTTGTAATTTTCTCATCCAATGAACTGATTTGCTTCAAATCCCTTAGGCAAACCAAGACTTTCCATTTTCACTTTCCTTTGTTCCACCTTTTTGATCTTCTGCTTAGCTTTTTCATCCAATTCCTGTGCTTCCCGCAGCTTCTCACATTTGTGAATGATACTTGATACCTTTACTGATGCATCAAGGCGGTTGTTAATTCCCTTGTTTGATAGATAACTATCACTCTTACTGTAGAGTTGTTGCATAATATCTTTTGCTGTCTTTTCTTTGTTGACAACATCCATGTTCTGTTGAATGTTGTTTTGGAGCTTCAACTAACATACTCTCATACTTTGAAGCATTTCAAACCAGTCATACAAGCTATTAGACATCGCCAATATTTGGCCCCAAATGTGTTCTTTTGTAATCTTTACTAAATTATGACTAGTATCTGTTAAAGTCTTAATTGTACAATTGGCCTTCTTTAGTTCTTCTGCCATTTTTTCACAATTGTTTTTCTCTTCTACTACTTTTTGTTCCCAATGATTGGCTTTATTCACCTGAGAGGCAGCATTACTCTTCAAATTTTTAAATAACTTTTCTGAACTGGCTCTTTCTTCGTCAAGTTTTTTTTATCATTTCTGCCAATTTTCCCCTCAGTTCCTATTCCTTCACCAGCTCCTGTGCCAATTTTCCCCTTATTTCCTTCAGCTCTTGTTCCTTCAGTTTCACCTGCTCCTGCTCCTATTCCTTCACTACCGCCTCAGCATGTCCTTGCTCTGTATCTGCTGATTTTTTAATTTTTTTTGCAATTCTTTCAAACTGTTCTCTGAAGCTTTCCTCTTTGCTTTTTCATTGCCAATGTCTGCCTGTAACTTTTCTATATTTTTCTCAAGCTTGCTTTTCTCTCTTTCCACCTTTAGCAGTGCACTGTAGACCACTTGGTTTGTAGACTTTGAGACATTGATTTTGTCCACATTTTTTACTTTGGAAAAATCCATTTGGAGAGTGCTAACTTCAAATTCAGAGTGATCTATCTGACTCTCTGGTGGGTTTTCATCTTTGTTTGGTGGAATAACAACCATGAACTCCATCATGTCTCTCTTTGGGTCATATGTTGGAAAAACCCTGTTGGATGCAGGTTGTTCCTGTGCAGCTGCAGTAAGGGCACCAGACTCCAATGCCTTCTTTGATTCCTTATTCTTTGTTTTTGTTTCTGCAAAATTATTATAGAAATCCTTGTAATGAAAATCTGGTGTTGCAAAAGGATTTGAATGTTTGAAAGGTGAAGAAGAGATAGAGCTTGCAATGGTTGTTGATCTAACTAATGCTCTTTGAGGATTTGAACTTCTAGAGGGTTTTGCTGAACCTGAAATTGGAAACACTTCTTTATGATCTAATGTCATTGTTCTGGAACTGGAACTGGAAATGGAAAAATTTTGCTTCTTGACACTATCTTCTTGTATGGGATTCTGTGTAGATTCTAGTGGCCTCTTTAGAGAGGGAACTTGTTCTATAAGGTGCCCACTCCTACCAATGCCAATCCCACAAATGCCACTAGTACTACCACCAGGTCCACTATCAGAGCCAAGTCCTACACCACGATCATGAGCAGTTTTTTTTGTCTGAATTGTATTCCAGACGCCTTCTCTTGTGGGACCCAAACCACCACCTTTATAACCCATTTTCTCAAGAATGACTGCCCCTTTGCTATATACATTTTTCTAGTCCTCAGAGATTGCACAGTGACTCCTAGTATGTGGAGTACATGCATTATTAATATCATGAACATCTGGATCACTGCTGTCAGTGTCGTATGTGGAGTTAGGATGCTCCATATTCCACAATTTGCTAAACTCTATATCCTCATCTATGTCATCCAGATCAGCACTGGTCTTTGGTTCACCAAGAGCCTTTCTCATATTCCAAAAATCATCCATTTTCGTTCTAGTCCATTTTCTATCCTTACAAGCTTCTGCTATTCTCTTTGTTATTTTTATGTTTGATGGCTGAGCAGCTTTGTTGTAGAAATTGAAGGACATCCTAGGCTATACAATGCCTTGATATATTGTTGTCATAATTTGTGATGACAACTGTTCAACTGAAAATTTTTCCTCAACGAAAATTTTCTCCATCTCTTTTCTAACGTCATCCTAGCTATCCTTGTTTTTGAACTTCTCTAGCAATGGTTTACTTTCATGTTGAAATAAGTTTGTAGAGTTCTTATTAGCAACAAGCCTTTCTTGAATGACATTGAGTGGATCATACTTCCAGTACCACTCTAAATCAAATTAAAAAATATCTATAAAAAATTGTGCCACTTGGAAAGCCTTTCTCTCAAATGTTAACCCTCCAATTGAGAAAGGTAAGGAAGCGAATATGCTCTTCTTCGATTGGCCAGAGAAGAGTCTATCTGTGCTCTCTAGTTGTACTACATATTCTACTGCAAACACCCTATCTGTCACATGCATTGGAAGTTTGTGGGGTTGCAGTTCTGATCCATAAAACCTTAGCATAGTGTAATCTTCCATTAAGTACCAGTCAGCCAATTGAGTTGTGCTTCCAAGTTGGATGCAATCCCTACATGAAGCAGACAATCTGGGCATTGGAGTGCTTGTTATTTCTTTGTACAATGGGGCCAAAAAGAAGTCTACAAAATTACTGTAATTCCTTCTGTTATCATACAATCTTATTTGAGGCGTCCAATTATATATTGGATTTGGAGTACCTGTCCCCCTTTGAATTTCAAGCTTGTTGCCATTCCTCATTAATATTGCAGCATTCTTGGCTAGCAGAAGATAGCACAAGTAGGTTGTGAACCTAAATGTCTTAGAATTGCCTCTTTTAATCAATGCTAATTGCTCTTGCATCGATTCAACCACGTGTCCAACAAAATTATATCTTACTGGTTCATTCAGACAATGGATATCCCAAATGAATTGAAGAATGCTGGCACTCACTTCCCTATTGTTTTCTAGTCCCAGGCAAAATGATAGCGAGGATATAGTATCCTGAACCCATGGCACAAAAACCTTAAAATCATAAGGAGGCTTATGGTTCTCACCCAATGAAGCCTTTGCCTCTGCAACTATTAGACCCTTTACAAATGAATTTTTTCCGTCTTGCGGGTCTGCCTCATATTGCTCTGCTAGCACTCCCAGGTCGATTTTGGCATTACAATTTTGTGGGTCAAACCCTAGGTCTAGAAAACTAACAAATTCTTCCAGGGTTATTGTTAAAATTTCTTCCTGAGTTTGTTTATTCACAATTGATTTTTTTTCTTCATCATAATTTTTTGCACAAATCTTGACAATTTCTAGGCAAGGGAAAACTTTGGGTAACAACATGTTACCCAGACCAACATCCCAGGAAGCAAATTTATTGGTTGTTGCACCTACCACTGCATTAAATTTTATAAATTCAGACCTCCTTGGCCCAGTTACCTTACTGCACAATGTATGTTTAATTGCTATAACTCTCTTTTCACCTTCGATAATAGGATCATAAACATCGTGATACTCATCGGTGAAACCAGGGATTTGTACTAGTTTTCTGAAGTCCATTACAGTTTTCCCTTCTACTTGCCCTAGGCCTTGAGTTTTTGCTTTCCCCAGTGTTCTTCAGAAAAAATAAAAAATAAAGATTCACAGATATTTACTAATAGTAATAATATCATAGATATTAACTAACTAATTAAGAAAACCCCAATTGAAGAAAACCCCAATTTAAGAAAACCCCAATAGAACATGCAAGAATTAAAATTTCAAAATCAAGTTAAACTTAGTACTTACTCAAAATTAAACTTTGAATTTTGAAATCAGGATAGATATAAGTTCGAACGGCTAAGGCTCTCACAAATTACAGTCTCGATTTCCAAATCTCCGGTGACGGTTCTCGTTCAACAGTTCTTTTTAACTCTGTTGCTACGAGTACGAGTCGATAGGTTTTAAAAAAGTAAATGTTAAAAACCTTTTGTTAAATGGTAAAGTAATCTTTCTACATCATACATGTGTAACGTAAATGTTCATAATCTTTCTAAAACATTACACGTCAACTTTCAATGTATCACGTTTCTGGAGTGAGTTTTCAGAAAAGCTTTTTGAAACCCATAGAACTTTTGAAATACAACTTCAGTCATTCATCTGTCGTAATCTAACGATTGTCATGATTTTAAAATATTAATAATTTAACATACACTAATGAATATTAATGAAGCGGATGAGCTGACTGACCTGGTAGCTAGAGGAACAAATTTGAAAATTCTATCCAACGTCAGTGGAGTTTCAACAGAGCTCATTGAATCTAACCACTAAATCAATGAATGGGGGCTTGCCTTTATTGCTAAAAAACAATGGTGGGTCCTGGTGTCCGGATGAGTCAGAAGGTCTTGACATGTCAGAGCATCAATGGTGGCCGCTAAAGCGCAAGGGAGTTGTCAGAGATCTGTGAAATCACACCGGCCGTTGATTCTTCTTTACGGTGTAGGGTTTCAAACTGTGGGTCCATGGTGACATGTATACACAAATGGTGCTCTCCTATTGGCCGAAAGAAATAAAGAGGTGGAGTGTTGTCAGCGGGGCTTGGGCTAGAGATTTTGATCGATGGGAGGCATGTGATCACATGAAATATTCTCTCCCCATGCAATCATGTGCCCACCATCCGATTAGATGCCATTGGTTTGTATGTAGTGGGACCATGTGATGATTCATCATTGAGTATGTGCGCTGCTGCGATTGTGAGGGGCCCAATTCTTCATCATGTTAGTTGTCGCTAGGTCAGGGAATGGAGAAAGTCTCCAGCGAATGGGATTTTGCCTTTATTGCTAAATCTCAATGGTGGGGCCTGGTTTTCAGATGAGTCAGACGGTCTTGTCATGTCAGAGCATCAACGGTGGTCGCTAAAGCACAAGGAAGTTGCCAGAGATATGTGAAATCACACTAGCCGTTGATTCTTCTTTATAGTATAGGGTTTCAAACTGTGGGCCATGGTGACATGTATGCATAAATGGTGCTCCTCTATTGGCTGAAGGAAATAAAGAGATGGAGTGTGGTCAGCAGGGCTTGGGCTAGAGATTTTGATTGACGGGCGGCATGTGATCGCATAGAATATTCTCTCCCCATGTGATCATGCGCCCACCATCTGATTAGATGTTGTTGGTTTGTATGCAGTGGGACCATGTGATGATTCATCATTGAGTATGTGCACTGCTGTGATTGTGAGGGGCCCAATTCTTCATCATGTTAGTCGTCACTAGGTCAGGGAATGGAGAAAGTCTCCAGCGAATGGGAGTTTTCCTTTATTGCTAAATCTCAATGGTGGGGCCTAGTTTTCGGATGAGTCAGATGGTCTTGTCATGTCAGAGCATCAACGGTGGTCGCTAAAGCGCAAGGGAGTTGCTAGAGATATGCGAAATCATGTCGGCCATTGATTCTTCTTTACGGTGTAGGGTTTCAAACTGTGGGCCATGGTGACATGTATGCACAAATGGTGCTTCCCTATTGGCCGAAGGAAATAAAGAGATGGAGTGTGGTTAGCGGGGCTTGGGCTAGAGATTTTGATTGACGGTCAGCATGTGATCGCATGGAATATTCTCTCCCCATGTGATCATGCACCCACCGTTCGATTAGATGCCGTTGGTTTATTTGCAATGGTACCACGTGATGATTCATCATCGAGGTGTTAGGTTGTGATTAGCTGAGCTGGTAAAATGTTCAGTTATCGCATGATCTCATGTCAAAAATTTCTTACATGCGACCAAGCGACCGGTTACTTCTTGTGCTGGGTCCATTGGAGGGGAGGGCAGTGGTCCCATTGGCGGTTATGTGGCATCCTGTGGGTGGCTATCGCATGATCGCATGTCAAAGTTTTCTAACATGCGATCATGTGACTAGTTGACACCTGTTCCTCAGCCCGATGGTAGATGGTGATGCGGCATTTTTTGATTGGTCGATGTGGTGGAGACATGGAAATTATCGATGGGGCCATGGTCAGAGGGGCTTGTGGGTTGGCCAGCATGTTTCAAGATTTACAGCTGGCGTGATAGTTTGTCACATGTTTGCATGAACCAATTTCATGCTTTGCGATCATGCGACAAACCCTATGTTTTGGCGATGGTGGTCATACGGCAAGGTAGAAGGGTGACGTGGAGGTATGTCACATGTTCGCATAGCCCATTTCCTGGCTATGTGATCATGCGACAATTGTTCAAGCCTTAACTCTAAGATGAGATGATGTTTTACTTTTCATTCAAGCCTTAACTCTAACCAATTATTCTATCGAGGTAATGAATAGATTACACATATCTGTTAGTACATTACTTTAATTCTACAATTAATTCAAATTTCAAATCGATATGATAGTAAATATACTTAGTACATTGCTTTAATTCTACACATCGCCTATGGTAAATGGTAATATACTCAGTACATTACTTAAAACTTTACTTTATTTCTATCTAATAAATGCCAAATTAAGAATGATACTTTTCGGGCATATTGCTAGTCCTTATAACATTTATTGAAAACTATCAGCGAAAACATGACACATGTCATGTTTCCACTGATAGTTTTCAGTAAATGTTATAAGGACCAACAATATGCCCAAAATTCATCTTTGGCCGTTGATACGTATTAAATCCAACGGACGTTTGTCATTTGAGTCTGACGTCATTATCATAGTCATGGGTGATGGGACTAGGACTGTGGGACCCGATGCAACGTGTCAGTATTCAAATTTCCAATAACAAATAAATTAACAAATAAATTAATTCAAATTTTTGGAAAATAATTTTACCATTTTTTTATAAAAATGGTATCGGTTATTAAAATATTCGCCAACCAATACCCATATTTCAAAACATAATTCACCATCAATATTAATAAATTTATTTAAAAAAAAATTTTAATCGCCATTTTTTTATAAAAATTGTGTAAACTATTAAAAAATTTGCCACCAAATATCCATAGATTGACGCATAATTCACCAACACTATTAATTTTTTTTCACCCAAATCACATGTGATTCGCCACAATTTTATACTTTTCGGGAGGGGGGGTTCCTTAAAGTTATCCCTGCTTGGGTCCTTACATCCCTCCATCTCCTATCTTTTCTCAAAATCAACATAGATGCATACCCTTGAATTCTTTTCATCCACTCACCTATCTAAACCAGTCATATCCTCCTCCTTTTTCCACAAGTCCCAAGTCTTTTGGAAGTAACTTGAATGTTCAATATAATAAAAAGGAGCAATACAAGAATCCATCAAAAAAAGATCACCATGTCTCCTCTAATTGACATGGAGGCATAAAGTCAAAAGAGATATATAAGAAGAAAACTATAAGACAAGTATGGGTTCCAAAATCCATCATTGAAGATATTCTCTCTAAATCATCAAAAAGAAATCAAAAGCCTAAGGCTATATGGATTCCAAAGTCTCTCTTGAAAGAGTCTGATGTTAATAAATAATTGAAGTTGACATTCAAGATTCCAAAGGCTTCCACTTCATCTTCTTCCAAAAAAATTCTTCCATTCCATGTGCCTAAACAGCAACCTCTACTAAACATTCGCCATATTCCTTCTCGTATTCCTTCATTCACATTTCCTCTATCCTCTCGCCACCCTTCAAGGTGTGTGTTGATGTTGATCTTGCCTTCCTTCCCATCTACCCTTTCACAATCCTTCCATTCATTATCCTTCTACCTTCTATCCTTTTTCTTCATTTGTCTATTCCTTCTATCTTCCAACCTCACTCGCTTTACATAAAACCTTATCCTCTATTTTTCTCTTCCATCTTTCTTTCCCTATCAACATTTATGAACATATCATTTTGAATCCTTGACATATCATGGTTTATCCTTTCAAGGAGCATTATCTAAAAAGCTTGCCTTCTTCCAAAAAAAAAATAAAAAATTCAAATAAATTCAAATAAATAAATTTTTTTTTGAAAAAAATAAAAATTGAAAAAATTAAAAATGTGCCTTGGTGAAAACCTAGAAACAGGCACCTTGGTAGCAAAAGTAAAGAGAAATAAATTCGTCCTATGGTGAAAACCACTCCCTTGTGGCGCCTTGGATAAGTACCATGATGAAAACCTGGTAATCAGGCATCATGTGTAGTTCTTCTACATATTTCATCCATTCCGTCTTCTCTCTTTGATCTTGGCAATGTTGACCTATACATGAACATTTGGCTATCTTGTGAGCTATCTTACGATGATCTTACTTTCATTCCATTCATGTTTAGCCTTCATTTTCATCTTCCTTCATTCATTCTAGCCTTTCTCTATCCTGTTTCTCTTTGGTCTTGATCTAATTAAAAAAAAAGAAAAAAAAAAGAGTAAAACATGATGCTATGAAGTCTCTTGACATGTCTACCCTCTTTGGACTGCATCCTTTCCTACTCTTATACCACGCTTTTGAGGCTTATCCTATGCTGTCTTTTCATTGCTTGTCCAAATGTGCTTTACATGACAATTTTTTTCCCTAGCTTGGGTACTCTTGAGGAGTTTGACCTTGAGGATTTCTTCTCTCCGTTCGCTTTTATTCTCCTTTCCTCCATCTCATTCACCAGCTTGCTAATCCCTCTTGTTCTCCATATTGCTAGATATTGGGAGTACATGATGTGATCTTTCTTGGGAGTTTGATGCCCATTCTATCTAGGGTCATCCTTTGTACATCCTTATTGATCTTGAAAAAATCTAAAAAATGGTATATTGTTAAAAATTCTAAAAATTAAAAAATGTCCTTAAAAAAATGATCATCTTAGTGAAAATCTAGTAATAGACGTTTTGATGTATCTCCAAAAAAAAAATATATTGCAAAAAATATTTTAAAAAAATAAAAAATAAAAAATTCAAAAAAATAGAAAAAGTGCCTTGGTGAAAACCTAGAAATAGGCGCTTTGGTAGCAAAAAGACAAAAAAAAAAAAAAAAGATTCCAAGTGGTGAAAATCTGGAAACAGGCGCTACTTGAGGCCTTTGCACCCTTGTCTTTTAGCATGCACTCTCGACACTTAGCCTTTCTCCATCATGCCTTGACCTTATTTGACTTGGTCTAGAATTGGTCTTTGTCTTTGTCTAGGGGGCATAATTGTTAGCATTGGTCTTTTAGGTGTGTTTGTCTCTTGGGGTAGTTCACAACAGGTGTTTTTCAACACCACCCCAAACAGTGTTTTTCAACACTACCCTTGCGTCGAGTGTTTCTTAACACTTATCAGATGTCTTACCCAATAGTCTAGTATGATGCGACATTGCTCATTTGCAAATGTGATACTCAAAGTTTGACTCTATGACCAACACACACGCACTTAAACAATCAACTCGCTTGAGATATGTTGACTTTATTTTTCTTTGTGTACTGTCTATGAGGATTTCTTTGATGAGTGGTCTCTCCCTGACAAGTTTTTGATGATGCATAGCTAGAAGACTAAGGGTATGAGAACATGTTTTCTTTCTTTATCTACTTATGGGTATATTTTGTTGATCCTAACTATCATGAGCATTTATGCTGGTCTTACTTGACACTATAGATTGACAAGGTATTATCCTTGACTGTTTTGCGAGTGCATGCTTCTAGTTATCCTGACTTTCATATGTCTTGATATAAGCATAATCTCACCATATCAAACTTAGGTAATCTCACTGCATTAGTCATCTTGACCTCCATGTCTTTGATGCCTAGGTGGGATTTCCACATTTCTATCTAATAAAGATCATATTCATATCCACATAGTTATGCTAGTGTGCATTGTATGATCTTACGACACTACCAATAACACTCAATGGTGATAATTAGATGTCTATAGGCATTGTGACCTTGCAAGTCAACCACTTTCATAGTAGCTTGCATTCTTAGGTTCATCATAGTTTAGTTTTTGCATCTTGCATATGGAGAGAGTTCTCCTTTTTATCATCTATGGACTAGTTGGTCAACTGTGCTCATTTTTTTATTCTTCTTGATCATATCTTTCATTTCTGGTCTTTCATATCACATCATTTTCTATCTATTTTTGGACTCAAAATTGAAATCCGAGTCGCGTTTCCAAGTTTTCTCATTCTTCTACGTAGTTGACTGACCTTTTGAGGCATAATTCTTTGATCTTTGATGAAATTTCTTCTTTTTCATGTCTTCCAAACTTCTAGTCTTCCATTCACCCCATTTCTTTTCTTCTCACTCATCACTGGGGCATGTTTTCACTGCCTAATGGTTATCCTATTATCATTTATCTTCGATTGTGATTTCATTATGATTTGATCAACTCTTTATCAGTTTGTTGTTCCTCTCTAATTTCGCTTTCGATTCCGAGGGGGCAGTACCTATTGGATTTTAATCCTTGATTCCTTGATTTTCTTGATTCAACTATTTTTATGTGAGCTTTTGCTCAAGCTTGAGATTCTTATCTCTTATTTTGGATATGATCCCGAATTGACCTCATGTCCAGAATCTTTTATTTATGTTTGTCGGGATGTGATCCCGAATCGACCTCACATCTGAGTTGTTTTGTGATCTCAGATCGATCTCACATTTCAACTTCATTCTTTGACCACATGTGTTCCTAGATCGATCACACATTAGTCAAAGAGGGGCAAATGTATGCACTCTAAAATAGTCACCTAGACTTTGGGCTCCATTTCTCAATTTATCAAATCCTTGAATCAATATTTTCAAATATCAACATTTTCAATTATATCAATTTCCTTGATCAAATTATAATCGATTCAATATTTCCTAAGGTTTGAGCCTTATTTAATTTAAAAGAGAAAAAAATAAAAATCTTATTTAATTAAAAGAACATTCTCCTTTTTAATTAATTAAAAATCTCTTTTAATTAAATAAAAATCTCTTTTAATTAAATAATAAAATCACTTTATCCTAAGCATTTATTTAATTAAAAGAAATTTCCTCCTTTTTTATTTAAATAAATTAATCTCCACTTTTCTTCTTTCCTAAGTTGCACAAATAAAGCATTATTCTTATTTTATAAAAAGGAAAAAAGTACTTTTTGTCTCATATGGACACAAAAGTCAACTCCTATTTTCCTATTGGAAGATATTTGTGCACAAGGATCAAGCTTCTATTTTTCTCCATCATTGATTAAGTCTTTTGCCTCTTAATCTAGATCGTCCATTGATTCTCATTCTCTATAAAAGAAGAGCTCTCTTCTTCATTTGGGATACACTTAGATTTTATGCTATTGTTATGCTACAGGTTTTCTAAGTCATCTTGAAGCTTTTGGAGACATTCTTGCATCAAGTTTTAAAGATTTGGAGCATCATTGGCATTCATCTTGCATCTACATCACATCCTAGCTTGCATCATAGTTGCATCATCATGGTATCATTTTATTTCATGTTTTAGATTAATCTCACATAGTTTAATTAGAGGGTTTGTAACTCTTTCATTTCTATTTTCATAGCCTAATTTGCATACTTGCATACTTATCTTAGATTAATTTTGCATTGCATTACATCCATTTGATTCTTGAAGATATTGGCATTATTGCCCTTGTCTTTGATTTAGAATTTCTCATTGTGTGGTTGACTAGCAAGGTCATAAGCTTAATAGCTCTAGCTGAGAGCAATTTTACAAATCTTGCAACTCCATACATAGAGAGCTATGGATCGATTTGTGAGGGCTCATTGTTGAGTTTCCTTGCATGTAAGGATTCATAGAAGTGTGACAACATTTTAGCACAGACTTATGAATCCTAGAGTTGCTGAGAAAATGAAAGACTATATTGAAAGGTTGTTGCCAAGCCTTTGAGTCAAAGATGAAGTTGTTGTGTTAAGTTGTCATATGGGTTAGTTGTGATCTATGAGTACTAGAAGTTTTATTCTATTTGAGAACCATGGAGCAAGTTATTTTGTGAAGAAAGGTATTGTGAGAGTTGTTGTAATTGGGAGTAGATCTTAGTGAAGATTATCAGATTAAAGGGAGTTTTTAAGTGCCTCATTTCCATGAAATAATAACCGTGAAAGGTATTTGGGTCAGGGAGTCCCCTAGGTGTTGTGTTTATATGTTGAGTTTTTCAGTCAACATATTGTGATTCTTGGAATTTAATCTTGTTAATTACGTCAAAACAATCAAATTGAGAACCTAGAAAGATGTTTGACCATTTCTCTATGTCTACTATGGAATTTTATACCAAAAAATTTAACAAAAAGAAACATATAAACATATTTATTTAGAAAAAACATACCAGGTTCATTAGAATTTCAACGAACATGCTTGTTGCATTCTCAAAAATAATGTTGTACCCACGATGAAATTTTTCATCGTAGGTACAAGATTGTCATCGAAGATCTCTAGCAAGTGAAATATTATGACAATATTTTTCATCGGACTTTTGACAGACTCCATAACAACATCCAACGAGAATATTGCACTTGTGAAAAAAAATTCCGTTGTAGGTACAACATTCTCATAAGAGCCTGTTGCTTGGTTTTTGTTGGAGGTCTAACAACTATCGTTAGGATCAAGTAATACTAGGAGGGGGTGAATCAGTTTTGGAACACTTTTATTCCTTTTAAACCAATTCAAACTTAACCATGCAATAGCTAAAATAGGAATAACATACACTTAAAGTAAATAACTCATAACACCATGATTTATTCTCAAGGAAACCCTAGTCAAGCAAAAACCTCAGTGGGGATGTTACCCACAAATTATGCACTAAAAGTATTGTATCCCTGTTAGGAGACCTTTTCCTATTAGGAGAACAATATTAGATTAGTGCAAGTCCTTGTTAGAGGAAAAACCTTGTTAGGAGTCTATAACCCTCTTAGGATTCTATAACTTTGTTAGGGGTGAATATAAAATGGAGCTCACTGATCTTACAAAGGACTCTCCATCTAGTAAATTACACAAGTATCATGTGAGAACAAAAATAAACTAAACTAAAATCTGTTATGCCAAATGAGTTCCAATAATAGCTTGTAAAATGCTCTGTACTACTCTTACATCCCAATACATACCAAAAAAATACACTTCATAACTTTGCATCTCAAAGAATATATACCCAATCTCATAATCTTTCCAATTGGCTCACAAATAAATCACAAAGAATGTCCAACACATATTCAAATAGAAAATACATAGTCAATGATCATATCTCAACAAAGATAGGGTAGGACCCAAGCCAAATCAAAAGTAGCACTCTTGAAATCCACATGCTAATCCTTTAAGCATCATGACCTCTTGTCTACCCTATTATACTGCTATACTATCTTCGCATAACTTTAGAAGTAAGTAACATTTTCTAGTCGAAGCCAAAAATCAAGTGATCCTAATATAATCTTTATTATATCTCATATAATATATATTTATGTTCACAGACCATAAGGATAAGTATCATATACTCACTAATCAAAATAGCATGATTGTATTCTGGAAACTGTCTTTGTACTTAGACATTTTTCACTTAACTGATTACCATAAACTTACTTCCACTTTAGGAAATTATCATAGAGGTATGTGTTGAAAATGATGACAACATGTACACCTTCAAGAATTGCTCACTTACCAACAATCTCCCCCTTTGGCATTGATGACAACACTTAGTGAAAAATGACTAAGTGTTTTATACCAAACTACTGTTTATATCCTCATTATATTTTTCACAACTACTACTCTCCCTTTGACATCAATGGAAAAGGTATATACAAAAAGGTGTATTTATATACAAGGCAAAAAATTTGGGAGTGCTTATCACAACTTACACCATGTGGAGTATGTCTTGGAAAGAGGTTTCCAAGATCTAAACATTTTCTTCCTATGTTGTCTTCAATGTCTTACCAATCTACATGAGACCATTTAATGAAAAATATGAGATCTCAACATCCTTTAGTACTTTAGGCATAGATCCATCAAAGGATTTCTTTGTTGTCTCCATATCCTCAAGGTGCTTCTCCATAGTTTAGGATTAATCTAACTCATCAAATAACCAAATCTTCCCAACACTCTTGACTTCTCAATGTGTAGCACGCTTGTTTTATTTAATAATTTGGAAACTTCCTTATCCAACTTAGTAATTGATTGTGAGGAGGACCAACAAATATTCACCAAGTTATCCAAAGTCTTCTCATCATGTCATAATTATTCCTACTATGTCTTGTAAAAACCTAGAAGGATTTGTGTAGTAGTTGTATATATTCTTCCCATGTTCAATGTAGGAATTTATCTCAGAGATAGTGGTATCTAGTATACCTAAGTATCACTTTATTGACTTCCATGTCTCATCAAACTTCTTCACCATGAATTATTTTTCAACCTTCGTAGCTGTAGCCTTCTCCAAAGAAGTGAAGTGCATATCAAAGTCATCAATAACTTTTCCCATATTGCATCATTACCTTGGAAGGTGAGAGGTATGGGTAAAATTTTATTGATTTTGTCCACTTCCCTGTCCATTACCTTGATTTCGTTCTCAATTTTTTTCTCAAATCTTTCCATAGCCTTAGAAAAGTCCATAAGAGATAGCTTCATGATCTCATCCTCATCCATGTCATTAACATTTGCGATCACTGACATGTTGTTACTTGAAAACAATTGTGTTGAGTAAGTGAATAACTACTTACTAGGAGTAGGGATAGAAATAGACTCTTTTGTTTCTTCCTCAGTAATAGCCTTCTTCCCTTCATCTATGGTTTCCCTCAATTCTTCCTTTATTATAATGCCAAGATTAATCAAATTTCTTGCATTCTAGCTTGTATTTTTGTCAACCTCAAGACAATATTTTCATTCTTTTGAAAGGTGTCAATGTCATCCTGTGAGGTGTCCAAAGACAGGGGAACATCTTCCATAAAGAAGTTTGGTTTTTGCACATTGTTGTAAAATTAATTTGTATCATCTGCATCAATGGGTGGTTCCATTTCAGTTATTCTAGATGATTCAGGAATGTTAATATCTTTGGGTTTAACACTTTCTTTTTTTATAGCTACCAAATGAGGGCCTTCATCCAACAATAATTTATCAAGTGTCTAGTGTGTTTCTTCTTCTACTTCATCATATTTGTTAGGCCAATTTTCTGTCATTGCAAAAATCTTGTGAAAATGGCCTCCTCCCTGCAAATGTTTCATGGTTTGTGTCTTGCCTTGTGTGCTTCATGTTGTCACCAGGCTCTGGTCCAAACTGCATCTCCTAATGTGCAAAACCTAGAAGGATTTTCAATTTCTAAGGTCCGCGGGAAGCAAATTTTAAAGTTCTACCACAGTGTCAAAAACCCACAGTATTTTCAAAAATCCACGTTGTTTTTGACCTTTTTGGCCTGCATAAAAACCCTCGATGTTTTCAGCTTCCTGGTTTACCTTTGTGTCATGATTGAAAATTCTGTGTGTTTTCGATCTTTCACCAAAACACTGTGTTTTTGACCTTGCATATGTTCTTTTGTGCCGGCTCTCCTTGTTCTCTATCTTAATTGCGCAAGCACAATGTGTGGTGGGTCTGATGTCAGAGGGGGGATAGATGGCACATCCTTATTGGCTGTCGCATGGCCGCATGTCAGATTTTTCTGACATGTGATCATGCGACCGCTTGCCATCTGTCTGCATGGGTCCCGACTCTTGGTCGTTGGTGGTTGCAGTCTAGTGGTCCCAGAGGTGGACATGTGGCAGCTTGTGATTGGCAATCACATGGTCACATAGCCTAGTTTTTAGCTATGTAATCATGCAACAAGGTGCCACATGTCCATAGCAGTGTGTTGGTGTTTCGTCAGTGGGCCTAGGGGATGCAGAGGAGGCGGTGATGTGGTGGCTTTGTGTTGGCTATTGCATGATTGTATAGCCTTTCTCTTGGTTATGCAATCATGCGACTAGGTGACACATGTCCATGATGGTAGTAGGTGGTGGGGCATCGTCCGGTTGCAGTGGTGGTGTTCTATTGGTTGGCAGTTGTGGTGATGGTAATGGTGGCAGCTAATGTTTGCAGGCTATCGCATGTTTGCATAGCCCATTTCTAGGCTATGCGATCATGCGATAGGGTGCCACATGTCCTTGGGGCCCATGTGTATTTTCTCAAGGGTCTTGTTGGCAGGTGGACGCGTGGTAGTTTCTGATTGGTCCGTACTAGTAGGGTGGTAGATTTGGAACACGGGCCCAAGTGGGGGTTTCTTGGTAGTGTTTTGATAGTCGGCTAGGTGCATGGTAGCAGTTTGTCACATATTCGCATGGGCCATTTCCATGGCTTGTGAACATGTGACATAACCTTTTGTGGCAGCAGTCTGGCATCGGCGGGTTTGAAGAAGGCAAGGTGTAATGGTTGTCACATGTTCACATAACCCATTTCTGGGTTATGCGATCATGTGACCAAGCATAATTAGAGCCCATTTCCTATGGTGGTGAGAGATATGACTGCGCAGTTGCGCGACTGGGGGCAAACCGTCAAGGGACATAAAGCCCACAAAGTGTTGGTGACCGTTTGAACTTGTTGAGAGTCTTTTGTGATAGGGGGTAACAAAATTGACTGCTTTGGTGGCCAGATTTGACTGGTTTGGTGGCACTTGTTGCTGTGGCTTGACCCCTGTCATGTCTGTGTTTAATTTCTCAGTGGGGTTAGGTGATTTTGAAATTTTAATTCTCAAATGATCATTATGCTTGTATTGTAACCCTAGTATAAAGAGATTTTCATGATCATTTTGTGGCATTGGGAGTTAGATTTCAAACTTCTGGTTGTGAGTCTTCTGCCCAGTCTGAGTTGTAACGACCTGTTGTGGTATTTTTGATGATAAAGAGAAAGTTGTAGGTCTAAGCTGTAATTTGCAAGCTTGACTCCTATGGTTTGATTGTTTACACTTAAGGATTCTAAATACTTAATGCAAATATATGATCCTTATCTCTCCTTTGTGTCATTGCAGATAGATTTTGAACTTTCTAGTTCACTGCATACTTGTTTGTCTATGTGTCTTCATTCTTTAGTTCTAATCAAAGATTAGATTAAATTATGCTTTAGATGAGACATAGGTCTATCTCTTGTCTATGTGAGGATTTCATATAAGTAGTAAAGGAGATTATAGATGTGTTTATGGCTTGGAATCTCAGCTATTGTCTGGTGTGTGTAGTAGTCATGTTCTAGGAGATCTTGCCCAATGGATGAGGCACTGACCTAAATGATTATCTCTTTATCAATAGATATTGATTGTTGTTGTTATGATTCAAACACATAAATTAAAAACCATTCCTTAAGTTTTCTGCATTTGGTTGTCTAAGGTCATACCCATAGCAATGGAGAGTCAATGAGTGTGTGGTTAACATTCAGTACTTTCTTGCTATCCATTTATTTTCTTTATGAACCTAGTTCTTGGTGTATGAAGTCCATTTTATACTAGGTTAGGTGCACCCGCCTTGGTTTTGCAAAGCCAGAAGCAGAAGAGGGCAGTCTTGTCCCTATAGTTGGTCTAGTTACCCTAAGACCTCATAGCAATTTTGGAGTTAACCATTCCTAAAATCCATCTGAGGGTATACTGGTAGCCTGTTAGAGCATAAGAGTCATTTTGGACACCAACAAGATGGTGACTCTACTGGGGAAGAAGTAAAGGACAGCAAGTTTTTCTGCTTGGCTGGATCATCCCAGAGTCTCGGTTGAAGATCATAGTTACAAAGTCTGATATAAAAATGCATTTGTAATATCTTCTCACCTAGTTGTGAGTGGTGGCTCTGATTTGTTTCTATTTGATCAATGCATCTTTTGATAAATAGTGCATGTTATCCTGGTATAGTTTTGTGTTGGTTGGAAGAAGAAACAGTAAATATTTCCTCTCTAAGGAGGTGGCGGCTTTACATGACAAAGTTATCTCATGGAGTTCCATGCTTAGCTTAAGATCTGCCCTGCCTTTCAGTCAACAAAGTCTCTACTGCAAAGTTCCAAGTATTTATGATTAAAAATGTTTCCCTATCTAGTGTTAAGCACTGCATAAAGGGATGAGTATTAGTGGGTAGTTCTCTATTGACCCTATCATGAGTGATATTGATTATGAGAATCTTCTCATCAAGATTGCTACTCTTAAGAAGAGGATTGCAGAGAGCAATGCTGAAATCTAGCAATTAGAGGAGGACAAGAGGTTGCTAGGATTGGTGGCTCCTAATGATGTTCATGGGGAGGTCATTGTTTCTGATGTTGAGTCTTATTATGCAGAGAGTGTTGACTATGAAGTTGATTCTCAGATCAGTGCATATGAGGATGTTGAAGATGAATTTGAGGTTGATAGCATTTCCATCCTATCTGTAGATTTTTCTTCTTTTCAACATCAGGATTCTTTCTTGTCCCGGTTGGATGATGTTTTTTGTGAAGAAGAAAATATTGAATATGATGCAGATAATGATTCTTGCATAGGCTGCTTCACACAAGATGATTTGAGGACAGAGTTCTTAGTTCTTGTTCCTGACAGGGATGTAGCTGATGAAGAGGAAAATGAAGCCCAAAGTCCATTAAGCAGTGAAAGGATTTCAGCACTCTTGGCTGAAGAATTTGAGAGGTATGCCCCTGCTTTGAATTTTGATTTGCAGCTCCCCTATGATGTACCCTTTGACACTGATAATGAGGCCAGTGTTCAAAGTGATAGTGATGATCCTTTTTCACCAGAGATCCCCTCATGTAATGACCCTGCAGAAGAAGAGGTAGAAGGACATGATAGTGTGTTTTCCTATCATCAAGATTGCAGTGATGAACAAGTTTCTTGTTCATATCCTTTTCCTTCTTTTGCCAAGTATGATACTGATTGTGACAGTGTTGAAGACTTTGCTTTCAGCAGTTGGGATAGAAATTCTTTGGATGAAAATGATGATGCAGTGTTCCCCTGTCACCAAAGTTTTGACGAAGACCTTCACTTGGTTCATGATCTAGTTCATGAAGACATCATTGATGAACCAAGCTGCTCAGTGGCTGAAGCAATATAGGAAGACAAATCAGAGGATCTAAGTCCTTCTCAGCCAGGTATTTTTTATGTAATGCATGATGCTCAGTATGTTTCATTTTCTGATGCATTGCAAGGTGAGCTTTTTATTTTTTCCAGTCATCAAGAAGTGGATGATGTTCCCTACTTCTTGGAGTTTGAACATAAATGTAACAGTCATGATTGGAAAGGCATGGGTAATGATCACTGTAGTTCCATTCTTCAGCCCATGGTTATTCACATACATCTGCAGTAGGATGATCATGAAATTTTTAGGTGGTGGGTTATGTATGTGGATGAAAATCAAATTTTTGATTCAGGAGGGTAACTGGTTTTCTTTTGGGGCCTTGAGCCTGGTTGTAAATCTTGTAAATAATGTAAATAGTCTTTTCCTTTCTTGTTGTGTGTTTCCTTTCCTTGTTCGGTTGCCTATTTTTTGAGGTCCCTTGTTTTGTCCAGTTGGTGGTCTGCTCTCCCAGTGATTCTGAATCCTTGCCATGCCTGCAGGAGGCATGCATCCCCAACTAGAGCCACTGTTAGGCCAATTTTCTGTCATTACAAAAATCTTGTGAAAATGGTCTCCTCCTTGCAAATGTTTCATGGTTTGTGTCTTTCCCTATGTGCTTCATGTTGTCACCAGGCTCTGGTCCAAACTGCATCTCCTAATGTGCAAAACCCAGAAGGATTTTCAATTTCTAAGGTCCGCGGGAAGCAAATTTTAAAGTTCTGCCACAGTGTCGAAAACCCACAGTATTTTCAAAAATCCACGTTGTTTTTGACCTCTTTGGCCTGCATAAAAACTCTTGATGTTTTCGGCTTCCTGGTTTACCTTTGTGTCATGATTGAAAATTCTGTGTGTTTTCGATCTTTCACCAAAACACTATGTGTTTTGGACCTTGCATATGTTCTTTTGTGCCGGTTCTCCTTGTTCTCTATCTTAACTGTGCAAGCACGATGTGTGGTGGGCCTAATGTCAGAGGGGGGACAAATGGCATGTCCTTATTGGCTATCACATGGCTGCATGTTAGATTTTAATGACATGCGATCATGCGACAGCTTGCCATCTGTCCGCGTGGGTCCTGACTCTTGGTCGTTGGTGGTTGCAGTCTGGTGGTCTCGGAGGTGGACATGTGGCAGCCTGTGATTAGCAATCACATGGTCACATAGCCTAGTTTTTGGCTATGTGATCATGTGATAAGGTGCCACGTGTCCATAGCAGTGTGTTGGCATTTTGTCGGTGGGCCCGGGGGATGCAAAGGAGGCGGTGATGTGGCGGCTTTGTGTTGGCTATCGCATGATCGCATAGCCTTTCTCTTAGCTATGCGATCATGCGACCAGGTGACATGTGTCCATGACAGTAGTGGGTGGTGGGGTGTCATCCGGTAGCGATGGCGGTGTTCTATTGGCTGGCGGTTGTAGTGATGGTAACGGTGGCGGCTAATGTTTGTGGGTTGTCGCATGTTTGCATAGCCCATTTCTGGGCTATACGATCATGTGACAGGGTGCCATGTGTCCCTAGGGCCCATTTGTATTTGCTCGGGGGTCCTATTGGCAGGTGGACGCATGGAAATTTTTGATTGGTCCGTACTGGCAGGGTGGTAGATTTGGAACACGGGCCTGGGTGGGGGTTTCTTGGCGGTGTTTTGACAGTCGGCTGGGTGCATGGTAGCAGTTTTTTGCATGTTCGCATGGGCCATTTCCACGGCTTGCGAACATGCAACATAACCTTTTGTGGCAGCGGTCTGGCGTCGGTGGGTTTGAAGAAGGCAAGGTGTAATGGTTGTCACATGTTCGCATAACCCATTTCCAGGTTATGTGATCATGCGACCAAGCATAATTAGAGCCCGTTTCCTGTGGCGGTGAGAGATATGACTGTGCAGTTGCGTGACTGGGGGCAAAACGTCAAGGGACATAAAGCCCATGAAGTGTTGGTAACCGTTTGAACTTGCTGAGAGTCTTTTGTGACACGGGGTAACAAAATTGAATGCTTTGGTGGCCAGATTTGACTGGTTTGGTGGCGCTTGTTGTTGTGGCTTGACCCCTTTCATGTCTGTGTTTAATTTCTTGGTGGGGTTAGGTGATTTTGAAATTTTGATTCTCAAATGATCATTATGCTTGTATTGTAACCCTGGTATAAAGGGATTTTCATGATCATTTTGTGGCATTGGGAGTTAGATTTCAAACTTCTGGTTGTGAGTCTTCTGCCTAGTCTGAGTTGTAATGACCTGTTGTGGTATTTTTTATGATAGAGAGAAAGTTGCAGGTCTAAGCTATAATTTGCAAGCTTGACTCCTCTGGTTTGATTGTTTACACTTAAGGATTCTGAATACTTAATGCAAATATATGATCCTTATCTCTCCTTTGTGTCATTGTAGATAGATTTTGAACTTTCTAGTTCACTGCATACTTGTTTGTGTATGTGTCTTCATTCTTCAATTCTAATCAAGGATTAGATTAAATTATGCTTTAGATGAGACATAGGTCTATCTCTTGTCTATGTGAGGATTTCATATAAGTAGTAAAGGAGATTATAGATGTGTTTATGGCTTGGAATCTCAGCTATTGTCTGGTGTGTGTAGCAGTCATGTTCTAGGAGATCTTTCCCAATGGATGAGGCACTAGCCTAAATGATTATCTCTTTATCAACAGATACTGATTGTTGTTGTTATGATTCAAACACATAAATTAAGAACCATTCCTTAAGTTTTCTGCATTTGGTTGTCTAAGGTCATACCCATAGCAATGGAGAGTCAATGAGTGTGTGGTTAACATTCAGTACTTTCTTGCTATCCATTTATCTGCTTTATGAACCTAGTTCTTGGTGTATGAAGTCCATTTTATACTAGGTTAGGTGCACCTGCCTTGGTTTTGCAGAGCTAGAAGTAGAAGAGGGCAGTCTTGTCCCTATAGTTGGTCCAGTTACCCTAAGACCTCATAGAAATTTTGGAGTTAACCATTCCTAAAATCCATCTGAGGGTATACTGGCAGCCTGTTAGAGCATAAGAGTCATTTTGGACACCAACAATATTTTCTAGCCATAAGTTTGATCAATCTAGATTTAGTTTTCAAATAAGGTTTCAACTGATTGAGTACTCTCTCTATCTCATTATGTGAGATAGCAGGATGCATGTCCTCAATTTTTTTTTATCTCATTATATTATCTTCTTCTGGAACTCTTAGTTTTCTTACTTCCAAACTATTATACAACTCCTTACGAATACTACCTTCCAATTCAATCAATTTTTTTTTTTAAAGCCAACATGTGATTTATCAACATGTCTTCTATTTCAATCTTTTCACTATCATTATATATTTCAAAATATATGGCTAATGAATTTAATTTACCTTTAGTAACGATCATTTTTCTTGAGCAACTTTGGCAACAAACTTTTCTATTTTCCTCTTTCTCTCACCCTTTGACAATTCTTTTCTAATTTTTGGAAACTTCTCTTCATAAGTTCCCCATCTTTGGTCATTGGGATCTATCTCAGATGCAAGGATATGTTCAATGTGTGAAATCAGGATTTGGGAGCTCACCTCATATCGCAATGGAGGACACCATCACACTCTAGGCTCAACTGCCTCAACTCATAAGAAATCAGTTTCTACCATAAAGAAGATAGTTTCTCTATATTTGTCCTCTAATTCCTTAGGTATCCTTTCCCTTTGTTTTATTCCATTTTTAAATAGTTTCAACATGCCAAATATTTCACCATCTACATGTAGTAGGTTCATCTTCTTTCCACGCATGAGGATGCATGCCTATAAAATTATGTATAATGTGAAAGAAAATATGCAATATTAATGACCCAAATCTAAATGTATTTAATTTATCATGTTTTATCCCTCTCATATTTTCCAGTAGCTGCAATCTGAGGATCTCACAAACATCATAGTGCTTATTTTTAAAAGCCATTTTGTAAGACATGTAGATTATTCCTACGAAAATAAAGTTCACTCTACTGCTATATTAAATTTTGTAACCAAGGATCATTGTGATCAACTTGACATCCTTCTACTTGATGTCATTTATGGTCAGGGATCTTTTGTCCCGTTTGGATCCAGTTAGGCTATCAACTTCCTTTTACCTATTCTTTACAACCATATGAATTTTTCTTGCATTCTCTAGACCAGTGACTAGGTGAATTAGGTCTTTAGTAATCTTGACTGGTTGGCTTCCAATCTAAAAGAACTAATGATGGATCTGTCTGAGCACAATCTTCATCCATTCAGGCTCATCAAACTCATATAACTCAATATAAGGAAAAAAATCTTTAGGTTTTCTAGTCTCGCAAATGAAGACTTAATTTTTCCATTCTCATCTAACATATTTAACAACTCAATGCACATCTCTATGTTACCAATTGATTCATATTTGTAGTGTACATGTAAGCCTTAATATCTTCTACCTGTAACACTCTATGTGGGGTTTGTGAGAACTCACCCTTTGGGTCATCTTCCATTGATTTAAATAGATGTTTCTTGAATTTATACCTAGTTCTTTATTGTACATAAAAAATCTGAGGTGCATCCATAATTTTACACTTCCAAAACTGAAAATCAAGCTCACAGTTAGATCAAAATACCTTCTTCGCTAGACTAGGGTTGTGAATCATGTGAATACTAAAATTTTCTCCAACTTATCAAAGATCTCTTTTCTCTTCTTCAATATTGCTTGAGTGGTGAAGAAAAATGATTAACTGTGTCCTTAAATAGTTTCACAAATCATTTCTGACACTTTTAGGAAGTATATGCAAAAAACTATTTAGAAATCAGTCACCCATACAATAGTCAATGATCTATCCAGAATAACTTTTATACCTTGTGATTTTAGATATATTACCAACATACACTCATGCAACTGCACACAACTTCATAGATTGTGAATTTGCATATTAAGGGATGGATAGTTAACTAGTAAGCTCTTTCAATGCTCCCCCTAAGGCCATGTTTGGCCATTTAGATAAAAATAGAATCATTAGCATCAGGCGAAGATCTAGTAACATATACTACTTGACCTTGATCCTTGGTTTCAATCTGATTCCTTTCCTTCCATACTTTTTCATTGACTTTGTTTCCTTTTACAAAGTGGTGATTTAACTCATTCACATACTCTGTAAAGGTTTTTCCAGTGTCACCAATATTTTTCTTTATTTTTGTCGGTGATGTTCTATTTCCAACTAGTCCATTATATTTGGAGTACTTGGCCATATGTCCCTCATTTTTGCATTTGAAATAGGTAATAGGTGGTCTCACGGATTGTGACCTTTAATCAATCTGAAACTTACAGTTCTTTACAATGTGCCCAAAATTGTTGCATTTGTGATAAATGATCTTATTTTATGTAGTGGGTTGTCTAATATAGTCTTGACTCCTCCATCTTGGTTTTATACACTCATTTTTTTTATGACCATATACCCAACAATTAAAAAAATAACCAGAAAAAGGTTTGGAAATATTCTTACTTTTACAATCCTTCTTCATGTGACCAAATTTGTTACATCTAAAGCATCTCCCTTTGAAAGGTTTGATCTGCTCCCTATTTTTCTATTTTTTATTAGGTTCTTCTTGTTGATTGGATTTCTTATTTGTCCTACATTTAGATTTATTTTCCAGAGAATTGGAACATTCAAATTTATTGAATCCAACTCCTGTCTTGTCACCTTTTGGTTTTTTTCTCTCTAGTTGTTCATCAATATATTGTTACTACTCGCATGAAGTTTTTAAATATGTTTCCTTGCCTCCACAAGCTCTCCATTAATGATGATATTGTACTTCTCCATTCCTTCATAATTGGTTTTGACATCATTGATTTCTAGTTGCATTATTCCTATATATTCATTTGCATTCTTTGAGGCTTCTTCAAGTTGTTGAATTTATTTAGTCATTTGCACAGTGATGATCTTACACTCATGTTTCATTACATCCTTTTCATGTTCAAGTTTATTGATCAGATCAGATGAGTCATTCTTAGTTTCCCTCATAAGTTCTTTCCTTTTGTTTCTTGAAAAGTCAATCTTCTCTTTGAACCTCTTGATATAGTTTTCATCTTTCTTTAGCTTATATTTTAATTCAAAATTTTCAACATTAGCCAAGTATCCAAGTCTTCTAGTGCTGCCTCAAAGTTTTCTTCCAAACTGCTTGAATCTATCTAGATCTCCCTTAATATTTTAGGATTTTTCATCAAGGGCCTTGTGTTCTAATACCAATTGTTAGGATCAAACAATACTAAGAGGGGGGGTGAATCAGGATTGCAACACTTGCATTCCTTTTAAACTAGTTCAAGCTTAACAATGTAATAACTAAAATAAGAAGAACATACACATAAATTAACTCATAACACCATGATTTGTTCCCGAGGAAACCATGGTCAAGGGAAAACCCCAGTGGGGATGGTACCCATAGATGATGCACTAAAAGTATCATGTCCTTGTTAGAAAACCTTACCCTGTTACGACTAGAATATTACATTAGTACAATTCCTTGTTAGAGGAAAGACCATGTTAGGAGTCTATAACCCTATTAGAGGTGAATACAAAATGGAGCTCACTACTCTTACAAAGGACTCTCTGTCTAGTATTACACAAGTATCACGTGAGAACAGAAAGAAAGTAAAATAGCATCTGTTATACCAAATAAGCTCCAGTAATAGGTCACAAAATCCTCTCCATTATTCTTACATCCCAATGCATACCAAAAAAACATACTTCATAACTTCGCATCTCAAACCATATATATATATATATATATATATATATATATATATATATATATATATATATATATATATATATATATATATATATATATATATATATATATATATATATATATATATATATATATATATATATATATATATATATATATCCAATCTCATAATCTTTCTAGGTAACTCACAAATACACCACAAAGAGTGTCCAACACATATTATAATAGAAAATACACCATCAACAATCATATCTCAACAAAGATAGGGTAGGACCCAAGCCAAATCCAAAGTAGCACTCCTGAAATCCACATGTTAATCCTTTGAGCATCGTAACCTCTTGTCTGCCCTATTATACTAGTATATTATCTTTGTGTAACTTTAGAAGCAAGTAACTTTGTCCAGACAAAGCCAAAACTCAAGAGATCATAACAAAAGCTTTATTATATCTCATATAACATATAATTATGTTCGCAGACCATAAAGATAAGAATTGCATGCTCGTTGATCAAAATAGCATGATTGTATTCTAGAAATTATCTCTATAGTTAGGCATTTTTCACTTAACTAATTACCACAAACTTACTTCTACTTTAGGCAATTATCACAGAGGTATGTGTTTCCAACAATGACAATATGTACACCTTCAAGCACGGCTCACTTTCCAATAGCTATGTTTGTTATAATTCTAATGAAAACAAAGGCATTTGATGCCTCTCATTTTTTACGATGCTTGCGTTGAACTTTCCATGAAATATTATTCGTTGAACACTATGACAAAATTCTAGTGATAAAAAGTTATGTAGCAATTAATCAAACCTTTGACATCCAACCATCATAATTGAGATGATCTTTCATCAAAAAATGAGCCCAAATGTATTAGAGATGCAGTAGCTTTTCACTTAACACAAAAACCCAAAAGGAAATCATGAAAGGATAAAACCTTATGGAATAGATGTTGTAATATGCTATATTGTTGTATTGGGGAGAAGAAAGTGAATAATTGAATGATGATAAATTGATGTGGATCTCCTTCTATGATAGAAAAATCTTCTGGTTGGCCTCCAATAGGGGAAAGAAGCTAAATCTATGGAATAAAATACCTTGATTGTTTGAGATGATGATGGCTTGAATGCTTGAATTTGATGGCTCTTGAATGCTTGATTTACTTTCTTTCACTTGATATCTTGAATGCTTGAATTTTTTATAGTAAAAGATGGATGCCAAAATAGGTGACAGATGCCAAAATGACGAGCAATGGGGGGTTTATATACATCTCACATTATTTCAGGGAGTTAGAATTAAAAAGATTGACCATGTGATCAGATTTTCCCCCAAAACTTTGGCACATAGCTCTGGGTCAAAGTTGGCTCAAAATCCAACAGGACATCCACCAATAGTGACTTGTACTAGGGATAGGCTGCTAATGGTGACCTATACTAGGGATAGGGTACCAATGGTGTCTTGTACCTGGGAAAATGAGCCCATATTTGAATTGGGTACCAGAGGAATAAGGTATGTGTTGGATTTATGATTAAAGCTCAATATGAGGTTAGGGAACATCACGAAGGCCAACATGTTTCTATTGGTAGCTATCCCAAGAACAGGCTTCCAATGGTATCCTATACCTCGGAAATAGAGCCAATATTTGAACTGGATACTAGAGGAATAAGGTATGTGTGGGATTTCTGATTACAACTCAATCTAAAGTCAAGACAGATCATGAAGGTCAAAATAAGGGTTACAAGGTGTAACTGTGATGAAATGAATTATGGGATTGGATGAAAAAGAGAGGGAGAGACCTATTACAAGGTTCAGGGTCAATTTAAGCAAGATGAAAAGGAATGGAGGACCCATATTTGAATTTAGGTATTTTTAAGTGCTATATAATGTCATACCATAGAATATACACTAAAGTGGGCACAAAATGGTCTTAAAATTGAACACGAGTTAGATGCTTACAATTTAGGACTATACACCATCAATTGACCTGTGTTATCATGTGTATTTTTGCATCAAGTAAAATAAACAAAGGGAACAAAGAACAACACTAAGGCCATCTTATCGAACAACTTACCATCAAGATATAATAATATTATTTTTACACTTAGTGAGATCATCACTTCACAAACTCTAGAAGATACAATTTCGACCCTTCTAGTAGAATAAAAGAGGATGAAAGAAGATTTAGAAGACCTTAAATAAGGTAAAGCACTATATTTATGGAGAAATAAGAATTGGTTAGGAAAAAACAAAAGAGACAATGCATATTTTTATTGTAATTAAAAGTTTCACTCATCATGGAATTGTAAAGTTTGGGCTAGTGATCTTCTTAGAGGGGGCCTCAAAGATGAATCTGATGAATGAAATGTTACTTGCATTGAAGATAAAGATTCAACATATAATGAGCATTTTATTCATGATGCTTATAGTTGTACTACTAATTTTTCTTTAGTACTTTGAGCCTTCATTTTGGAGGTTGACAGTATACAAGGGTGGAGGAATTTCAACCATCTCAAGTTAGCTTCTCACTTTGGTGCTTGTATTAGAAGCGTTTTCAACTTTTCTTTCGTGCTTCTTTTTTCCTTTCTTTGTTAATGCTAACAAAATTGAAGAACACGTGTTGTGAATATTTAATATAGAGACAAGTTTGGGGTTTGGTGAAGAGCTCAAGTATAGATGGTTGTCCAGAGAGCATGAGGTTGTGATTGAGAACTATCACCCTTACAAGGGTTATAGACAACATGATGGAGTCATTTGTATGGGGAGCTCAATATGGATTGTTGTTGAGATTAATTTGAGGTATGTTATCTTTGAGCATTCAGGACTGAGAGATCAAGAATTAGGCCTAGGGATCCACCTTTACTAGGATTGAGTAGACTTCTTGATGGAGCTCAACTTAATTTAGGTTTTGCATCTTTAGGAGTAAATTTTCTCAAAATGTGTATTCATATTGTGTAATTAGCATGCTTTGGTATGTAATTCTTAAGGGGGATCTATAGGGAAAGGTGAATTTAATATTTTTAGGATCAATATATTAAGAGGGAGAATGTTAACTTGTAATTATATATTGTCGAGTGTGTAAGTGAATAGTTCAGTCTGTTTATGACTAGTATGTAACTGTACCCCTCTATTTTCTCCTTGTATATAATGCTCCACTACCTCAAATAAGAATCATTGCATTCATTGCACACACTTCAAGCTATATAGAAGTGCTAAAAATGGTTGTGCAATAATGGTAATGAACAATCTAGATTTACGTTGACTACTACCAATTGACCAAATAAGCGAGTCTCTAATAAAAATAATATAAATAGCACCAACCACCCTAGAAGATCCCACGACTACCCAAATGCTACAGTAAATATGACAATTCATAAAAAAAATGCCCAGTCCATATCTAGTCAGTATTTGTTCTCCTTTTCCAAATTTGAGGGCCAATAGTATACTATTCTGCATTCTCATGGCTTATATATACATGCCTAGCACACATAGTGGCTTAGGAAACTATTGATGCTTTCTTTGAAATCTTCATCTTGATATGGGGTAATATTCCTCTGTTATCATTTCCTCCTTTATGCACGAGATCTCCTTTAACAAGATTTTGAAGTCATTCTAAATGTCACCTCCAAATAAGTTATGTAAGACATGATGGACATCATGCCAACAACAATGCCCTTTCTTTCATTATAGCATTCAATGGGAATTTTTCTTCATGCCTCAAACTCATTCCTTAGTGAAATCTCATCTCTTAGTAGATACCTCTATCTAATATAGAAATTCTCCACCCTTCAATGGGAATGCTATCATGTTTTAAACAACAATCATCTTCAATGTCACACCCAAGGAGCTTCTCTAATACCAAATAATAATACAAAGAAGTAAAGGAACATTATTGATTGATGTGATTATTGATTCAGAATATGCAAATTCAAATAGACAACACAGACAACTTAAAACAATTCAATTGCATTACTTCTAATAACTAAGTGGTGGTTTATCAATGTAAACAAAACTAGTTGACCTAATGTAATACACCAACAATTGGTATATGTGAAACTTATTAGTGGGATTTTAGTTATCATTTTTATGACTCCTTTAAAATTAGTAATTGGGGGGTTGGGTGCACAAGGAGTGCATGGCTATTGGAGCACACTCAACTACTAGTCCTCTTCCCCTACTTTGATAATAGATAGATAAATAAAATTAAATACTTTAATAAATTATTAAGTTTTGAGGGAGCAAAAAAATATTAATTACTTAGGCAAGGGTCTGATGAGGGGGGCTTTTGCTCTATTTTTTAGGAAGGGGTTGGTCCCATGAACAAAATTTTGTTTGGCTAAAGGATTATTTGGAATCTTCTCCTTGAGAATAGGAGATCCTACTTTTTAGCATTACATACTTAAGCAGGTGAAAAATGGGCCAGACTAGAAATCGACCGACGAGCTTATGAATACTTTTTGCCACCTGTTGAAAATTTAGTTTTAGAGTTTTATTGAAAAATAATTTTAGAAGGAAAATAAATTTTTTTTAAAAAATAATCATGCACAAAATATGGAAGACAAGCGCATTGTATTCATAAGACCACCACCTTCCCTAAATGTGGGTGTTCAAACTTTTATGCTGAACTAAACTACAAAATTCAAGACGACACTACCTTTAAATAATCTTAAAAAGTAATAAGTAGCTTCGGCTCTATTTTTTAGGAAGCTTGCTGTTAAAATAATAACAAAATATAGAGACAAATAGGAACTTGTTTAATCAATGAGCTTAGGAATAAGAAAATTTACCATGAATTAATGCAAAAAATAGGAGCATTCACCAAAACCAAGCAAGAAGGAGACAAGATTTTGAAGGGGGAAAAGCATAAAAAAAAACCCCGTGATATTAATGAAAGTGGCAACAAAATTCCTAAGAATGAGAGAGAGAGAGTGAGATCAAAGCTCATACAATAATAATCAAGAAGAAGAAGTATCTCATAGAAATGAGAGAGAAGAGACATCTCTTAATAGAGATGTGAGAAAGGAGTTACATTGTAACTCCCAATTCTATGTATGCCACATTTCACTAGTGTGTGAGACAAGTGTAGGATTCCTCATAAGGAGGAATATCTATTTTCCTTAATAAAGGAAATTAAAAATATGACATGTTCTCCCACTTGGACTAGAGGATGAATACATTAGGATACCTTGGTTTATCCTATAAATATAAATATACCAAGGAAAGATTAAATTCTAACACCCCCCTTTAATCTTTACTTGGGGTAATTACATCAATAGGTATCAAACCCAAATGTTTACAATGAATTTGAGATGTTTCTTTTGAAAGAGTCTTCACTAGGATGTCTTTGGCTTGATCATCTTGCATGTCTTCAACTTTTTCTTTGGAGCTTGAATGGTACATAGGACTTTTGGCAAAGTGAATAGCATGTTGAGGAGAGCCCAAATCTTTAAGAGACCATTGAAATTCTTGAGATGTATTTGTACATTCTAAATGTTCATTTCCCATAGAAAATAGAGATGAAGATGGATTAACACTTGAGCCTGCAATAAGGAAAAAAACACTAGTAGAGTGCCCATCATTGGGATCACCTAGTGCTGAATCAGTAAGACTTTGGAAAAAATCATATTGTGAATCATGGGTCATAGAATCATAAATGCAATCTTCAGTTGCATAAACCAAATTTGTAACATGTTCATCAGAATGTGAATCATGAGTCATAGAATAAAAAATGCAATCGTTAGTTGCATAAGACAAATCTATAGTGTACTCATCATAATATGAAGCATTAATATGAGAGTTAATATAAGCATCATTATCATTAACCACAACAATCATAGGATTAGTACTATCATCATGAATTTCATGTTGAGTGATAAACATATCTTGCAAAGTATCATTAAGAAAGGTAGATATAATTTCCTCTTCTTGGTCAAACATATCATCAACATGAGAGCAAGGAGGAGTAAACAGATTATTACCATCATCATCATTGCTACTACTAGAAGGAACAAAATCATTAGGAGTATCAATAATTGCATCTTCTTGTTCTAAAGCAGAATAAGTATAAGAAACATCATCAACGTGTAACATGTTATCTATAATGTTACAGTGCAAAGTAGAGTTTTGATTTGCTTGATTAATAAGGGGAACAGGTTTCTCATAAGTTTGAAAAGTGTTCTCTAAGACATGCTAGACCTGATGAGCCATAGTACAATCTAAGATAAGATGATATAAATTAGGATTTAATGAGAATCCAATTAGACCAAATGCTTCCTCATCTTTTAACTGCCAGGAATCCTGGCCAGCCTGAGGAGTGGTGGATGTCGGTTTCAAATTTGGTGAAAACACAATATCCAAAAGGTGTTGATGTTATGTATGTGGAGCCTAATCAGACTTATCCAAGGGGTCAAGGGGCAGAGCCCCTTGTAGGGTCCTGGGGTAGCGCCCCAATCGGGGTCAAGGGGTAGAGCCCCTAATGGGGTCAAGGGGCAGCGCCCCTTGTGGGGTCGAGGGGCAGTGCCCCCGATGCTAAGAATGACTTAATAATATTGTAAAGGGTTAGCCATCTATTTTATATTAGTCGGAGTACTTTTTCCCTAATTTCATGATGTCAAAAGTACTTGTAAAAAGGGCTTAGGGTTAGAGATTAATTGTATGAGGGATTATTGTAGCTTCCTACGGTGATATTGAGTTGCAGGTTTCAGATTGTAATCACTAGATAATAATAAAGATATTGGACTCGCTGTTGGTGGATGTAGCCCAGGGATTGGGTGAACCACGTTAAATTCTGTGTTATTGTGTTCTCTTTTGTGTGTTAATATTTACATTTTTTGCTTATTATCCTAACAGTTGAGATTTTAAAAAATCAGACATGTGTGGCCTCCAAACAGTATAATTGGAACTAGTCAATTTAAATTGCGGCATTGACGTAGACATGATGAAGCAAAATTACAATAATTTAAGATACCACAAAGAAAACAAATATCCCCAAAAGTTAAATTTTGAATTTAAATGATCATTAATGATGAAACAAAATAAAGTGATGAAAAAAAATGCCCCCTAATAAAAAAGAGTTTGAAATAAATTTAATAAATTAGAATGGCTGTTTATTTTAGAAATTTTAATTAAATTTTTTAATTTGGATTAAAAAACACTTTATATTTCAAATTTAATAAAATATAAATTAGAGTTATGAATATTTTTGGAAAAATAAATTAAAATTATTTTGTTAAAAAACTCAAAAGTTTAAATGTTAAATTACTTTTCATTAAAAATATTTATATTAACAATACTTTAATATAAAAGTAAATTTAAATGACTTGCTTTTGAAAGACATTAAAGAAACTAGACAAACTTAAAAAAAGAAAAGAAGGAACTTACGTGGCTTAAGGAAAGACAAAAAAAAAAATTATTTAAAAAAAACTTTTAACCTTTATTAAATAGAAGGTTACGAATTAGTCAAAAGAAATGAAGATTAAATAATGAGTGAAAAGGAAGATATGAAGCGAAGATTAAATTATATTCTAACAAACTAAGCAGCGGCTTTAAAAAAAGTAGAGACCAATGATGCATAAAAATTCACACAACCAAAAAAAGGAGAAGATGATACAAATAAATTAGAGGAGGCGACAGACACATACATACAAAAGAAGAGTCTAATTTCTGAAAAAAGATATACAAATGACAAGAAGTTAACATAAAGATTCACTAAGCAATATTCTTTACAAACAAATTTCCCTCATACTCTGTTATCGAGGAAAGAGACGTAGAATATAAATATAAAAAAATGTAAAGATATTGTAGAAAAGATATAAATTAAAGTTGGGTTTACCAAAGCCAAATTAAATAGATTTGAGTGTAGGCAGGTAGGAGCACTACAAGGTGGATAGACTGGCTAAAAATAGAAGGCAGAAAACATTGTAATTGTAGAAAAATGTTACAAAAGAAGTATTAATAATGCTTTCTAAAAAAATACATATAAGTCAGGGAGGAGCTACAAATGCTAAACTTGGCATAATGACTGCAAGAAACATTAGTTATAGTTGCAATAAAATGTTAGTCATAGCTGCAAAAAAATGTTAGATGCAGAAAAGGCGCTGAGAGAGGAGATTGCTATTACACAAGGAGAGCTCTGAGGCTCGAAACAATGCATATACACTAAATATTCAAACAATGCATGCAAAGGAACTAGCACATTAAAACAAATGAAACCATTTGAATGCAAAGGCAAAGGCAAAGGCAAAGGCGGTGGTAGAGGAGGAATGAGAACGAAAGAAGCAAGGGCACGTTAGGGCTATGGCAATGAGGTGGAGAGAGGTCTTAGCTCAGATGAAGGAGGGCGTCACAAATGGTAACTACCTCAGATAACAGCAAAAAAAAAGGCAATGAGACAAAGAAAGACATGAAGGCAGAGCATGCAATGAATCAAAGGAAAAAGAGTTACCACTGATCAACATGCAGTATGATAATGAAAAAAAATCTTCAGCAGCATGCAAAGGAAAATAAACTCACAAAACAACAATACAAATAAACAAATGCAAGTAAAACATAGCGCGAGCAAAAGGGCAAGAGGACACAAGTGATAGATTTTGGACTTAGGCACCTTTCCTTCTCTGAGGTTTCTCACTCACAACAAAACTTGCTTCTTCAATCTGCTATGACACATAAATTAAACTTGAAGATAATACACATACCTGATCACATAAAACTCATAGCAATATGAAAGCCTATGAAAAGGAAAAAAATAACACATAAAAAAGAGATAAGGGAAAAACTGTAATGCAAAAGCAAGGGCAATAACACACACAGAATGGAAAAAAATCTGCCTCCAATGACAAAAAAAAAACAAAAAACAAGATCTTTTAAAGAAGATGAGGGATAGTGATACACTCTAACTTTTACAATGCAGAAAGAAAATGTAATTGAAACGTTATTGCAGAAGGAAACTTAATAGATGCTTTTTGCAAAATGAAAATGAGCAAAGAGATCTTTATTTTAAGAAAACTATAGATGCTAGGCAAATTCAATAACCAGAAAAAAAAATTAACAACTCTTCCAAGGATTGAGATCATATACAATGCATGCAACAAAAAAAAAATGATTAGAGAACCAACATCTACATAAAGAAACACATGCAAGGAACAAAGAACAACAAATAGTAACGAAAAGTAATTCAAAGAAACGCATGCAATGAATAGAAAAAAGAAGCAATAATGGCAATTTGAAAATAAGAATAATCTACATGGATAAATCGATAAAAGATTATATTATAAGTTCTTTTAAGATAATATTATAATATATATAAATTTTGAAACTAAATTAAAGGAAGAGATAAATAAGAACCTTTGTTTAGAAAAGAAAAAAAGGAGATTAATATTAGAAACTAAATTAAAAAAAGATAATATTACTCGCACAAAGAAAATATAAAGGAGAATTATTTTCTTTATGAACCTAATAGATAAACTGGGTTTGGCGGTAAACTAGCCAAACCCAATTTTTTTTTTGAATTTTTCTCTATTAAACAGATTAGTAAAGATATATACTAGCAATAAACTCTCTCAAGAGTCTCTGATATTGGAGTGCTCCAAGATATGGTATCTCCTTCACCTGTACACTCAATACATGATTAAACCAACCTGCTCTGATACCATGTTAAAATAATAACAAAATATAGAGACAAATAGGAACTTGTTTAATCAATGAGCTTAGGAATAGGAAAATTTACCATGAATTAATGCAAAAACTAGGAGCATTCACCAAAACCAAGCAACAAGGAGACAAGATTTTGAAGGGGGAAAAGCATAAAAAAACCTCCGTGATATTAATGAAAGTGGCAAAAAAATGCCTAAGAGAGAGAGAGAGAGAGAGAGAGAGAGAGCAAAGCTCATACAATAATAATCAAGAAGAAGTATCTCATAGAAATGAGAGAGAAGAGCCATCTCTTAATAAAGATGTGAGAAAGGAGTTACATTGTAACTCCCAATTCTATGTATGCCACATTTCACTAGTGTGTGAGACAAGTGTAGGATTCCTCATAAGGAGGAATATCTATTTTCCTTAATAAAAGAAATTACAAATATGACATGTCCTCCCACTTGGACTAGAGGACGAATACATTAGGATACCTTGGTTTATCCTATAAATACAAATATACCAAGGAAAGATTAAATTCTAACACTTTCTTACATAAGACCCGATCCTTAAACCAAAATGGCTATCCAGCCATAGAATGTCTAATATTATTAGTTATTAATCATTTAAAAATCATTGGACAGTTGCATAATAATTTTAATTTAATTATTAAATATAAATAAATGTCTGATCACAACAATTACGTCAGCTGGATAGATGCTGCCATCTTAAACAACTTCAATTGCACTATAAAAAATGAAAGGTCTTTTGTGTCTCCTTCCTCACGACTCTAGCGTTACCAAATACTGACTGAGTCCTAACCCCTCCAACATGCTGTGATATGACACAAAGTTATGATTAGATCCCTGAAACACGCTATGATATGACACAAAGTTATGACCAGACCCCTGAAACACACTGTGAAATGAGATGACTATGAAAGACGCAATGCATTTTGGCTATTCCATCATACTCTGCTCTCTCTCAGAAAGTTACAATGAGAGTTATGTTTATTGGACCCCAATGACAGGGTCACAAGCATGACAAAGTCAAAGGAGTCATCTTCCTCATGACTAAAGTCTAAGAAGGCAAAGGACTTTAACAAGGACATGGCGAACCATAATGACCATAAATGTTGTAATACACAATCAATTTTGAGTCAATTTTAATTGTGGTGGAAGATTCTGCCATGTTGCACAACTTGTTGAAATTAGATACTATAGTGATGTTAGATAGGCTGGAAGAAACTACCCCAACCCACTTTACGTCATTTGAACAGATGGAAACAATAAATGAGAATAGAGATGTTTGAGGTGTTCGATGCAAAATCTAATGAAATGAAAGGAACATTAAATGAGAATGGTCACGTTCACGGTGTTGGGTGCAAATACTAAGTCAGTCCATTCAAATGGTTTATTGTACTGTTCTTTTTAAATGCATTTTTAAAAATAAAAATAAATGGATAATAAAATGTTTTCTTTTCATATTTAATATATAACTAATATAAAAATTCAAACTACTCAATTTTTTTTCTGTTGTTTAGGTTGCAAAATGTGAACAAACAATTTGACAATAGTGAAAAGGATGACAATCTACTTTAATCATGAAAGTCTTACCTCCATTTATAAGTTTTACAAATTGCTGTAGAGTATTTGGAATAGGGCCCATCACATCAATCCATGGTTTCCCTAACAAAGGATTATATGAAAAACTCTCTACCATAAAATAGATAAATATGGGAAGTGTAACTTTGGTTGAGATGGTAAAGTAAGAGGCCTTAGATGATCTCATCTAATGTTATTGAAACCTTTAAGATAAAATTTAGTAGAAGTGAGATTGGAAGTATCAATATGGATATATTTTAGAAACTTTAGCCTACAAACATTAAGATTAGAGTCTTTATTAGTTAATGCATATTTAATATTCACAGAGTCAATACTAATCATGATGAAAAAAGGAAGGAATTTTATAAGGATGAAATGTAATCTCAAATTCTAGTTGTAATACCAATAAAAGAGAGTTCCTAGGTTCCTTAGGAAAAAAAAGAATATTAATAATTGAAAGAGAAGGTGGGAGTGGATTAGGTCTCTCACATACGAAGGTTCAATGAAAAATAAATTCTAAGATGTTGTACACCATTGGTTAACATTAATTTATGAGACACAATATAATTGATTTGTTCCACTCATAGAGGAAACAACTTTAGCTATGTTCATTTATGAGTTAAATTTAAGAGATTATATGTAGTGATTTTTTTAAAAAATATCTTATAGGACAAGCTAGATATTGATTTCTATCATGATATTGTGGTATAATCTTAATTAAGTAATGATTATTCTTACATATAGGCTCCAAAAGAAATGTTGGAGATAAACATTTAGAATTCTAGAAATTAATTTATCTTTGCATTAAAAACTATAGTGACATGATGAATAATAGATGTACATTATCATAGTAAAATAGAAATATAAGAAAACTATCATATAGTTATATATTCAAGACAATTGCTATAGCACATAGAAGTTGTAGATGAAATAAAAATATTTAAACATGTGTGAAGGAGATGGACTATTTAAAAAATCCTTACGAGAAATATGATCACATGGAGCTCCATTATTATAAAATAATTTCAAAAATGGTTTATCAAAATGGCCTGATTTAATTTAGAAGAATATCTCAGAGAGAGAGAGAGAGAGAGAGAGAGAGAGATTTAATGATATGATATTCATAATATTATGAGTATATGTAAGAGGAGAAGTTGGTTAAGAAACCAATTAACAGATTACTAGACTAGATAGACTGACAAACAAATTACAAGTCCACCAATGTAATAAATGCATACAAGATAATAAATACACCAATATTTCCCTCCTTGTTGCATTGATTCTAAAAACATCAAATTCACTTTTCCCTAAGAACCCCCTTAAGGTTTACATAACAAAACATGCTAATTACATAAAATGAATACATATTTTGAGAAAATGTTCTCCTGAAAAGAAAAGAAAATCCTAAGCCAAGTGGGGCTCCATCAAGCTATCTCTTGATCCTTAGAAAGGTGAGGCTTTGAGCTATGTTCTTAAGCTCTCAATCCCAAATTCTTGAATCATAGAGTCTTGGATTATTCAATAGTGATCCCTAAGAGATACAAAAAAATCTCTATCATTGTCTATTGACTGTAAAAGGGTGTAATTATTGATCATATAATCTAAAGCTTTCTTGAAAATAATCTATCTTAAGCTCAATACCAAATCCTAAACATGTCTCCAAAATGAATCTTTATAGAAATGCATTCTTAAAATTTATCACACTTAGAATGAGAATCTATAGAAAATATAGAAGAAGAAAAAGACTTAATCCAAAAACATTTCTCATGCAAAGCACAATCTCAAAGTAAGAAGCTTACTTGAGATGATGGAGATTTGTCCATTATCTAATGCCAGTAGTCCCTAAAGGTGAAAGATCAAAACACAAGCTTGTGATTTAGGTGATAATATGATTCATCAACAATTTTTTAATCACCTAATATATCCTCATCCTCAACACAAGCCACATATACATCATTCTGGATTATTTTCTCAATTTTCCCTTAAAGAACATCACTCATTTGTAGTTCTACAAGCCCATGTTATGTGACCCTCTTTTTTCACAATAGAAACATGCATTGTCACTTTTGTTTTTATCTAACCATTTCTTATTTCTTGGTGAATATATTTCTTTGCATATATTCCAAGAAGAGGGCCACACGTGTGAGGAGTTGGTAGCTTTTCTCAAGAACAAAGCTTGTAGTGGCTACAAATGTCTAAATCCACCAAAGAGTCTTTGATGGAATCAACTTGCAAGTAGAAAGAGAATTTGATATATGTAAACGGTCTTGTAAGATGAGAGCAATCTCAATAATTACTATCATAGTTGTGTTGACATATAGTTATCCTTGATGCAAAATATTGTGTGCATGGCATGGCAGTTAATGTTCTCTACTTGTGGAAAACAACATCACTACTTAGGTGGACATGAAGTCATGTGGGCATACGAAGTCTTTGTCTATGATTATAGCATGAGTTAGTCATCATGGTTTTTGTTGACTATGGTTTGGTTACACTTGGCTGTTGTTGATCCACATGTTAGTTGAGTATGGTGGATTCTAAATATGATTATATTTGATTTAGGAAAGTCTAATGCGTTCAGATGAAAAATACTTATCATTATGTTTTTTGTAAACCCTATCTTGAGGGACGCTGCCATGGAAGGAGATCTGGTTCTTTTGAAGCTTATGATTAGTTTTTTGTTTTGGGTTTTCAATATGTGATAATGCTGCATGAAAGGAACAGGATGATGTTTTTCTAAGAGATATCTTTGCTTTGTAGAAAAGGTACTTCTGCTATGAAAGTCATGGCTAAAAATGAGAGGTTTTACGTTGATTGTTTCATCTTTAATTTATACCATTTGATGTGTCAGCTAACACAAGTTTATTGGTGTGTGTTTCAAATGTTTTTGAGGATTCTTTTTGGTAATGTAAAGAACAGTTGAGTTTGGCAGAAATGCCAGAGGTATTTGTGGGTTTACTATGCACATGCATGAGGTATGTTTTTTCTGTGGATTCGCCAAGTCATTTTTTCTGTATCAAAAATCTAATGCATATTTATAAGGAAGAATTTGTGTTAAGAAAAGGTTTTTTTTCTATCTTCAAATTCTTCAAAGTTTCTTGAGAAGGATTGTTGAAAATTTCCAAGATTTCCCTCTTTGTTTAACATTTCAACTTTACATCTGATTTCCTTTTTGTATGAGAAATTTGAAGGAAATATATGCCATGTCAGCTCTTGGTTCTTCATAGTAGTGATTACATATTTATCAAGTATTTTGGATTTGGTTAAGTTTTCTAGTTACATTTGACAGTTGTGTAATGGTTTGATTTTGGAACTGTCTTGCACATTCTATTTTTACCTGATCGAAAGAGTTTTTTTCTTTATGATAAAATCCTGTGAAGGGTTTGAAATATTCTTTAAGAACACTTTTCTCGTTATTTGAAATCAGTTTTGTTTTTGAACTGATATTGAAATCGGTTGCAACGTTTGTTGTAACTGCACATGAGAAAGTGATTGAAAACATATTCTATATATTCCTATATAAGGGAATATGACTATGTAAAACATGGGAGATTAAAAGACATTTTTCTTTGTGTATGGAATACATGAAAGAAACATTGAAAGGAAGATTTGAAAATATTTATATGCATAAGTTGTGTGCATTTACAACATGCAATTATGTATGTGAATACTTTGAAGTAAAATACATTTGTAAAAGGAGAGAAGGGTTGTAGCCCAAGCAGTTGTAGCTACTGTTATAAAAGACGGGTTATTGCTCAATAAAGCTTATAGGTTCCATTGGAGTGGTTTTTCTTCCCTATGAAAAACCAAAAGGTTTTGAGGGTTTCCCACTCTGCATAAAAATCTTATCTTTTTTCTGAGAGTTGTTTACATTGCTGTGATTTCTTATACTATTGTTTATGTTCAGTTGATTTAAAGAATTTTAATGTACATGTGATTTAAATACTTGTGAAGAATCATCTATTCTTATTTACCTACCTCGCCCCCCCTCCCCTCTCAAAATAACCACATCTTCCAACAAGTGGTATTAGAGCATAGGGTCCCTTCTTAGGTCTGCATATAGGGATTATCCAGGGATAGTTTGGAAGTAAATAGCATAGACTGAGGGAGCTTCTCTTAGCAAACCTCCATTATTTGATGGCAGTGACTATGTTTGTTGGAAAGTAATGATGGAACCCTTATAGACTCTTTAGATATATATTAATATGCGGGAAGTTGTAGCAACAAAATATATTGTTCCTAAAGTTTTACCCATAGATCCTAATGATAAGACCAAGTATGAACTTGATAAAAGAGAAAAAATTTCTATCCTATGTGATCTTACTAAAGACATGTTTGTAAAAGTCATGTACTGTCAATCTGCTAATGATATCTAGGAAAAACTGGAAACCATTTATCAAGGTGATGAAAAAGTTAAGGAATCAAAATTGATAACTTTAAAAAATCAATTTGATAATTTGAAGATGAATGAGGATGAAATCATAGCTGCTTATTTTTTACGAATTGATGAAGTAGTAAATGCTAGAAGGGGATTAGGAGAGATAATTGAAGAACATGACATTGTCTCAAAGGTAGTTAGAACTGTTCTACCTAAATTTGAAACAAAGATCTCTACCTTAGAAGAAAAGAAACATTTTTATAAAATGACTTTACATCAGTTACAAGGAACCTTGACTGCATATGAGATGAGAATCAACAATCAAGCTGGTTCCACATCAAAAGAGACAACCTTTAAGGCTGAGAAATAGGATGAAAGTGATTCGGATTTAATAGATGCTCTAGAAGCATTGTTTGTCATAAAAATGAGAAAGAAATATCAAGGAAAACCTAAGTGTTTTAGTTGTGGTCAATTAGGACACTTTGTTGCAAAATGTCCCTATGCTGATCAAGATGATAATGATGAGAAAGCTGAAAAGTTTTTAAAAAGGAAACGTTGGAATTAGAATCAAAGGTTCAAGAACTTTAAAAAGAAGAGTCTCTTGTCAAAAGAGGACTCAAATGCAGAATCAAATGATTTCGGAGAAGAAGGAGAAACATTATTCATGGCTGAAATAATAAATGTTCCTAAATCAAAATCTAGTAAATCAGAATCCTCATTTGATTCTGATGAAGACATTGATCTTGAGAAAGAACTTCTTTGTTCTTTGCAAGAAATAAAGAGACTAAAGAAATTAATAAAAGATTATGAAAAGGAAAATAAAATGTTGCAAGCTGATTTAGAAAAAGCAATTCAGCTTATTGAGAATAAAAAATTATCTCTTGATGAAAAAGAAAAGAAACTGATTTTATTACAAAAATAGATTGACCAAGATGACTTAAATGTTAAAATAGTTGAAAAAGGAAAATCTTTGAAAAACAAGGCTCAAATTACTTCTTTAAAGGTTAATGTTTCAATTGTAATCTTTTTGGTCATAATGCATTTAAATGTAAGATGAGCGAAAATGAGAATGGTTTCAAGAAAATAATCAGATGTTTCAAGTGTTTTCATTATGGACATTTGCTAATAAGTGTAAACTGCATTTAAAGCCCAAACAAGTATGGAAAGCTATTGTCTTGCATATTGAAAAGTCTCTGATTGTTGAAATAGCCTTATTTTCCCATAAACCTGCAACTTGGGTTTTGGACAATGGTTGTTCACATCATATGACTGGCTATAAAAGAAAGTTTAAAATCCTAGAAGATTTTGATGGAGGGTTTGTTCGGTTTGGAGACAATTCAGGTGCATATATCATAGGTTGTAGTTTAATAATTCTCAATAAAGATACACCCATTCATGATGTATATTATGTAGAAGGTCTAAAACATAACCTTCTAAGTGTAAGTCAGATTTGTGATAGTGGATATTCCATTTCTTTTAATGCTAAAGGATGTTCAATCAAGAGTGAAAAGATCAAAGTTATTGCTAGTGGTTTAAGAACGAAGGGAAATCTTTATAATCTAATTGATTCTATAGTTCAAGAGTCATCATTGATTATATAGTTCAAGAGTCATCATTGATTAATACTTGTCTTGTTATTCAAGTAGAAGAAAACTGGTTATGGCATAAAAGATTGGAACACTTAAATTTTGATAATCTTGCTAGGATCAGCAAGAACAAAAAGGTTAGACGCTTACCTGTAATCAGAAAACCAACTAATGTTTGTGAAGAGTGTGTAAAAGGTAAACAAACTAGAACATCTTTCAAAACCAAAGAATACTTATCTAATAGACCAATAGAGCTTGTGCATACTGATCTTTATGGTCCAACTAAAACTCCATCCCTAAATGGTGAAAAATATTTCATGCTATTTGTAGATGATTATTCAAGGATGGTTTGGGTAACTTTTTTGAAACATAAATCTAAAGCCTTTGAACACTTCAAAATATTCAAGAAAATGGTTAAAAGGGAAACTGATCTAAATTTGAAATGTTTAAGGTCAGATAGAGGTGGAAAATTAACCTCTCAAGAGTTTATTGAGTATTGTAAAAAACATGGCATCAAGAGGCAACATTCAACTGTTCGTACACCACAACAAAATGGTGTTCTGGAAAGGAAAAATATAACTGTTAAAGAAATGGCTAGAACAATGTTAAATGAAGCTAAACTAGTTAATAAATTCTGCAAAGAAGTTGTTCATATAACTGTATATATTCTAAAGAGGGCTCAAATTAGAGTAAGGACTATGTATACTCCTTATGAACTATGGCATAGAAAAATTGCTAATGTCAAGAACTTTATAATTTTTGGTTGTAAATATTTTATTAAAAAGGACAATGATTTTTTAGAAAGCTTTAGTGGGTGGCTGCAAGAAGTTGGGTGCCAATTTTTGGCAAAAAGTGGAAGAGTTTTTCCTATTTTTCAAAATTTGTGTCAATTGATGTCAAAAATTGAGGCACTTAGAGATTGAATCTCAAAAAACTTCACTAAAAGAAATTATAGTACTCGGAGTTAGCTTTTCAAATATGTAATTTATTTCAATACCCACATTGCATAAATTAATTTTGGTAGGCATATTTAAAAACCACTTTTTCAGAATGCCTGTTTCAGGACCATACCTCACCCGTGTACGACCACCCTTTTTTGACACAAATAAATCAATATATGTTAATCCTTTTTAAGAAAGATACCTAAGACACTATAGATTGATGAGTATATTTTTCCTTCTTTTTTTTTTGTATATATTTTTTTTAATTAATTTTTAAATGACAATAAAGTATATTTTCAAAACCTCTAGTGTACGGCCACCATAATTTGATGAAATGTTCATATTTTTCAAAAACAAAAAAATTTATCTTGAAAAGAATAGAATGTAGATTGATGCCATATAATTTTTTTTTGCAGAAACCTTAAAATAAAAAAGTTATTAAAAGTTTAGTAAACCTCTGTGTTTCACATTTTCATACCTTTCGCTATTGATAAATATAGGAAAAATAGTAAAATTTATTATATCATCAAAAAATTTACATTTATAGAATCAGGACAATGAAATCTATAGTGGGTTTTCGTTTCATCAAAAAATTCAAATTGAAAGACGCTCAAAAAATTCGTTGAAGACAAAAAATTAATGTTAAAATAACTTAGTCAAATTTATGGAGGTGAAGACATAGGGTCGGTGGGACCAAGCCTAAATCATGCCTATCCCATACCAAAAACTAAGGCAAGTTCAATTTTCCCGCCCCAAGCTTTTAGAAACGGGTGCCCGATTTGAAATTTTAAAAAATGGGTGCCCGTTTCAAAAGTGACCGTTAACAAAACGGGCACCTGTTTTGTTAAAAAATGGGTGCCCGTTTCTAATGAGTCCGTTGGAAAATGACAAGTGTAGAAGTATAGAGGTCCAATGATTGAATCATTATTCAATCATTTTACGACTGTACCCGTGCGCAGACAGAATGTTTTAATTAATTTAGACCTGGTTTTGTCTTGTTCTGAATTTGACACTTGTTGGATTAAAAATTCATTCAAATATGGGATCAAAGCAACGTAGAAAGAGACAAAGGATAGAAAATAAAGAAAAGGAAGCAAAACGTCAAAGAGAAAGAAGAGCAAGAATTAGAGAGGGTAGTAATGCCGGAGCTTCAAGTTCAACAGTAGCTTTAAAGGAAGAGAGCATTAAGAACACTGTAATGGATGAAAAGCCAAAAGAAGGAAATACAAATCAAGAAAATCCAGGTGCATCTACTAACCTAGTATTGGGTACTGGTATGTCTTCACAACCCTGCATATATTCTGAAAATGAAATTCGTGATTTTTTTCAAGCGGGCTACAAAATAAATGATTTGGATTTTATTCATGGAAGTACAGTAAGAAATGAAAGTCAAACACCAGTTGAAAAAGAAATTGAAACCCCACCTATGACTGAAAATCAAACCCCAATTGATGGTGAAAATAAAAGTACAGCTAAAATGGGTAATCTTTTTCAATTGAATAGTGGTGTGTTAGACAATCTTCATGGCTTGGTTTCATGGAGGCAGATTAGGACATATGCTAACAGATTGTTCAAACAATTTTTTTATAACAAGAAATTTGGGTTTCAATGTCAATTGATGTTACAATTAATGAAAATGATGAAGATGCAAAAAGTGATGAAAAGCTAATCCACATAACATGTCACTCTAGTCCATATATAACATGTCCAAATAACTAGTCCAAATAAAACATGTCCATAAAACATACATCATTGGTCCAAATAAAACAAGTTCATATATAACAAGTCCATAAAACATGTGAATAGTCCAAATATAACAAGTCCATAAAACATGTGAATAGTCCAAATATAACAGGTCCATAAAACATGTGTTCATAGCCCATATAACATCTAGAAATAGTCCATATAACATCTGAATAGTCCATATAACATGAAAACACAAGTAACATCTAAGAGCCTGGATCGCCCATCTGATCTGCCGTCCTCTTCACTCCACGTGAAGAGGACGGAGATGTATCATCATGCTGTACACCATCAAGTGACTGTAAACATAAATTATGAAGAGATAACATAAGAAGTGGGTTTAAACAAATAATTCACTTACAAACAAAATAAATATTGAATATACATATATCAAATAAATTACCGTGGAACCCTGCTGAGTAGTTTCCTCTGTGGGAGGAGGACCTAGAGTAAAAAATGTCATTGTGGTAATGTCCTGTACAAAACAAATTGCAAATTTATTATAATAATATTCCCTAAAAATGACATGTGCATCATGATTCAAAAATATTGGAATTTAATATATTAATAACTATGACCTCAAAGGATGATGAGGCCTGCATCTGGCTGGGTCCTACACCATGACCACGTGAAACTATACTCAGTAATGGTTCCGAGGGTACATCAGCAGGGAATGATGTGGTGAAGGCCTACATAATTGTAAAAAATAGAAGTGAATTAGAATATACGCATAAATACGTGAGCATGTATAAATAGTTAAATTCAAATTAAAATGCAATATACATACAAGCGGTATATGGGGAGTGTCCTCTGTGACTGATGGAAGAGTACCCATCAAACTGCTGCCAGGGTGGTATGAAGTGTGACCCTACAATATATATTTTGAAAACAAACATTATTAAAGTAAAGTTTCAACAGTAAATATTTCTAGGGGTCGAATAGACATGATAAAAACACATACAGTGAAAGGTGCACCAACATCTGAAGCAGTCGAATGGACATGGTGACGGTCCATGGATGTCGTGGTCTCCTCTGCCCCCTGTCCAATAAAAACAACATATTTTGGTTGATATGGTTTGTGTGTCTGTACATATATATGTAGACAAAATATTTTATCACTATTATATAGATTACCTCTGCGCTAGATAAATCTGCTGCGTATAGAAGGTCAAGAAATGATGACAACTCGGCAGGTCGATCCTCTGTGTCATCATATCCTCCATGTGCGCCCTCTGCATCATCAAATCCATCATCTGGCCCCTCACTTTGTGGACCAGTACATATGTCCCCGCAGCTGGTGCAAACATGTGCTATGCTCTGGGGTGCCCTAGCCATCCTGAACTGCTCAGCTAAATCACCTGAAAGGGCGCTCAATGAACCAAGAGCAGAGGTGACTGCTCGGTGGTGTATTGGCGCTGGAATCACAGGAGCTGGATAAGAAACAAGGGGTTCCTCATGTGGACAATTTCTGACTCTATCACTCAGCTTCGCCCCAGGCCTGTCCTGAGGCATGCCTCTACCGACCCCCTGAAATGCTCTCATGTCAAAATAATTGGGTTTTTTACCCAATTCAAACTCAGCCCACAATTTTCTCAAAAAGTACATGGGGACCTCATGATTTGTGTGTGGTGGATGGTCAAATACCATCCACCACCGCTCCCAAAAGTGCTGTGAAATCAACGGGTGCTTGCACCAGCGAATAGATATTCTTGTTTTTTTGGGGTTTATTTCTTCACCTGTTTTCGGATTCTTAAACCACCGAGCAAAATCTGCTTTGGTGATTTTAAGATCCTTCACCTCTTTATAGGTGAGTCCATTAGCATAGAATGTTCTCATGGAATCTCTCCATGAGCGATAACTGTCCAACTCATCATCAAGGGACTGGATAGAAACTACTATGCCTTGCATAGTATCTGCAAGGCGTAGTAGATGTGCGGAGGGGTGGGGATCATGTCTAACTGTCTCAATGTCCCTGACAATAGAGGTGATATTACGCCTCATGTCCTCTCTAAGCTGCTCTGCGGTACGAGGAGGTGGTGGAGGTGGTGGTGGTGGTGGTGGTGGTGGTGGTGGTGGTGGTGGTGGTGGTGGGGGCTGACCTCCTGAATGCTCGTCCATCATGTGTAAACTGTACATATATAAAGTATTTGAATGTGTAAATGAAAAGTATTTAAACACATGAATAATCTAAACATATATATCTCTATCTTCACATGTACACATTTATAAAGTATTTGAAAATGTAAATGAAAAGTATTTAAACACATGCATAATATATTAGGTCTTAAGGGTGATAGTAGGTCCTATTACGTCTTACGAGTACATACTCTAGCTCCTATTAGGTCTAAAGGGTACATAATAGGTCCTATTAGGTATTAAGGTTACATACTAGGTCTTAAGGGTCATATTAGGTCTTAAGGGTACATACTAAGTCTTAAGGGTCATATTAGGTTTTAAGGGTACATACTAGGGTTTAAGGTTCATATTAGGTCTTATTAGGTCCTATTAGATACTATTAAGGGGTTATATTATGTATATATTAGGTCCTATAAAGAGAGTTTACTTTGTAAATGTTTATTTCTTTTCAATAAGGTTATATTTTATATTGATTTAGTTGGTTTGTTAATATAATATTCTAAACTTGCTACGGTGTCTTTGTTTAAAGATATATAATGTATTCCTTTATTGGTCAATTTGAAAATAATTACTTTTTAGTACATTGAACATGATGAGAGAGGAGACAGAGAGAAGAAAGTTCAAGGGAGAGAGATGAGATAGCGGAGAGAGGAGAGACCTGAGAGAGGACGTGAGGAGAGAGGAGAGAGAGAGAGATCAGAGAGAGGAGGGAGTAGGTGAGGAGAGAGAGAGAGAGAGTTCAAGGGAGAGAGATCAGAGAAAGAGAGAGGAGAGAGAGAGAAGAGAGTTAAATAGAGAGAGATAAGAGAAAGAGAGAGGAGAGAGAACATGATCAAAGAGGAGAGAACATTAGGTTTTCGTTTACAATTGTCTACATTTTAGGTTTTCGTAAATACAATTTTATACATTCTAAGTTTTCATTTTCAGTTTTTAACAAATACATGATTTCTAAACAAATTGAAAAGTAAATTAAAACATAAATAAATGAAAAACTATAAACATACATTCATTTTTAAAATAAATTCGTATAATGCTATTTAAAAACAAAAATTAACTTTTTATATGTTTTAGGTTTTCGTTTACAATTTTAAATATGTTTTCAGTTTTCTACGTTTTAGGTTTTCGTTTTCAGTTTCGTTTTAGATTTTGTTTTCAATTTCATTTTAGGTTTTCATTTTTTATTTCATTTTAAGTTTTTATTTTTTGTTTTCGTTTTCGGTTTCATTTTAAGTTTTCATTTTCAGTTTTCTACGTTTTAGGTTTTCATTTTCAATTTCGTTTTAGGTTTTCGTTTTCAGTTTCATTTTAAGTTTTTGTTTTCTGTTTCATTTTTAGTTTTTGTTTTCAGTTTTCTACGTTTTAGGTTTTCTTTTTCAGTTTCATTTTCAGTTTTCATTTTCGGTTTTCCACGTTTTAAGTTTTCATTTTCAGTTTTCCACGTTTTAGGTTTTCATTTTCAATTTTCTCCATTTTAAGTTTTTGTTTTCAGTTTTCTACTGTTCAGGTTTTTGTTTTCTACTTTCTTACATTTTAGGTTAAATTGTTTTCAATTGCACATTATTTCTAAACAAATCGAATAACAAATAAAAACATACATTTCATAATCTAAGAAAATACATTCATTTTTAAAACGCAATCTTAAATAGCTATTTAAAACAAAAATTTAACATTTTACTACTGAAAATGAACACAAAAAATAAAATAAAACAAGTCAAAATGATAAATACGTACCTGGAACTCGAAAAAATGTATTTGTGGGGTCGGCAGGCGTCTAAGAATCGGGTAGGTGATGTTGAAAAATCGTAGATCCCGTTCTCCTATCACTAGAAAATGACAGGAAACGCTGTAAAAAAAAAAAATACTTTTCAAAAACGGGCACCCATTTTTTGTCAAATCGGGTGCCCATTTTGGCTTGGTTGACCGAACCGAAATGGGTGCCCGTTTTATTCAAGATCGGAGTGCCGAACCAAAACGGGCAACCGATTTGGAAAGAAATGGTTGCCCGTTTCTAGCGGTGCATTTTTCCAAGTCGCAGACTTCCGCGGAATTGGCACCCAACTTTTTGCATGTACCCTAGTTCCAGGTCTGATGAAGGTATCATTTTAGGATACTCTACACATAGTAAAGCTTTCAAATGCTATAATAAAAGACTAAATAAAGTCATCAAAGCTATAAATGTGATATTTGATGAAAGTTCTTTGTTGATCAATAAAAATGAAAGATGTGTTGAAGAAGATTCTTTTCAAAGAATAGAGCATGTTTCATGTGATCATGAGTTAGATGATGATGATCAAGAACTTCCTGATCAAAATGAACAAGAAAATTGCTCAATTCCTCAAGAATCCAAAACTTCTCTAAAAACTCCCAGAATTATAGCAGAAAGACATCTTGAGTCTCAAGTCATTGGAGATATAGAGGGAGGAATTCTAACTAGAAGAAAAGCCAAAATTGATGAGCATGCTCATATTGCAAAACATTTCTATCTGATATCATATTTTGAACCAAAAATTGTAGCTGAAGCATTGATAGATCTTTGTTGGCTGAATGCTATGCAAGATGAATAAATAAGATTGATAAAAATAAAACATGGGAACTTGTTCCTAGACCTGACAACAACAATTTTATAGGTGGAAAATGGATATTTTGAAATAAACTAAATGAAGATGGCAAAGTAGTAAGGAACAAAGCCATGTTTGTATGTAAGGGTTATGCTCAATAGGAAGGTATTGATTTTGGTGAAACTTTTACACCAGTTGCAAGATTAGAATCTATTAGAATCTTTCTTGCATATGCTAGTTACAAAAAGTTTACTATTTATCAAACGGATGTTAAAACCATTTTTTAAGTGGCTATCTTGAAGAGGAAGTATATATGGAACAACCAGAAGGGTTTGAATCTTCTGATAAACTTGATTATGTGTATCATCTTAAAAAGGCACTATATGGCTTAAAATAAGCTCCTCGAGCTTGGCATTCTAGGTTGGATAAGAATCTTATTGCAAATGGTTTTACTTGTGGTAGTCTAGACATCATTTTATATATTCAAATTATTAATGGTGATATTTTAGCAGTGGAAGTCTATGTGGATGATATTAGTTTTGGATCTACCAATAATGAATTGTCAAAACATTTTTTTAACATCATGGAATTTGAATTTGAAATGTCTCTTTTGGGTGAACTTACTTTCTTTCTTGGTTTACAAGTGTCACAGCTTGAACATGGGTTGTTCTTGTCTCAAACAAAATATGCCTAAGAGATTTTGAAGAAATTTAACATGACTAATTGTAAACCTATCAGCACACCTATGGAAACAGGGTGCAAACTAGTTAAAGATGATGATTCACCTCTAGTAAATCAAACTTCATACAGATCCATGATTGGCAATTTTTTATATCTTACAACATCTAGACCCGATCTAATGCAAGCAGTTTTTTTGGTGTCTCAGTTTCAATCTGCTCCTAAACAGTCTCATCTTAATGCAGTTAATCGAATCTTCAAGTATATTCAAGGTACTCTTGACTTTGGTTTATGGTATCCACATAATGATGATTTCACTCTACTTGGGTATACAGATGCTAATTAGGGTGGCTTTGAAGATAAAAAGAGCACTAGTGGTGCTGCATTTTTCCTTGGTAATCGCTTGGTCGCCTGGCATAGTAAAAAATAGGAGTGTGTTACTTTATCTACTTGTGAGTCTAAATATGTTTTTGCTATGTAGCATGTTATACTTGGTTAATTTGGATGCATTATCAGTTATCTGATCTAGGTATTCAGATACCAAAGCCTATTTCTATCATGTATGACAATATGAGTGCCATCCAATTAAGTAAAAACCCAGTCATGCACTCTCGCACCAAACATGTAGCAATCAAACTACATTTTCTACATGATTGAGTTCTTGAAAATGAGTTCAAGTTGGATTATGTTCCTACTCAGTCACAGGTGGCTGATATTTTCACTAAAGCTCTCCCTGGGGCTTCTTTTGAACAGCTCTGAACTTGATTGGGAGTTGTCTATCAATCCTTGTTGCACTAAGTTTCTTATTTTGGTGGGGTGTGTAATCAGTTTCTACTCCTATTAACAGACATCTTTGATGTTCAAAAGTAGTGGTGTACTTATTTTTTGTCCTTGATGCAAACTAGGGGAGAAATTTGCTTCTTTGTTCAGTTGCTTATAGTGGCATTTTTTTATGATATGGGTTATGGTTTTATGATGGTTTTAACAGTTTGATCATTTAAACATTGATCATTTCAGCACTGACAGGGAATTGTACAGGCAGTGGCAGTTTTTTGGCTCAATGACAGTTTTTGGCAGGTATCTGTATTATGGACTACTTTTTATGGCATTTTTTATCATGCTTTATATATCATAGTATTGTTTCATTTAGACAAGTATGTATGTCACTCTTAGATATACTTGTGTCTATCAGCATCTTGAGATGTTTGACGTAGAACAAATGATTTTGCCTCAAGGATAAATGGGGGAGTTTGTTGACATATAGTTTATCCTTGATGCAAAATATTGTGCACATGGTGTGGCAGTTAATGTTCTCTACTTGTGGAAAACAACAACACTGCTTAGGTGGACATGAAGTCATGTGGGTATACGAAGTCTTTGTCTGTGATTATAGCATAGTTAGTCATCATGGTTTTCGTTGACTATGGTTTGGTTACACTTGGCTATCATTGATCCACATGTTAGTTGAGTATGGTGGATTATAAATATGACTATATTTGGTTTAGGAAAGTCTTATACATTTGGATGAAAAAGACTTATGATTAAGTTTTTTGTAAACCCTATCTTGAGGGATGCCACCATGGAAGGAGATCTGGTTCTTTTGAAGCTTATGATCAGTTTTGGGTTTTGGGTTTTTAGTATGTGATTATGCTGCATGAAAGGAACATGATGGTGTTTTTCTAAGAGATATCTTTTCTTTGAAAAAAGGTACTTCTGTTGTGAAAGTCATGACTAAAAATAGAGGTTTTACGTTGATTGTTTCATCTTTAATTTATACCATTTGATGTGTCGGCTAACACAAGTTTACTGGTGTGTGTTTCAAATATTTTTGAGGATTCTCTTTGGCAACGTAAAGCATAGTTGAGTTTGGAAAAAATGTCAGAGGTATTTGTGGGTTTACTGTGCACATGCATGAGTTATGTTTTTTTTGTGGATTTGCCAAGACATTTTTCTATATCTGAAATTTGATGCATATTTATAAAGAAGAGTTTGTCTTAGGAAAAAGTTTTTTTTCTATCTTCAAATTCTTCAAAATTTCTTGAGAAGGATTGTTGAAAATTTCCAAGACTGCCTTCTCTATTTAACATTTCAGCTTTACATTTGATTTCTTTTTTGTATGAGAAATTTGAAGGAAATATATGCCATGTCGGCTCTTGGTTCTTCACAGTAGTGATTACATATTTATCAAGTATTTGGGATTTGGTTCAGTTTGCTAGTTACACTTGACAGTTGTGTAATAGTTCAGTTTTGGAATCGTCTTGCACATTCTATTTTTTACTTGATCGAAAGAGATTTTTTCTTCAGGATAAAATCTTGTGAAGGGTTTGAAATATTCTTTAAAAATAGCTTTCTAGTTATTTGAAATTAGTTTTTTTTTTGAACTAATATTGAAATCAGTTGCAACATTTGTTGTAACTGCACATGAGAAAGTGATTGAAAACATATTCTTTATATTCCTATATAAGGGAATATGACTGTGTAAAACATGGGAGATTAAAAGGCATTTTTCTTTGTGTATGGAATACATGAAAGAAACATTGAAAGGAAGATCTTAAAATATTTATATGCATAAGGTGTGTGCATTTGCAACATGCAGTTATGTATGTGAATACTTTGAACTAAAATACATTTGTAAAAGGAGAGAAGGGTTGTAACCCAAGCAGTTGTAGTTGCTGTTGTAAAAGACAGGTTATTGCTCAATAAAGCTTATAGGTTCCATTGGAGTGGTTTTTCTTCCTAATGAAAAAACTGAAAGGTTTGGAGGGTTTTCCACTCGGCATAAAAATCTTGTCTCTTTTCTGTGAGTTGTTTACATTGATGTGATTTCTTATACTATTGTTTATCTTTAGTTGATTTAAAGAATCTTAATGTACATATGATTTAAATTCTTTAAATTCATGTGAAGAATTGTCTATTCTGATTCACCCCCTCTCTGAATAACCACATCTTCCAACAAGTTGAGCTTTGCCCATTTACTGAGGATGTAGAAAAGGCCAATGAAGCTATAAAAACTTGTTCTCAAGCATGGAGCATTGTGGATCTGGTTGAGAAATCCAACACTGAAGCTTTACTGGTAAGTAAGACAGCAGACAAACTGTTTCAAGGTTTGCAGAAAAGAGGTAAATTGTTGCATCACCATCATGGAATGTTCGCTCCCACTGAAAATTCCTTTGAAGCTGCCAGAGTGGCTGTAGAAAATCTTGCTGAAAAGGCCAAGAAAACAGCTGAAGAATACCGGTACAGAACATGGAATGAGGTGGTGGAGGGTTACAACTTGTGGATGGTGTGCGTGAATATTGATTTTGAGAATTTCACCAAGGTGGATGGGCATCATAGATGAACTGGTGAGCATGTTGGCAGATGAGATAGGGTCTTGCATGGGCAAGGCATTGGATGTGATAATGCAGGATAGCGAGAAGTGGGCAACGGTGGCCATGGAACAACGCATTTGGAAAGCTGCATACACCGCTGGAAGAGTGAAGAGTATCACGGAGAAAGCGGGATGGATGTTAATTTGTAACGCAAAGGAGGCTAATAACAATGCTTCATCAAGTTCCATTGGAATTCCTACTCTCAGAAAGCATCCAACTTTTCGCATTGGATAGCATTGGCAAAGACTTTCTCTTTAATTGACGGCCTCTTTCTTCAGTTTCAATATTTTCATAGACTTCTTGATTGCATGTCAATAGTTAAATATTGTATCCTGGTTTTATAACATGGTTTGTAATTTCAGTTTTATATAATATACTGCTGGATACGAACAACTATGGAGAATGGCTTCTCCTGCTTGATTATGTGCGTGGGAAACATATTCTATTTTGCTATTGCCAGTGCAAAACTTTCTTATGGGATTGGTTTTATTCTTTTCTTATGGGATTGTGCATGTAAGTTTATTCTTTAAATGTTAGTAGTATGTGTGGTTTTATTACTTTCAAGAATTTTGTGATGGGAGTCCCGGTCTCTTGGAACTCCTACCTGATGGGTAATAGGAGGATGCCATGCATTACAATCACGTCAAACAAGGCAAAAGACTTAGATCGAGCCATAGTCAACCAATACGGACAATGATATTATGTGTGAAGATTCCTACAGTCAAGTTTTCGACGACTGTTTGGTTTTATACAGCTTGCAAGCAACTACTCACGTCATTTCACTAGATGGAGACGCTTGCGTTTCGGGTGCAAATTCTGAGTCAGTCCATAGAAATGATTCATTGTATCTAAGTCACTGATAAGGAGATGAAGGAATCGATCGCAAAAACAAAATTGACTTGACTTTGATTTGGTTAAAAATGGCTTATTCAGGCATGTGGGCCAAATTAGCGAGAAAAGGGAAGCGTGTTTAGGCAGCGTCCACACAGCAGTTGCACTACCCGACACCAAGGGAGAGGATCGGATGCATTTAAAGCACGGGGGATGCTTAGTCCTTTCTATATATATATGATTAAATGATTTATATTTTTAACCAAATGAACACGACAAGCAAAATAATTGAGATCGGAACTTGGAAATTGATAATAGAAAAAGAAATGTTCGAAAGATAAATTAATATTATGAAATAGATATTTTACAGTCGGTGAAATTGATTCAAATAAAATTTTCTTCAGGTTGACATTTCAGCCAACAACTCCACCAGCATAAATATGTCAGAAATGAGAAAATTGATCCGTGTGACAGGTAAACTAGACTTGCTGGGTCCACGACCAATAGCCTTGCAAAGGAAACTTTCATATAGAGAAAGAGGGTAAGACGAGAACACTTCCATGTCTTTTATAAATGGGAAGACCAGGGCTACAAAATTGTCAGACGTTTATTGATTTTCGTTCTCTTTGTCGATAGGTAGAAGATGAGTTATCGCGAGCCTTGGGTGTCTGTCTTGTCTAAGTTGTTAGGCTATGACGACGACGGAGGCCTCAGTGGTGGTTTCTATATGCTGGCCGTTCTCATAACCTTTGCAGGCTTGTCATTTGGGTGTGCGGTTGCAATTGTCTTTGTGGGAGCAGACTGCTGGAGAGCATTCAAACAGAGAAAACACTGGATTCCCGGCGACTCTCTTCTTCTTGGCGCCCTTGCTCTGCAGCTTCTTGTGCTCCTCAACAAGCCCTCCCTCGACTTTTCCTTCAACGACAAGACAACCAGTACCCCTTTGGAAGACTCTTGTGAGTATCTAAATGCGATTCGCGGTGAATGGATTTTGATTTTGATTGGACGAGTCTCCACCTGCGTGTTGATGGGCTGCTTGTTGCCCGGAGTAGCCCGTCCTCTCTCCACAAATTTGAGAACTGACATGGCAGCGCTCTTCATTACTTTTGCACTTGTCGCCGTCTATATCATTTCTCACGAGCTCTTCATACTTCCTACAGCTTCTGAAATCCCTAGGTATGTAGCTTCTTCTGATTACTCTTCCAAAACTCCATTTCACAAAGTTTATAGATGTCCGAATGATCCCTTGAATTCAATTTCTTTGGAATTGACAAATGTAATAATATTAATATCGATGGCAACTTTAGCTCTTCTTCTAGGCTGTGCTGCTTTAGCTAGTATCGGTATTTATGAAATTGTATCTCGTATGATACCTGTACGTCTCCCTGCTTTAAAGTTAAGTCCTCACTTGTATCCGCCCAAGATTCTGTGGGATAAAGTTGAAGAACAAGTGCTCAAGTCGTGGATTCTGGTTCGCACATCTAATCCTCAATACATAATTTCAAGATCAGTTCTCTCAGCATCAGTCGCCCTAATCATTACCGTTTGTAATGCAATTCTAGTGTTTGAATTGGCCAGCTGCTCATACAAAACAAGAGTATATGACAACCTTGAGGACTGCTATTACGTTACTAATAGTACTGCAGATTTCTTTGACTGGAACAACTACAACATCTGTGAGTATGACGAAGGGTGTATACGACCTTCCATATCAATTCCTCTCATCCTTCATTACATGGTGATCTTTTTAGGATCCGCAGTTATCTATTGCAGATCTGTCACCGCAGCAGTATACTACCCCAGATGCACGCGCTGGAAGTTGTGTAGTACCAGAGAATATTGGCAAATCGAAGATTTCTGGTTAAGCCATTTGCTTGACTTAAGAGACAACATCGAAAGGCACAAGTGGGGAATATCAGGGGAAAGTTACCTCACAACTGTAACTGTAAGACTCTTGAGAAGTGTGAGATTGCATAAATTACTTCCCCTGATTGTATGGTTGCAGATATTATTGGTTTTCTTCAGCAAAGGGTGTTGGTTATTATCAGAGCTATTGTTCTCAAACAATTATCTTCGTAAGCTTGTAGTGGGCTCAGCATCTGAACAACTGTACAGTTTATATACAGAGAGAGCTAGCGGTGAAACTCGATGGGAACGAGATCCTACTTATGCTATGTATAAAACGGCTTGTGTTACCATGCAAGGGGAAAATACAGCTGGGGTATGGATAGCAAACAAAACATTCATTCATGAATTGAAGAAGCGGCTTGGAAAGGGGGAAGAAGAGGGCAAAAGATGTATTGAGTTAATTGCATTGCTCAATGATAAGTCTTCTGCAGGTTTCAGCGGCCAATCATGTCTCAAACCTGGTCTTCCCCTCGGATTGGAAGTGGAATCAGAGATAAATATCAGCCAACGCTCTTGCAAGATGACCGCAGTCTCTATATTGAGTCTCATTTTTGAACTTTCTACATTTATTCATAATGACGGTGAGCGAAAAAATATGGCAGAGCGAGCTATTAAGGCTTGCTCTCAAGCATGGAATATCATGGATGTGGTTGAGTATTCTGACAGTGAAGTCGCTGTGCTTATCAAAGCTGCTGACGAATTACTGGAGAAGTTAGACAAGGAGCGCAAATGGCTGGATCATCGTTTTCCCATGACAGATGCTGCTGACAGGTCTCCGGAAGCTGCCAAAGCCGCTGTAGAAAATCTATTTGAAAGATGCAAAGAAGTAGCGAATGCATACAATTCAAGAGCGTGGGAGGAGGTGGCAGCAGCTTACAGCTTGTGCAGGCAATGCCAAATCATGATAAATGAATACGAATTCAACACCGTGGAAGAAGTGTTAGATGGATTGGAAAGGGTTTTGGCAGATGTGATGGGTTCGTGCATTTCAAAGGCATCACAAGTGATAGCCGAGGATTGTAAGAAATGGGTGATTAATCTGGAGGAAGAACGCATCTGGAAAGCGGCAAAAGTAGTTGGAAAAGTAAAGGGCATAACAGAAAAAACCGGGCTGATATTAGAAGCGACCGCACATTCCAACATTGATCAATCGATCGTTGATAATGGGAGACACTATTTTAAATGGTATGAAAAATTTCCGACTATGACTAGATAAATCCTGGTTTGATTTACAGAGTTACCATTTACCCAGCGGTCAAGGTAAAAGCCATTAGACTGAAGTTATGTCTTATGGTCAAGGATAATTTGTATTTTACTCATTGTAGGGAAGATCAGTTGTACAGTACTTAGTCTATAATTCAATGCTTATCTTGAAGGAGATCGGATATGTGGTGGACATTTAAATCAAATAATTAATGTCCTGTTTCGTATTTATGTTAAAATATGAGTTTGCAAGTGTTGTAGAGGACAAATGCATTACGTATGTTCATTGTTCTCTTCCAGTCTATATGAGAATTATGTCACTATTTATATTTAAAACGTTAATATTTATTTCAAAAATAATTTTCAAAGCTTATTAAATTCTTACTAATGCTGAAGTGTTAATGGATTTTTGGTCATCCAAGATCAAGTATTGGTAAGTAAAAGGCGACAAAATCAAAACAGATGAGGGATAGATAACATTCCGAAATGATTTTGCGAATAACTCTCAATTTTAGACTCTTGATTGAAGATGTTTTAGTGTAAGACTTGTGCTCCAATATCATACAGATAAATGATTGTATGGACAGTTCGATATAGAAATATCTACTAATTTTTTGAAAAAAACCAAGTGATTTCCTTTTGCTAGACATTTATATAATATAGTAAAAATTAAAAAATAAAAATTTATGAACACGAAAAGTGCATTACTAGCACTTGTTAAATCGTTTGATTTCATTTTTTTCTTATGTCTTTAATGTACTAGTCTAAATTCTAAATAGATTATTTCTTTATAAAGTTAAATTAGTCCTAAATTTAACAATTTCATAGGGATCCAAATCTAGAGTTTAATAGTTTTGTTTCATAACTTGTGTCACAAACACAAATCTGGTTAGAAATCTTTTGTAGAACCAAAAAAACTATTTTAAACAACATTTCTAAAACTCTAGCCCTTCTCAAAAGACCTATTTTTAATCAACTTTATATCCTAAAATCAAATAAGTGTCTCAAACAGAATTATATATATATATATATATATATATATATATATATATATATATAAAATTTGTTGCTTGATAACTACAAATCAATCAAAATTCAAAAATTAGGGTCTCCTCTAAATTCTACACTAGTACTTGCACCTTTAAGTGGTGCAATGCTTATGCCGATAGTAAAATATATTTAAAATGATGCTATTGTGGTGTTGATATGACAAGTTTTGTCTTAATATTTTTCTTACATAGGGAAACATCTAGTGAAATAATAACATATTCACTTTTTCATATGTACAAAATAATTACATTTTGGTGTTGGCGTAAGAAATTTTGTTGCGGTAATTTTATAGCTTAAAGAGACATTTATTTTAGACCCTATGAAGCTCATTTCATCAATGATGTATCTCATGTGTTTTAGTTATTCTTAGAATGTTGTCAATGCCTTGCCTTCCAATAGCTGCATTTCTTTAATAGAGATTATGAGGATTGAATGTATAGTTGATGCATGTACGTTGAATGCAATGACCCCTGTGGCATGGCTAGTATAAATAATTTCCCTATTTATTGGAGTGTCTTGCTTTTGAATGCATCTCTAATGCAAGCAATTAGGTGGGATTTCCATGTACCTATTGTTCCTTAAACCACACGCTGTCAACAAGAAGAGCAAGTAATGCCAATCTAGTTGCAGAAAGTGTGATTGGGAGACCAATCGAGTAAGGAATTATATGGATCCAAAAGAAGAGAATCCTTAAAAGTCATATAAACTTGTTGATCAAAATAATTAGAAGACTCGGTCATATGAGCAGGCAGTGCAGTAGTAGCGATTGCTTGATGTTATTATTATATTTTTCAAAAACTATATCCCAATCCCAATCCGAAAATAAGCACGAAGTATTATTTAAGTATTATTAAAAACTATATACATTCATGAGAGAGGACAAAAAAAATTGTCTGTATTGGTAATTATTGTGGGCATAACAACACGCGAAAGAGAGCAACTTGGAATGCAAAATGTAATGTCTTTACGACTTTTCCAGTTCTATTTTTGTTTGAAGCACAACTTTATCAAGAAGTGATGAATGAATTGCTTGACCAGATGCCATACTTAGCTGGAAAGAGAAGATTAATACCCAATCAAGCCGTCACTCCTCCCATTCAAGCTGAGCAATGTGGGAGACCAAATTGAAATGTCTTATGACTTTTCCCATTCCATTTTTGTTTGAAGTACAACTTTCTTCAGAAGTGATGAATGATTTGCTTGACCAGACGCCATACTTAGCTGGAATGAGAAGATTAATACCCAGTTAAGTCATCACTCCTCCCATTCCTTCTATTCTTGGAGTCGTAGCATTTGTGATTAACTGAAGTTTCTATTATAAATTACAATTTGGGGACCTGATTTATTGACCCAAATGATAAAGTATAAATGAATTATAAATAATTTAATATTTCCTTCACACATGCATAGTCAATGCATGCATATGATATGCACCCAGTAGGTACAAATTAACAGTGCATTGTACGCAAGTATTTGAGCTCACCACATAAGGAGGAAAATAACATTTTACAATTAAAAAAGGTGGGTAAGAGAGGTATATGCTATGTCTTGCAACATACAATAGCATCTTCAACTTGACATATAACTAATTCCTTCAAACATATCGAGCAAGAAGAAGCAAACTCGAATTATGCAGAGGCCTCCATAAAGGACTAAGCATCCACCGTGCTCTAAACGGCCTAGACTAAGTCATGTACCTGATCCTCGCTGTGCTACTGTTGTGTTATATGTTGCTGGAAGGTCGTGGGTGCAAAATGCAAAACACTCTTCCCTTTCCTAGCTAATTTGGCCCACGTGCCTGAATAAGCCATTTTTAACCAGATCAAAGTCAAGTCAATTTTGTTTTTTTCGATCGATTTCTTCATCTCCTTATCACTGACTTAGATACAATGAATCATTTCTACGGACTAACTCAGAATTTGCACTCGAAATGCAAGCGTCTACATCTGTTGAAATGACGTTAAGTAGTTGCTTGCAAGCTGTGTAAACCAACCAGTCCGTCGAAAACTTGACAATAAGAAATCTTCACACATGATATGAGAGAAATCGAGTCAGTTTAGTTGTGTGTTGCAGTTATGGTTACTCATTGTAGCAAAGCAGAGGAGAACAGCCTCATGGGAGGGAGAAGCGGGGGTCAAATGGCCCAAGCCATCCCTAAGAAGCAAGGCTGGTCTAGCCTAGAAACAAATGCAGAACTCAAGTAAAGGGAAACCTCAGAGTGAACAATAACTTTAACTAGTAACTTTAGTAGATAAATTTATCTATTAAAAATATCATATATTATATTTTGTTATTCTTTTAAATCAATATGACCATTTTATTATCTTCCCTTCATTTTCAAATGTACATCATTTTCATGTAAATTTAATGTTTGCTCATTTAACGCACAAATGACTAGAACATGCAATCAAGTTTACAGCCACTAATTACTTTTTAAGAGACTTTTACGTAGTGATAAAGGTCCCATAACTTTTTTATTCATCTACTTGCTTTAGTCAATAAATTTTTCTTATATAAATTGAATGGAAATTGTCCATTAACTATTATTAATTTGAAAAGAAATTGTCCATAAACTATTATTAATTTTCACAATAGAAAAAATGTGAAGAAAAAGTTTCAAAATAAGAGGAGGAAATGTGTCAAAACCATGTGCAGTGGCTGCATACTGTCAACTGTCCAATTTTTTTTTATTATAGAGTGGTTGCATAATTTCAACTTTCCACTTTTTATTCATTTTATTTTGAATCTGTAAATTAGGACGGCCCCACTATTGTATCAGTGGATTTCCTATTTCGTTTACTGAAAACTTCCATAAAACCACTCACAATACCAAAACCCAACAACCTTAAATTACATAGTTCCATCAAACCACAGTATAATATATTAATAGATAGCTGAAGCGCATGTGATCGGCAGGATTTAACAATAAGCATTATACCCTTATTTTTCGCAAAACAAAATATATTTTCCACAGACATAATCAGCCAGGAGAAGCCTTTCTGCCCTGTTGTTCGTATCCAGCAGAATATCATGTAAAGCTAAAATTACACAGCCATGTTATAAAACCAGGTGATGCTATAAAACAAATCTTTAAAAACATTGGAAAAGAAGAAAATAACTTTTGGTAATGCTACCCAATCTGAAAAGTTAGATGCTTTCTGAGAGTAGGAAATCCAGTGGAGCTTGCCGAAGTATTGTTAATAACCTCCTTTGCGTTACACATTAACATCCATCCCAGTTTTTCAGTGATATTCTTCACTTTTCCAGCTATATATGCAGCTCTGCAAATGCGTTGTTCCATGGCCATGGTCGCCCACTTCTCACTATCCTCCATTATCACGTCCAATGCCTTGGTCATGCAAGACCCTATCTCATCTGCCAACATCCTCACCAATTCATCCATGATGCCCCTCCACCTTCACGAACCTCTCAATATCAATATTCACACTCAGCACCCACAAGCTGTAACCCTCCACTACCTCATTCCATGTTCTGCACCGGTATTCTTCAAGTGCTCTTTTGGCCTTTTCAACAAGATTGTCTATAGCTACTCTGGCAGCTTCTGAAGCATTATCAATTGAACTGAACGTTCCAAGACGGTTGTGCAACAATTTGCCTCTTTTCTCATGCAAACCTTGAAATAGTTTGTCAGCTGCTTTACCCTATCAAAAAAGCTTCGGTGTCAGGGTTTTCAACCAGATCCATGATGTTCCATGCTTGAGAACAAGCTTCTACAGCTCCAATCGCCTTCTTCACATCCTTAGTAAATGGACAGAGCTCAATCATGAGAGTAATTATTGAGACTGCTCTCATCTTAAAAGAGCATCTGCAGATAGAAAACTTTTTTTCTACTTCCAATCTGATAGGGACACTCTTTGGTCGATGCTCACATTTGTAGCCGCTAGTTGATTTGTTCTTGAGCAAAGCTATCAATTCCTGACACGTTTTGCCGTCTTCTTGCCCCGCTTTCGTCTGCATCTTTATACCATCAATGCATTTTCTGTTTGCTACCCATACACACGCAGCATTTTCACCATTCATCGTTACGAATGCTTTTGAATATTTATCATAGTAGGAGAATTTTCCTAATTCAATATGGTGCTGCCCTTTTCCGCCATATAAATCAGGAAATTCTTCTCCCGCTGAACCTATTACAAGCTTACGCAAATACTTGTTAGTGAGGAATAGCTGAGATACTAGCCAGCATAGTTTGCAGAAAAGAACCAATAGCATCTGCAGCCATACAACCAGAGATACCAGCTTATGAGCTCTCACTCTACGTGCAACCTTGAGCATCATTTTTTAAGATAGCTGTCGCCCATTTCTCTATGGCTTTTATGGGCCGTCTTTCAACTCAAGCCAAATACCGTTTCCAGAAATCTTCAATTTGAAAATATTTTACAATGCTCGCCCATTGCTTTTCAACACTTCTTGGGCAAAAAACTACTGCTGTTATCCATCTCCAATATATGACAATAGATCCCAACACGATGACTAACCAATGGAGAATCATGTGAATACTCACCGTGAAATCCGTCTGTACTACGTCAAATACCAGGATTCCATTGCAAACTGTAATGACCATTGCGACTGCTGAGGAGAGAAATTGATCTGGCAATTATATATTGTGGATTTGAAGTACAAACTACAATCCATGACTTGACTATCTTGTCTTCTAGTCTTTCCCAGGAATCCTGTGAAAAAGATTGGGCAATAGGATTTATCTGTGGAGTGGAATTATAAAGAATGAGGGGGTATCTTACGAGAAACAATTTTATGAACGTTTATACTTGCCAAGGCAGCACAGACTAGGAGAAGAATGAGTATTACAAATGATAGTAAGACCGTGATTGTGACGATCCACAATTTTAGGCTTGCAAACCTTGGAGGTGACAAATAATCAACATTGCCATATTCGCGATAATATTCAGGAAATTGATAATAAAAATAGTGCAGTGTAAGTGTATAAAAACTCGTTACAAAGATGGAGAATTGGTGTGGAACAAGTTATAATGAGGGCGGCCATGTCACTCCACAGACTTAGAGTTGAGGAGCGGGGGCGTGCAAGAACCGGGCAACATACATCCCATGACCACACACAGGGAGACCCTCCCAGCCAGGACAAGCATCCTTCTCGAAATTGTCCGAGGACAACACAGTAAGTCACGTATAGCGTCCGACAGATTGGCGTCATCTTGGGGAAAGTGAAGAACGGCAGATGGTATGTTAAGGAGGGTGAGGAGCAGGAGAGTGAGAGTGCCGAGAAGGAAGGAATCGCATGGAATCCAGTGTTGCTTTTTCTGGAATGCTCTCCACCCGTCCACTGCAAGAAATGCAATCGCAAGGAGGGAGCCAATTGACCAACTCACCCACTCTGCCGCTCTTGCTGTCTCCAGCAATGCTCCTGAAACGAAGTATGGGTTATTGAATTCATCCGAACACCCGCAGTTCATTCTGTAAAGCTTGTGATTGCACTTGCAGTTTAAAACTTTGAAAAGAAGGCCAATTAGGAAAGATAAATGTAGGCTTACAATTCCTTTCTCATAATTTTAAAATAGGCATATAATTAGTATTAGTTATTTGATGACTAAACAAATTAATATTTAAGTAGAATATTAATATAGTTATCTTCCGTCTCAGTATGGCTATGAATATACCTTTCTTCAGGGACTAGTGAAATTACTTGTGAGGTCGATGCATTAAGAAGGTTTGCGAGCTGACGAAAAAATTCACGATCTGTTCCCCTTCTGTTATATTGCAGGCGGAACTTACTGCAGTATGTAAGCTTTTAAGAAAATAAATTTTAGGCCTAAAAATTTGCGCGTCGTTAAGGATAAGAATGCTTTTATCGTATTAGAATTTTCACCGAACACGGCAAATTATTGTTTCCATGATGAAAGTGGGATCGGGTAGTACATTGAGGCTGTCTAAAACATTGGTCCGGTCAAAAATACGTAAGCGATGTAGACCATTAGATACAGCACTCATTGTCAGTATTAGTTGACTACGAATAATACGAAAACGGGAGTGATGGGCAGGTGGCAGCAGAGTCGAAACCTCCAAAAAGGGAAAAGCATCCACTGCGCTTTAAATCGCCTAGTCTACATCCTTGGCCCTCTTACACTAAGTCACGGATTTGCGTCTTTCGCGGATTTTGCAGTAACTTCGTCTCATTTCATAACGTGTTTCAGGGGTTAGTATTGACTCTGAATATTATTAGTACTTTTTTTTTATGAATCAAGATTTGAATTCAAAATTATTTATATAAATTTTCTGACTTATCCCCATATTTTTATTTGGGTCCTTTTCGTGTTCTTATTTTTATTTGATTTTTCTTGCAATTTTTGTCTTTGTTTTTTAATTTTTCCTCTAGGTTTTTATCTGTTTGCCTTTGTTTTGGTACATTTGGTTTTCCTTTATTTTGGTCTTTATTTTTCATTTTGTTAGGTTTTAATATGTGTTATTTTTTTCGTTCATAAAGAATAAAATATGAGTCAATATATATTATATAGAATTTTTTTTATTCAATTAAGTTTTTTATTATTTTTTTAATATTTATTTGTTTTGTTCAATTTTGCAAAATGGTAATTGTTTTATAATTTTTTGTAATGTAATTATTTGTTGTTATATAAAACATATAAGAGTTAGAATAAAAGAACATGAGATTGAGATATAAGATATGATTTGAACGAAAATAATTATATCATTGATTATCAATTTAATGAAAAGGTTAATGATTTTAGCATTATAGGAACACAGAAATATTAGTAGTACTTGAACTTCTATATTTTGATATAAATATATAGTAAATAAAAGTCAAAATTGAATACCTTTCATCATGAATATAATGAAATGTATTTTTAAATCTAATATGTTTGATAAAACAGTTATTACATTTAATCTTAAAATTGAATACAGTTGAAATTATAAAATCTTTTCTTTTAGCAATTTAAATATAGCATATAAATAAGTAATTTTTGTTGTTGTTAGCTATGTATTATTTATAAAACTTGTATATGTTAAACTTGAATATGTTTGTATAAAAAATAAGGTCTAATTGTTGAAATTTTTATTTTTTTTTAAAGGTCTAATTGTTGTGATTAAAGAGACTAATATTAGGTACAATGTGTATTTTATTTTTATTAGTATTTGTCATGTTGAAAAATTAATGATATAGAAATAAGTAGCAATATCCTATTATCCAGTATGAAGAGTGGTTAGAAATTACTTGAGGGCAGGACGTTTGGTGGATTTTTTTTGTAATTTTAAAAATTGTTATTTAATTTATAGATTTTACCGATGTGAATTTAATATTGTAAATAACAAAATGAATGAGATAACCAAACATATAGCAAATGTGAAACAGAAAACAATACATTACATTTGCAAACTTTAACAATATTTATTTTAAAAACCATTGTCATGAATCAATTACAATTTTTCTATAAATTTTAAATTATAATATAATAATTAAATTTTGACATACAACTCATACACATTGCATATATAGTACGTTGAGATTATAAAACTATCAGGGTTGGGTTAGTATTGGCAAAGAAACCAAAGAATTAAATGACAAAAATTTTCAATAACATTTGTAAGATAGAAAAGACACAGTGTAAACATATAGATGACACAGTGTAAAATAAGGGTTGATAACCCTGATAAGATCCTAAAACTATCTGTCAATCAACTGATGTGTGAAAAGAACCATCCACACAACGAGCTGTTTCCCAACCTTTTCTTTGTCGCATTGCATATTTTGGCCCATTAACCTATAGATAGCTCAATTTCATTACCCTTTTATTTTGAAATGTCTTTTTGTGAGGCAAACTACTATATCTTTTTTGTATTATGTAGGGTCCTTTTCTTGTAGATATAACTACTTTTTTGTAAACTCTTTAGTGATTCAAATGTCTCCCTAGTGCGGTTTGAAGAGTGACTTCTATCAGAAGAATTAGAGGCTAATGGAAGAGTTTGAAACAAGTAGAGACACTTTGTTATTGGTTCATTATCCTTTAGTTTTTTTGACAAAAGGCACTATCAGTTTGAAACTTTGATAGAAGTCTACATGAAGACATTGTAGCAGTCTAGTTCCAGTGTCTCCTTTCTTGATAGAGCAGGCTTGTCTAAAAAATAATCCGACCTAATATGAACTCACATAATCATTACTAAACAAAATAATTTTTTTGGACTATATGTGACAGTACTTTAGTAAAAGAAAAATCTTGAGTACTCACCATTTACACTCAGTGAGGATTTTTTGGGATTAATTGTTTTGAAGTCCTAAATGTGAGTCTTATGTGAAAGCTTTGTCTCTCATGTTTGAACACATCTTATACCATCAAAAAGATCTGAAAATAACACTTGATTGATTTAACATATAAGTTGAGAAAATTAAAATCAAATTATGTAAAAAAATACCTGAATTTTGAAACACCTTAATTTTTTGTAGACCTCAAAATCTTATCTGTGATTAAAGAGAGCAATATTAGGTAGATTTTGTATTGTTTTTTATTAGTATTTGTAATATTTAAAATTACTGATATAGAAATAAGTATTTATTGTGGATTTGATTTTGTTCACTTATTTTGAAATTAGGAAAATCAATCCAGTACAAAAATTGTGTATCCAACAGGTATTAAATAGTTTTGGTAAAGTCTAACAGTAAAATGATTGTATGCCACATAGGGCTAAGAACTGTACTTTAAGTCTTAAACATATTGAAATTAACAAATAAATCAAAATCAATCGAGTACAAAAGTTGCATGACATAATACATGAATATGTTTGTCATTAAAAAAAATTAAATGTTGTTGGGAAAAGTTAAATAAAATTGTGTAAAATAATAGCTAAATTTTGGAAGAGATTAATTTATTGGAGAGGCAAGAATATGATTTGTGTTTGAAGAGTGCAAGATAAGATATTATTATATAAATCTAAATTCGATAATAGCAAACATTCCATTCAATTCTAATATTTACAATCATATAAAGTACAAAAATAATGCAAAAAATATAGGCATCCCTTTTCGGATTTATATCCATTCAACCCATTTTAGTTCTCCCAAGTTTTGAGAAACTCTTCACCATTGAGTCTGATGCTAGTATCATTTCTATAGGGGTTGTCTTAAGGCAAGACGAAAGACCAGTTGCTTTCGATAGTGAGAAACTCAGTGATGCAAAGAGGAAGTACTCTTCCTATGACTTATAGTTGTATGCTCTAGTCCAAGCCTTTAGGAAGTGGAGATACTATCTCCTTCCTAGGGAATTTTTGGTCTATACAGACAATGAAGCCCTTAGTTTGCTAAATTCACATGATAAACTAAGTAATAATCATATGAAATGGGTGGAGAATGTGCAAGAATACAAATTCACCTTTAAGCAAAAGAAGGGGCAACAAAACAAGGTTGTTGATGCACTAAGTAGAAGACTTATGACATTACAAGAGGTTCAATTGAAAATCATAGGAGTTGATAGCTTCAAGGACCAATATTCAAAGGATTGAGACTTTGCAGAGGCCTACAAGATATGTAAGAAATAGAAAAATCATTTTCATGGTGAGTTCTATGATTATACTTTGCATAATAAACTATTGTTTAAAGGGGGTCAGCTTTGTGTACCTAGAGGGTCAATGAGGGAGAATTTGATTCAAGAAAATCATAATGGATGCCTTAGTGGCTATTTTTGAGTCAATAAGACTGAAGCATTTGTTGAAAGGTACAATTATTGTCCTAGAATGAACCAAGATATGAGGAGGTATGTAGAGTGTTGTATTATTTTCCAAAAATCCAAAGGCACATCTTCCTATGCTAGACTCTATCAACCTCTCTCCATTTCTAACAGACCATTAGAGTATCTTAGTATGGATTTTGTGGTTGGGTTATCAAGGACAAAATAGGGGTATGACAGAATCTATGTCATAGTGGATAGGCTCATTAAGATGGCAGATTTTGTACCTTGTAAGACTATCCATGATGATACTCAGGTTGCTCAATTTTTTTCAAGGAATTTTATGTGGATCTATGGACTACCCCTTAGTATAGTATCAGACAGGGACTCAAAATTTATCAATTTTTTTTGGAAGACATTGTGGCACAAGATTGGCACCAATCTATCCTTTGGATATACATACCATCCTCAAACTAATGGTGAGATCGAGGTAGTCAATAGGAGCCTAGGTAACCTTCTAAGCTGCTTCACTAAAGAATATGGCCAAACTTGGGACCAAATCTTAGCACAAGCTGAATATGCTTAGAATGACACAGTGAACATGACCATAGGTAGAAGCTCATTTGAAGTAGTCTATGGAATGCATCCAAGGTGCGTTATTGAGCTTAGAGATTTTGGTGAAGGATCTTCAAGGAGTGGGTATTCTGAAGACTTTTCTCTTGTAATGAAAGAATTCAATGTTTCAGTTAAGAAGTTAGTGACAAAGAACACTACAAAAATGAAGCATAAAGTTGATGAGAAGAAGAAAGGTCTTCAATTTTAAGTAGAGATCTTTTTTTAGTGTACTTGAGCAAGAAACGATTATAGAAGGAAGTACCCAACAAGTTGCAAATGATAAGGTTGGGACCTTGTGTCATTCTAGCTAAGTATGGCAACAATGGCTATAAATTGAAGCTCCCTAAAAATATAGGATTGTCTTCTATATTTACTATAGCAAACCTAGTACTCTATAATGGTCTAATTCCCAATGTAGACCAAAGTCTCACAGAGGTGATCAGTGAAGTAGAACCATTTCAATTACCCTTCACACCAAAGCCTAAGGTTGACAAGATATAAGCATAGACATTAATGCGAGAAAAGTAGTATTCATTGTAATAACTTATAATAGATATTCATATGTAATGATATTTGATACAATGTTTTCAATTTGTAATGAAAAAGTAAATAGAGTACTTAAATTGAAATATACATATAAACTTGAAGTACATAATAACAAAGTGTATGATACACATGCTCTTTATACTTGTGTTTGTTGCTCTCTTCTTTGACTGTTATATTATTCCATTGCTGTGAGTACATTGATAATTTCTTGTTCCTCTGGTATGATAATATTGTCATTTCTTACCATCCAGTATTCATGATTTTTTTTAATTTCCTTAATTTGTTTAGAAATGCTATCTGTGTCTTCATTTACAGTTGTTAATAAGTCTCCAATTATAGTCAATTTGTAGATATCTCCTTCCTCATATAATTTTGTTTTGTTGATTCTTTGAAGATTTAATTCATAGTTTTTCTTCATCATTTCTATATCTAGATAGTATCTTGAGCATTTGTTTCATAAAAATTGCAGCCCATATTTGTAAAGATCTTTTCCATATGTGAGATGCTCGTATTGAGTGTATTGATTACATTTTGTAGTTCTTCAAATACTTCTGTGCCGATCTTTGCTTTAAAATTGATTGAGAAGATCCACTTTTGTAGAGGGTTGTCAGTGGATTTGATAATTCTTAGATTCAGAGCTTCTTCACTATTCATATCTATTACTGTCTGCAATAGTTTTTCTTGACTATTATATATTCTTTTTTGTTCTTTGAGAAACTAAGAGTATATGTAGATTACATCATTGAGTTGAATATATATTTTGTAATAACTGGCTAGGCAGTCGATGAGGCCCACTGTTGGCATTAAGTTATGTTTGTCATTAGTGACAACACTTATTCAGATTCTGTATGCTTACCGAGCACTCTGAGCATAACAGTGCTTACCGAGTAGTCCGTGGTAACCGAGCTTCACAGTGCTCACCGAGTGATGAGATGAGCAGTGTTTACCGAGTGCTAGCATGGTAAACATGGAATTCAGTTTCTATCGAGTGACACTATATCTACTAAGTCTCCAGTGTACACCGAGTTCAAAACTACGACCGAGTGGTTAGTATGGACTGAGCCTCCACTTCTACCAAGAGCATGACGATGCTGAGTAATGTAGTGGATGCCGAGTATCAGAAAGTCATCGAGTTAGTTTACAGGAACCGTGTAACTATATTTGGGTTGACTCAGTAATACTTGTGTTTACTTGTATGTTAAGATGACTTTGTAATTATTTTATTGTATTGGATTGATATATAAGTAATGTTTTGTACCACATCCAATGTGTGAAAAATGGAATATATGAAAAGTGTATATGCGAAGATGCATGGAAAGCAGAGATAAGTGAATTACAAAGGGCTATAGTAGTAGAAGCAGCAACAGAGACATATTTATCACAGAAGGTGATCAGTACATCAGGGAATCTCAATCAGCAAATTCAGTTGCAAGTAAGAGATCTACTGTTTCATCCTAACAGGTGAATCAACATCAAATCCTTTAACAGGGTAGACTTAATAGTCTTTTGTAAAATCTCTTTACCGAGTGCATACTTCATTGTATGTTTGTAAATCCTCTAACAAGGTGGACCTAGCAATCCTAATTGCTCCTAACAGGGTAGATCATTAGAAGTGATCATTGTAAGCCTTAACCGACCAACTTTATACTGCAGTATTGAGATTTTGTGGGTATCATCCCCACCCCAGTTTTACTTTCTATTTGGAAGGTTTCTGGGTCACCAAATCATTATGTTCAAGTGTTATGAATGCTTTTATGTTTTCAGTTTCTCATGCATGCAATTAGATCAATGAGCTAAATGTTATTTGGAATACTGTTAAGATCTGTAATTTGTAAAAAGTTTTGAAGTTACTGATTCAGCCCTCCCCTCTCAATAACTTGGCTAGTCTTGAATATTTCCAACAATTGGTATCAGAGCTTTGTGGTTCTCAGGATAAAGTTTGACAGCTTGAGTAAAGATCCAAGACAATGGAGATATTCAGACTTAACAAAGTAATTGAAAATGAAAAGCTAGATCTGGAAATGGCCATAGCTCAACTCAAGGAAGCAAAAGAGCATCTTTCCCAATCCCTAAAAAGAAGGAAGGAACTTGCAAATCAGATAAATGACCACTAGTATGTTGAAGAAAAGATTGAAGATTTTTTCCCTTCAAGTAGCTCAGATGAAGCAAACAATACAATCAAAGAACTCCTAGAAAAGAATGGATCTCTACAAGAAGAAGTAAGAAACTTGAAAAGAGAACAGGAAATTCAGTCAACAAGATTATGTGAAATCTTGGAACAAAGAAACAAAATGAAAGATGAAATAGATGGAAAGAACAATGAAATCCAGAATCAAACTCTTCAGCTAGAAAACCTTATTAATCAAATCTCCAATGCAAATGAAGAAATCTTGACTCTGAGATCAGAAAATGAAAGGATAAGAGAGGAGTTGAGATTTGAAAAGGAAATCAGTTTAAGATTGGTGGATGACCTAAACATTGAAAGGAAAATCAATGAGAGAATGATGAAATCTCAAGAAGCTTTGAATCAGCTGCATGAACAAAACCTTCATAAGCAAAAAGGAAAAGCAAGACTTGGATACAAAGAGGAAGGTGAATCCTCCAAACAAGGTACTCAAAAGAATCAGAAACCTACTTGTAATCACTATGGAAAAATAGGTCGTACTTCAAACAAATGTTGGAGCAATGGAAAATGCTACAATTGCAATCAGCATGGTCATAAAGCAAATGAATGCAAGGAGAAACCAAGATTTGAAAGAAAATGTCACAAATGTAACAAACAAGGTCACAAGGCATCTGAATGTGGATCTAAAACATCCAATCCAACAAAACAAATTGTGAAAGCAATATTTGGTTGGGATTACAACACTTGGTGTAGATGTCATTACTATGCAGAATATGGACACATTGGCAAAAACTGTGTAAGGCATCACTTAAGAAAAAGGGATACTACCATAAGATGTTATACATGCACTAAACTTGGTCATATAGCTAAAAATTGCATGAATATAGGCAGAGTTGAAGATGAAAAGAAAGAAAAAGCAAATAGCATCAGGAAGTAGATGAGACAACAGTGGATTCCTAAATCTACCAAGCAAACCAGTCCAAGTAATGAAGTCACTCATGAAGAGGACCTGGCTCTACCAATTCCAACTAAGTCTCCAAGAAAGTACTGGAACTGTATTTTCATAGACAAATTCCAAACAGTTCCATATTGAAAGGAAGAAAGATCCAAATCAGTATGCAAGATGCAGCAGGCTCACTAAGAAGGTCAGTATCAGTTACCACTGAGAAAGGTCGGGAGTAACCAAATTTCATGTGGTTACCGAGTATGGTCGGAGCGGTATGAATTCTTATGATCACCGAGTTGCGGAGTCTTCACTGAGCAATCAATGCAATAGTGGATGATAGCTTGTCCAATACAATGTCGAACTTACCTATTTCTGTTCTGAGCATTAATTGTAAAATTTTAACAAAAAGCATGAAATCGAGTTCATTCTTCACCATGAATTTTAGCATATTGAGAGCAGAGAGATTTCTTAGTGCGATCAAGTGATTCGATGAAAATTTGCAGCAAAAATTTTTCTAAGAACTTTCTTTGTCTACCGAGCTACCATGGCATCAACCAGCACCAAAGTGAAGAAAGGTTTGGAAATGTTGGTCCAAGGAACATAATGGAAGGTGCCAGATTTCAAACTCGTGCCCGTGATTGCAGAAACCCTAGACTCGAGTGGAGCTCAATCTCAGATCCCTCCTAAGGTACTTCTTGTTAACGATATTCATAGTCATTTTAAAGGTACAATTCAAGAACTTGGAACCCTATAAATAGATGTTGCTCAAAAGGAACTGTGTGTTGATGGTGTTCTCAAACTGAAGTATAAACATTTGGAAGATAAGGGTTTGGTTCATATCACCCACTTGCCTTGGAGTTTCCAAATAAAATGGATTAGATATATCCTAAGCTAAGTGCATGAAGGCCGAATTTGGCTTGAGCAACCAGTAGAGATAACAAAGAAGATGATTCATCGAATTACTGGTCGTCCCATGCTTGCCAAGGCAAAATCTACAAAAACCCTAGGTCAGGCGGAACTAGAAAAGAAAACCCTAGCCGAGTGGGATGGTAGAGGTATGAAGATAAGTAGTATAACTGATGTAGAGTTGAAATTTGGCACACATGTCATAGCCCACAAGATATATAGTTCAAGTAGGTAGAATAGTGCTCCATGTGAAGCAGTTGACCTAGCATATAAGATTGTGAAGAACAATATGTCATTTGACTAGCATATAAGATTGTGAAGAACAATATGTCATTTGACCTAGCAGATTTGTTGTTGAAGCAATTCAACAAGAATATGGAGAGCATTCAAACTTCAAAGAACAATCGATGTAAGTTTGGCTCGTTGTTGGTTTGTCTATTTTTCTATGTTCAAAATTTTTTCCCATCAAAAGGCACAGTAGAATGGAGAAAAGATGTGCCTATTCTATATCAGATAAATGAGTATATTGTTGAAATGGGTGAGAACTTTGTGAGCATAATGGACAATTATTTTGAAACTTTTAAGGAAAAGATGAACAATAGATTCAAGATTCTACAAAAGTTAGTAGAAGATTACAAAGATGATGTTTGTTTTATGGTGGACTGTGATAGAGTATATATTCAAGCAGTAAGACCAAGGATTGAATGGATGAAACCTCTTCCCTATGAGGCAAACATTGATGAAACCAAGGACATAATTGAAGCCCTAATAAATCAACCTGTTGATCCAAAGGCTCCATACTTTGGAACATATGATGAAGCAAAGGTAAGAATAGAACTAAGCATAAAGCTTCCATAGGTGCTTAACTAAGGTAGAAAGAGGATGGCCAAGATGAAATCTAGCACACCTCTAATGTTAACCAAGGGAAAAGGAGAGGACATTGAAGAAGAAGAGGAAAAGGATGAGAGTGAAGAAGAACAAGTACCTATGAAGAAGAAAGGGAAGGTGACCATCACCAAGGCATAGTTGATGCATGTATAGTTGATGCATGTACGTTGAATGCAATGACGTTGAATGCATGTACGTTGAATGCAATGACCCCTGTGGCCTGGCTAGTATAAATAATTTCCCTATTTATTGGAGTGTCTTGCTTTTGAATGCATCTCTAATGCAAGCAATCAGGTGGGATTTCCATGTACCTATTGTTCCTTAAACCACACGCTGTCAACAAGAAGAGCAAGTAATGCCAATCTAGTTGCAGAAAGTGTGATTGGGAGACCAATCGAGTAAGGAATTATATGGATCCAAAAGAAGAGAATCCTTAAAAGTCATATAAACTTGTTGATCAAAATAATTAGAAGACTCGGTCATATGAGCAGGCAGTGCAGTAGTAGAGATTGCTTGATGTTATTATTATATTTTTCAAAAACTATATCCCAATCCCAATCCGAAAATAAGCACGAAGTATTATTTAAGTATTATTAAAAACTATATACATTCATGAGAGAGGACAAAAAAAATTGTCTGTATTGGTAATTATTGTGGGCATAACAACACGCGAAAGAGAGCAACTTGGAATGCAAAATGTAATGTCTTTACGACTTTTCCAGTTCTATTTTTGTTTGAAGCACAACTTTATCAAGAAGTGATGAATGAATTGCTTGACCAGATGCCATACTTAGCTGGAAAGAGAAGATTAATACCCAATCAAGCCGTCACTCCTCCCATTCAAGCTGAGCAATGTGGGAGACCAAATTGAAATGTCTTATGACTTTTCCCATTCCATTTTTGTTTGAAGTACAACTTTCTTCAGAAGTGATGAATGATTTGCTTGACCAGACGCCATACTTAGCTGGAATGAGAAGATTAATACCCAGTTAAGTCATCACTCCTCCCATTCCTTCTATTCTTGGAGTCGTAGCATTTGTGATTAATTGAAGTTTCTATTATAAATTACAATTTGGGGACCTGATTTATTGACCCAAATGATAAAGTATAAATGAATTATAAATAATTTAATATTTCCTTCACACATGCATAGTCAATGCATGCATATGATATGCACCCAGTAGGTACAAATTAACAGTGCATTGTACGCAAGTATTTGAGCTCACCACATAAGGAGGAAAATAACATTTTACAATTAAAAAAGGTGGGTAAGAGAGGTATATGCTATGTCTTGCAACATACAATAGCATCTTCAACTTGAGCATATAACTAATTCCTTCAAACATATCGAGCAAGAAGAAGCAAACTCGAATTATGCAGAGGCCTCCATAAAGGACTAAGCATCCACCGTGCTCTAAACGGCCTAGACTAAGTCATGTACCTGATCCTCGCTGTGCTACTGTTGTGTATATGTTGCTGGAAGGTCGTGGGTGCAAAATGCAAAACACTCTTCCCTTTCCTAGCTAATTTGGCCCACGTGCCTGAATAAGCCATTTTTAACCAGATCAAAGTCAAGTCAATTTTGTTTTTTTCGATCGATTTCTTCATCTCCTTATCACTGACTTAGATACAATGAATCATTTCTACGGACTAACTCAGAATTTGCACTCGAAATGCAAGCGTCTACATCTGTTGAAATGACGTTAGTAGTTGCTTGCAAGCTGTGTAAAACCAACCAGTCGTCGAAAACTTGACAATAAGAATCTTCACACATGATATGAGAGAAATCGAGTCAGTTTAGTTGTGTGTTGCAGTTATGGTTACTCATTGTAGCAAAGCAGAGGAGAACAGCCTCATGGGAGGGAGAAGCGGGGGTCAAATGGCCCAAGCCATCCCTAAGAAGCAAGGCTGGTCTAGCCTAGAAACAAATGCAGAACTCAAGTAAAGGGAAACCTCAGAGTTGAACAATAACTTTAACTAGTAACTTTAGTAGATAAATTTATCTATTAAAAATATCATATATTATATTTTGTTATTCTTTTAAATCAATATGACCATTTTATTATCTTCCCTTCATTTTCAAATGTACATCATTTTCATGTAAATTTAATGTTTGCTCATTTAACGCACAAATGACTAGAACATGAAATCAAGTTTACAGCCACTAATTACTTTTTAAGAGACTTTTACGTAGTGATAAAGGTCCCATAACTTTTTTATTCATCTACTTGCTTTAGTCAATAAATTTTTCTTATATAAATTGAATGGAAATTGTCCATTAACTATTATTAATTTGAAAAGAAATTGTCCATAAACTATTATTAATTTTCACAATAGAAAAAATGTGAAGAAAAAGTTTCAAAAATAAGAGGAGGAAATGTGTCAAACCATGTGCAGTGGCTGCATACTGTCAACTGTCCAATTTTTTTTTATTATAGAGTGGTTGCATAATTTCAACTTTCCACTTTTTATTCATTTTATTTTGAATCTGTAAATTAGGACGGCCCCACTATTGTATCAGTGGATTTCCTATTTCGTTTACTGAAAACTTCCATAAAACCACTCACAATACCAAAACCCAACAACCTTAAATACATAGTTCCATCAAACCACAGTATAATATATTAATAGATAGCTGAAGCGCATGTGATCGGCAGGATTTAACAATAAGCATTATACCTTATTTTCGCAAAACAAAATATATTTTCCACAGACATAATCAGCCAGGAGAAGCCTTTCTGCCCTGTTGTTCGTATCCAGCAGAATATCATGTAAAGCTAAAATTACACAGCCATGTTATAAAACCAGGTGATGCTATAAAACAAATCTTTAAAAACATTGGAAAAGAAGAAAATAACTTTTGGTAATGCTACCCAATCTGAAAAGTTAGATGCTTTCTGAGAGTAGGAAATCCAGTGGAGCTTGCCGAAGTATTGTTAATAACCTCCTTTGCGTTACACATTAACATCCATCCCAGTTTTTCAGTGATATTCTTCACTTTTCCAGCTATATATGCAGCTCTGCAAATGCGTTGTTCCATGGCCATGGTCGCCCACTTCTCACTATCCTCCATTATCACGTCCAATGCCTTGGTCATGCAAGACCCTATCTCATCTGCCAACATCCTCACCAATTCATCCATGATGCCCTCCACCTTCACGAACCTCTCAATATCAATATTCACACTCAGCACCCACAAGCTGTAACCCTCCACTACCTCATTCCATGTTCTGCACCGGTATTCTTCAAGTGCTCTTTTGGCCTTTTCAACAAGATTGTCTATAGCTACTCTGGCAGCTTCTGAAGCATTATCAATTGAACTGAACGTTCCAAGACGGTTGTGCAACAATTTGCCTCTTTTCTCATGCAAACCTTGAAATAGTTTGTCAGCTGCTTTACCTATCAAAAAAGCTTCGGTGTCAGGGTTTTCAACCAGATCCATGATGTTCCATGCTTGAGAACAAGCTTCTACAGCTCCAATCGCCTTCTTCACATCCTTAGTAAATGGACAGAGCTCAATCATGAGAGTAATTATTGAGACTGCTCTCATCTTAAAAGAGCATCTGCAGATAGAAAACTTTTTTTCTACTTCCAATCTGATAGGGACACTCTTTGGTCGATGCTCACATTTGTAGCCGCTAGTTGATTTGTTCTTGAGCAAAGCTATCAATTCCTGACACGTTTTGCCGTCTTCTTGCCCCGCTTTCGTCTGCATCTTTATACCATCAATGCATTTTCTGTTTGCTACCCATACACACGCAGCATTTTCACCATTCATCGTTACGAATGCTTTTGAATATTTATCATAGTAGGAGAATTTTCCTAATTCAATATGGCGCTGCCCTTTTCCGCCATATAAATCAGGAAATTCTTCTCCCGCTGAACCTATTACAAGCTTACGCAAATACTTGTTAGTGAGGAATAGCTGAGATACTAGCCAGCATAGTTTGCAGAAAAGAACCAATAGCATCTGCAGCCATACAACCAGAGATACCAGCTTATGAGCTCTCACTCTACGTGCAACCTTGAGCATCATTTTTTTAAGATAGCTGTCGCCCATTTCTCTATGGCTTTTATGGCCGTCTTTCAACTCAAGCAAATACCGTTTCCAGAAATCTTCAATTTGAAAATATTTTACAATGCTCGCCCATTGCTTTTCAACACTTCTTGGGCAAAAAACTACTGCTGTTATCCATCTCCAATATATGACAATAGATCCCAACACGATGACTAACCAATGGAGAATCATGTGAATACTCACCGTGAAATCCGTCTGTACTACGTCAAATACCAGGATTCCATTGCAAACTGTAATGACCATTGCGACTGCTGAGGAGAGAATTGATCTGGCAATTATATATTGTGGATTTGAAGTACAAACTACAATCCATGACTTGACTATCTTGTCTTCTAGTCTTTCCCAGGAATCCTGTGAAAAAGATTGGGCAATAGGATTTATCTGTGGAGTGGAATTATAAAGAATGAGGGGTATCTTACGAGAAACAATTTTATGAACGGTTATACTCGCCAAGGCAGCACAGACTAGGAGAAGAATGAGTATTACAAATGATAGTAAGACCGTGATTGTGACGATCCACAATTTTAGGCTTGCAAACCTTGGAGGTGACAAATAATCAACATTGCCATATTCGCGATAATATTCAGGAAATTGATAATAAAAATAGTGCAGTGTAAGTGTATAAAACTCGTTACAAAGATGGAGAATTGGTGTGGAACAAGTTATAATGAGGGCGGCCATGTCACTCCACAGACTTAGAGTTGAGGAGCGGGGGCGTGCAAGACCGGGCAACATACATCCCATGACCACACACAGGGAGACCCTCCCAGCCAGGACAAGCATCCTTCTCGAAATTGTCCGAGGACAACACAGTAAGTCACGTATAGCGTCCGACAGATTGGCGTCATCTTGGGGAAAGTGAAGAACGGCAGATGGTATGTTAAGGAGGGTGAGGAGCAGGAGAGTGAGAGTGCCGAGAAGGAAGGAATCGCATGGAATCCAGTGTTGCTTTTTCTGGAATGCTCTCCACCCGTCCACTGCAAGAAATGCAATCGCAAGGAGGGAGCCAATTGACCAACTCACCCACTCTGCCGCTCTTGCTGTCTCCAGCAATGCTCCTGAAACGAAGTATGGGTTATTGAATTCATCCGAACACCCGCAGTTCATTCTGTAAAGCTTGTGATTGCACTTGCAGTTTAAAACTTTGAAAAGAAGGCCAATTACGAAAGATAAATGTAGGCTTACAATTCCTTTCTCATAATTTTAAAATAGGCATATAATTAGTATTAGTTATTTGATGACTAAACAAATTAATATTTAAGTAGAATATTAATATAGTTATCTTCCGTCTCAGTATGGCTATGAATATACCTTTCTTCAGGGACTAGTGAAATTACTTGTGAGGTCGATGCATTAAGAAGGTTTGCGAGCTGACGAAAAAATTCACGATCTGTTCCCCTTCTGTTATATTGCAGGCGGAACTTACTGCAGTATGTAAGATTTTAAGAAAATAAATTTTAGGCCTAAAAATTTGCGCGTCGTTAAGGATAAGAATGCTTTTATCGTAGTACATTGAGGCTGTCTAAAACATTGGTCCGGTCAAAAATACGTAAGCGATGTAGACCATTAGATACAGCACTCATTGTCAGTATTAGTTGACTACGAATAATACGAAAACGGGAGTGATGGGCTAGGTGGCAGCAGAGTCGAAACCTCCAAAAAGGGAAAAGCATCCACTGCGCTTTAAATCGCCTAGTCTACATCCTTGGCCCTCTTACACTAAGTCACGGATTTGCGTCTTTCGCGGATTTTGCAGTAACTTCGTCTCATTTCATAACGTGTTTCAGGGGTTAGTATTGACTCTGAATATTATTAGTACTTTTTTTTTATGAATCAAGATTTGAATTCAAAATTATTATATAAATTTTCTGACTTATCCCCATATTTTTATTTGGGTCCTTTTCGTGTTCTTATTTTTATTTGATTTTTCTTGCAATTTTTGTCTTTGTTTTTTAATTTTTCCTCTAGGTTTTTATCTGTTTGCCTTTGTTTTGGTACATTTGGTTTTCCTTTATTTTGGTCTTTATTTTTCATTTTGTTAGGTTTTAATATGTGTTATTTTTTTCGTTCATAAAGAATAAAATATGAGTCAATATATATTATATAGAATTTTTTTATTCAATTAAGTTTTTTATTATTTTTTTAATATTTATTTGTTTTGTTCAATTTTGCAAAATGGTAATTGTTTTATAATTTTTTGTAATGTAATTATTTGTTGTTATATAAAACATATAAGAGTTAGAATAAAAGAACATGAGATTGAGATATAAGATATGATTTGAAACGAAAAATAATTTATATCATTGATTATCAATTTAATGAAAAGGTTAATGATTTTAGCATTATAGGAACACAGAAATATTAGTAGTACTTGAACTTCTATATTTTGATATAAATATATAGTAAATAAAAGTCAAAATTGAATACCTTTCATCATGAATATAATGAAATGTATTTTTAAATCTAATATGTTTGATAAAACAGTTATTACATTTAATCTTAAAATTGAATACAGTTGAAATTATAAAATCTTTTCTTTTAGCAATTTAAATATAGCATATAAATAAGTAATTTTTGTTGTTGTTAGCTATGTATTATTTATAAAACTTGTATATGTTAAACTTGAATATGTTTGTATAAAAAAATAAGGTCTAATTGTTGAAATTTTTATTTTTTTTTAAAGGTCTATTGTTGTGATTAAAGAGACTAATATTAGGTACAATGTGTATTTTATTTTTATTAGTATTTGTCATGTTGAAAATTAATGATATAGAAATAAGTAGCAATATCCTATTATCCAGTATGAAGAGTGGTTAGAAATTACTTGAGGGCAGGACGTTTGGTGGATTTTTTTTGTAATTTTAAAATTGTTATTTAATTTATAGATTTTACCGATGTGAATTTAATATTGTAAATAACAAAATGAATGAGATAACCAAACATATAGCAAATGTGAAACAGAAAACAATACATTACATTTGCAAACTTTAACAATATTTATTTTAAAAAACCATTGTCATGAATCAATTACAATTTTTCTATAAATTTTAAATTATAATATAATAATTAAATTTTGACATACAACTCATACACATTGCATATATAGTACGTTGAGATTATAAAACTATCAGGGTTGGGTTAGTATTGGCAAAGAAACCAAAGAATTAAATGACAAAAATTTTCAATAACATTTGTAAGATAGAAAAGACACAGTGTAAACATATAGATGACACAGTGTAAAATAAGGGTTGATAACCCTGATAAGATCCTAAAACTATCTGTCAATCAACTGATGTGTGAAAAGAACCATCCACACAACGAGCTGTTTCCCAACCTTTTCTTTGTCGCATTGCATATTTTGGCCCATTAACCTATAGATAGCTCAATTTCATTACCCTTTTATTTTGAAATGTCTTTTGTGAGGCAAACTACTATATCTTTTTTGTATTATGTAGGGTCCTTTTCTTGTAGATATAACTACTTTTTTGTAAACTCTTTAGTGATTCAAATGTCTCCCTAGTGCGGTTTGAAGAGTGACTTCTATCAGAAGAATTAGAGGCTAATGGAAGAGTTTGAAACAAGTAGAGACACTTTGTTATTGGTTCATTATCCTTTAGTTTTTTTGACAAAAGGCACTATCAGTTTGAAACTTTGATAGAAGTCTACATGAAGACATTGTAGCAGTCTAGTTCCAGTGTCTCCTTTCTTGATAGAGCAGGCTTGTCTAAAAAATAATCCGACCTAATATGAACTCACATAATCATTACTAAACAAAATAATTTTTTGGACTATATGTGACAGTACTTTAGTAAAAGAAAAATCTTGAGTACTCACCATTTACACTCAGTGAGGATTTTTTGGGATTAATTGTTTTGAAGTCCTAATGTGAGTCTTATGTGAAAGCTTTGTCTCTCATGTTTGAACACATCTTATACCATCAAAAAGATCTGAAAATAACACTTGATTGATTTAACATATAAGTTGAGAAAATTAAAATCAAATTATGTAAAAAAATACCTGAATTTTGAAACACCTTAATTTTTTGTAGACCTCAAAATCTTATCTGTGATTAAAGAGAGCAATATTAGGTAGATTTTGTATTGTTTTTTTATTAGTATTTGTAATATTTAAAATTACTGATATAGAAATAAGTATTTATTGTGGATTTGATTTTGTTCACTTATTTGAAATTAGGAAAATCAATCCAGTACAAAAATTGTGTATCCAACAGGTATTAAATAGTTTTGGTAAAGTCTAACAGTAAAATGATTGTATGCCACATAGGGCTAAGAACTGTACTTTAAGTCTTAAACATATTGAAATTAACAAATAAATCAAAATCAATCGAGTACAAAAGTTGCATGACATAATACATGAATATGTTTGTCATTAAAAAAAATTAAATGTTGTTGGGAAAAGTTAAATAAAATTGTGTAAAATAATAGCTAAATTTTGGAAGAGATTAATTTATTGGAGAGGCAAGAATATGATTTGTGTTTGAAGAGTGCAAGATAAGATATTATTATATAAATCTAAATTCGATAATAGCAAACATTCCATTCAATTCTAATATTTACAATCATATAAAGTACAAAAATAATGCAAAAAATATAGGCATCCCTTTTCGGATTTATATCCATTCAACCCATTTTAGTTCTCCCAAGTTTTGAGAAACTCTTCACCATTGAGTCTGATGCTAGTATCATTTCTATAGGGGTTGTCTTAAGGCAAGACGAAAGACCAGTTGCTTTCGATAGTGAGAAACTCAGTGATGCAAAGAGGAAGTACTCTTCCTATGACTTATAGTTGTATGCTCTAGTCCAAGCCTTTAGGAAGTGGAGATACTATCTCCTTCCTAGGGAATTTTTGGTCTATACAGACAATGAAGCCCTTAGTTTGCTAAATTCACATGATAAACTAAGTAATAATCATATGAAATGGGTGGAGAATGTGCAAGAATACAAATTCACCTTTAAGCAAAAGAAGGGGCAACAAAACAAGGTTGTTGATGCACTAAGTAGAAGACTTATGACATTACAAGAGGTTCAATTGAAAATCATAGGAGTTGATAGCTTCAAGGACCAATATTCAAAGGATTGAGACTTTGCAGAGGCCTACAAGATATGTAAGAAATAGAAAAATCATTTTCATGGTGAGTTCTATGATTATACTTTGCATAATAAACTATTGTTTAAAGGGGGTCAGCTTTGTGTACCTAGAGGGTCAATGAGGGAGAATTTGATTCAAGAAAATCATAATGGATGCCTTAGTGGCTATTTTTGAGTCAATAAGACTGAAGCATTTGTTGAAAGGTACAATTATTGTCCTAGAATGAACCAAGATATGAGGAGGTATGTAGAGTGTTGTATTATTTTCCAAAAATCCAAAGGCACATCTTCCTATGCTAGACTCTATCAACCTCTCTCCATTTCTAACAGACCATTAGAGTATCTTAGTATGGATTTTGTGGTTGGGTTATCAAGGACAAAATAGGGGTATGACAGAATCTATGTCATAGTGGATAGGCTCATTAAGATGGCAGATTTTGTACCTTGTAAGACTATCCATGATGATACTCAGGTTGCTCAATTTTTTTCAAGGAATTTTATGTGGATCTATGGACTACCCCTTAGTATAGTATTAGACAGGGACTCAAAATTTATCAATTTTTTTTGGAAGACATTGTGGCACAAGATTGGCACCAATCTATCCTTTGGATATACATACCATCCTCAAACTAATGGTGAGATCGAGGTAGTCAATAGGAGCCTAGGTAACCTTCTAAGCTGCTTCACTAAAGAATATGGCCAAACTTGGGACCAAATCTTAGCACAAGCTGAATATGCTTAGAATGACACAGTGAACATGACCATAGGTAGAAGCTCATTTGAAGTAGTCTATGGAATGCATCCAAGGTGCGTTATTGAGCTTAGAGATTTTGGTGAAGGATCTTCAAGGAGTGGGTATTCTGAAGACTTTTCTCTTGTAATGAAAGAATTCAATGTTTCAGTTAAGAAGTTAGTGACAAAGAACACTACAAAAATGAAGCATAAAGTTGATGAGAAGAAGAAAGGTCTTCAATTTTAAGTAGAGATCTTTTTTTAGTGTACTTGAGCAAGAAACGATTATAGAAGGAAGTACCCAACAAGTTGCAAATGATAAGGTTGGGACCTTGTGTCATTCTAGCTAAGTATGGCAACAATGGCTATAAATTGAAGCTCCCTAAAAATATAGGATTGTCTTCTATATTTACTATAGCAAACCTAGTACTCTATAATGGTCTAATTCCCAATGTAGACCAAAGTCTCACAGAGGTGATCAGTGAAGTAGAACCATTTCAATTACCCTTCACACCAAAGCCTAAGGTTGACAAGATATAAGCATAGACATTAATGCGAGAAAAGTAGTATTCATTGTAATAACTTATAATAGATATTCATATGTAATGATATTTGATACAATGTTTTCAATTTGTAATGAAAAAGTAAATAGAGTACTTAAATTGAAATATACATATAAACTTGAAGTACATAATAACAAAGTGTATGATACACATGCTCTTTATACTTGTGTTTGTTGCTCTCTTCTTTGACTGTTATATTATTCCATTCCTGTGAGTACATTGATAATTTCTTGTTCCTCTGGTATGATAATATTGTCATTTCTTACCATCCAGTATTCATGATTTTTTTTAATTTCCTTAATTTGTTTAGAAATGCTATCTGTGTCTTCATTTACAGTTGTTAATAAGTCTCCAATTATAGTCAATTTGTAGATATCTCCTTCCTCATATAATTTTGTTTTGTTCATTCTTTGAAGATTTAATTCATAGTTTTTCTTCATCATTTCTATATCTAGATAGTATCTTGAGCATTTGTTTCATAAAAATTGCAGCCCATATTTGTAAAGATCTTTTCCATATGTGAGATGCTCGTATTGAGTGTATTGATTACATTTTGTAGTTCTTCAAATACTTCTGTGCCGATCTTTGCTTTAAAATTGATTGAGAAGATCCACTTTTGTAGAGGGTTGTCAGTGGATTTGATAATTCTTAGATTCAGAGCTTCTTCACTATTCATATCTATTACTGTCTGCAATAGTTTTTCTTGACTATTATATATTCTTTTTTGTTCTTTGAGAAACTAAGAGTATATGTAGATTACATCATTGAGTTGAATATATATTTTGTAATAACTGGCTAGGCAGTCGATGAGGCCCACTGTTGGCATTAAGTTATGTTTGTCATTAGTGACAACACTTATTCAGATTCTGTATGCTTACCGAGCACTCTGAGCATAACAGTGCTTACCGAGTAGTCCGTGGTAACCGAGCTTCACAGTGCTCACCGAGTGATGAGATGAGCAGTGTTTACCGAGTGCTAGCATGGTAAACATGGAATTCAGTTTCTATCGAGTGACACTATATCTACTAAGTCTCCAGTGTACACCGAGTTCAAAACTACGACCGAGTGGTTAGTATGGACTGAGCCTCCACTTCTACCAAGAGCATGACGATGCTGAGTAATGTAGTGGATGCCGAGTATCAGAAAGTCATCGAGTTAGTTTACAGGAACCGTGTAACTATATTTGGGTTGACTCAGTAATACTTGTGTTTACTTGTATGTTAAGATGACTTTGTAATTATTTTATTGTATTGGATTGATATATAAGTAATGTTTTGTACCACATCCAATGTGTGAAAAATGGAATATATGAAAAGTGTATATGCGAAGATGCATGGAAAGCAGAGATAAGTGAATTACAAAGGGCTATAGTAGTAGAAGGAGCAACAGAGACATATTTATCACAGAAGGTGATCAGTACATCAGGGAATCTCAATCAGCAAATTCAGTTGCAAGTAAGAGATCTACTGTTTCATCCTAACAGGTGAATCAACATCAAATCCTTTAACAGGGTAGACTTAATAGTCTTTTGTAAAATCTCTTTACCGAGTGCATACTTCATTGTATGTTTGTAAATCCTCTAACAAGGTGGACCTAGCAATCCTAATTGCTCCTAACAGGGTAGATCATTAGAAGTGATCATTGTAAGCCTTAACCGACCAACTTTATACTGCAGTATTGAGATTTTGTGGGTATCATCCCCACCCCAGTTTTACTTTCTATTTGGAAGGTTTCTGGGTCACCAAATCATTATGTTCAAGTGTTATGAATGCTTTTATGTTTTCAGTTTCTCATGCATGCAATTAGATCAATGAGCTAAATGTTATTTGGAATACTGTTAAGATCTGTAATTTGTAAAAAGTTTTGAAGTTACTGATTCAGCCCTCCCCTCTCAATAACTTGGCTAGTCTTGAATATTTCCAACAATTGGTATCAGAGCTTTGTGGTTCTCAGGATAAAGTTTGACAGCTTGAGTAAAGATCCAAGACAATGGAGATATTCAGACTTAACAAAGTAATTGAAAATGAAAAGCTAGATCTGGAAATGGCCATAGCTCAACTCAAGGAAGCAAAAGAGCATCTTTCCCAATCCCTAAAAAGAAGGAAGGAACTTGCAAATCAGATAAATGACCACTAGTATGTTGAAGAAAAGATTGAAGATTTTTTCCCTTCAAGTAGCTCAGATGAAGCAAACAATACAATCAAAGAACTCCTAGAAAAGAATGGATCTCTACAAGAAGAAGTAAGAAACTTGAAAAGAGAACAGGAAATTCAGTCAACAAGATTATGTGAAATCTTGGAACAAAGAAACAAAATGAAAGATGAAATAGATGGAAAGAACAATGAAATCCAGAATCAAACTCTTCAGCTAGAAAACCTTATTAATCAAATCTCCAATGCAAATGAAGAAATCTTGACTCTGAGATCAGAAAATGAAAGGATAAGAGAGGAGTTGAGATTTGAAAAGGAAATCAGTTTAAGATTGGTGGATGACCTAAACATTGAAAGGAAAATCAATGAGAGAATGATGAAATCTCAAGAAGCTTTGAATCAGCTGCATGAACAAAACCTTCATAAGCAAAAAGGAAAAGCAAGACTTGGATACAAAGAGGAAGGTGAATCCTCCAAACAAGGTACTCAAAAGAATCAGAAACCTACTTGTAATCACTATGGAAAAATAGGTCGTACTTCAAACAAATGTTGGAGCAATGGAAAATGCTACAATTGCAATCAGCATGGTCATAAAGCAAATGAATGCAAGGAGAAACCAAGATTTGAAAGAAAATGTCACAAATGTAACAAACAAGGTCACAAGGCATCTGAATGTGGATCTAAAACATCCAATCCAACAAAACAAATTGTGAAAGCAATATTTGGTTGGGATTACAACACTTGGTGTAGATGTCATTACTATGCAGAATATGGACACATTGGCAAAAACTGTGTAAGGCATCACTTAAGAAAAAGGGATACTACCATAAGATGTTATACATGCACTAAACTTGGTCATATAGCTAAAAATTGCATGAATATAGGCAGAGTTGAAGATGAAAAGAAAGAAAAAGCAAATAGCATCAGGAAGTAGATGAGACAACAGTGGATTCCTAAATCTACCAAGCAAACCAGTCCAAGTAATGAAGTCACTCATGAAGAGGACCTGGCTCTACCAATTCCAACTAAGTCTCCAAGAAAGTACTGGAACTGTATTTTCATAGACAAATTCCAAACAGTTCCATATTGAAAGGAAGAAAGATCCAAATCAGTATGCAAGATGCAGCAGGCTCACTAAGAAGGTCAGTATCAGTTACCACTGAGAAAGGTCGGGAGTAACCAAATTTCATGTGGTTACCGAGTATGGTCGGAGCGGTATGAATTCTTATGATCACCGAGTTGCGGAGTCTTCACTGAGCAATCAATGCAATAGTGGATGATAGCTTGTCCAATACAATGTCGAACTTACCTATTTCTGTTCTGAGCATTAATTGTAAAATTTTAACAAAAAGCATGAAATCGAGTTCATTCTTCACCATGAATTTTAGCATATTGAGAGCAGAGAGATTTCTTAGTGCGATCAAGTGATTCGATGAAAATTTGCAGCAAAAATTTTTCTAAGAACTTTCTTTGTCTACCGAGCTACCATGGCATCAACCAGCACCAAAGTGAAGAAAGGTTTGGAAATGTTGGTCCAAGGAACATAATGGAAGGTGCCAGATTTCAAACTCGTGCCCGTGATTGCAGAAACCCTAGACTCGAGTGGAGCTCAATCTCAGATCCCTCCTAAGGTACTTCTTGTTAACGATATTCATAGTCATTTTAAAGGTACAATTCAAGAACTTGGAACCCTATAAATAGATGTTGCTCAAAAGGAACTGTGTGTTGATGGTGTTCTCAAACTGAAGTATAAACATTTGGAAGATAAGGGTTTGGTTCATATCACCCACTTGCCTTGGAGTTTCCAAATAAAATGGATTAGATATATCCTAAGCTAAGTGCATGAAGGCCGAATTTGGCTTGAGCAACCAGTAGAGATAACAAAGAAGATGATTCATCGAATTACTGGTCGTCCCATGCTTGCCAAGGCAAAATCTACAAAAACCCTAGGTCAGGCGGAACTAGAAAAGAAAACCCTAGCCGAGTGGGATGGTAGAGGTATGAAGATAAGTAGTATAACTGATGTAGAGTTGAAATTTGGCACACATGTCATAGCCCACAAGATATATAGTTCAAGTAGGTAGAATAGTGCTCCATGTGAAGCAGTTGACCTAGCATATAAGATTGTGAAGAACAATATGTCATTTGACTAGCATATAAGATTGTGAAGAACAATATGTCATTTGACCTAGCAGATTTGTTGTTGAAGCAATTCAACAAGAATATGGAGAGCATTCAAACTTCAAAGAACAATCGATGTAAGTTTGGCTCGTTGTTGGTTTGTCTATTTTTCTATGTTCAAAATTTTTTCCCATCAAAAGGCACGGTAGAATGGAGAAAAGATGTGCCTATTCTATATCAGATAAATGAGTATATTGTTGAAATGGGTGAGAACTTTGTGAGCATAATGGACAATTATTTTGAAACTTTTAAGGAAAAGATGAACAATAGATTCAAGATTCTACAAAAGTTAGTAGAAGATTACAAAGATGATGTTTGTTTTATGGTGGACTGTGATAGAGTATATATTCAAGCAGTAAGACCAAGGATTGAATGGATGAAACCTCTTCCCTATGAGGCAAACATTGATGAAACCAAGGACATAATTGAAGCCCTAATAAATCAACCTGTTGATCCAAAGGCTCCATACTTTGGAACATATGATGAAGCAAAGGTAAGAATAGAACTAAGCATAAAGCTTCCATAGGTGCTTAACTAAGGTAGAAAGAGGATGGCCAAGATGAAATCTAGCACACCTCTAATGTTAACCAAGGGAAAAGGAGAGGACATTGAAGAAGAAGAGGAAAAGGATGAGAGTGAAGAAGAACAAGTACCTATGAAGAAGAAAGGGAAGGTGACCATCACCAAGGCATAGTTGATGCATGTATAGTTGATGCATGTACGTTGAATGCAATGACGTTGAATGCATGTACGTTGAATGCAATGACCCCTGTGGCCTGGCTAGTATAAATAATTTCCCTATTTATTGGAGTGTCTTGCTTTTGAATGCATCTCTAATGCAAGCAATCAGGTGGGATTTCCATGTACCTATTGTTCCTTAAACCACACGCTGTCAACAAGAAGAGCAAGTAATGCCAATCTAGTTGCAGAAAGTGTGATTGGGAGACCAATCGAGTAAGGAATTATATGGATCCAAAAGAAGAGAATCCTTAAAAGTCATCTAAACTTGTTGATCAAAATAATTAGAAGACTCGGTCATATGAGCAGGCAGTGCAGTAGTAGAGATTGCTTGATGTTATTATTATATTTTTCAAAAACTATATCCCAATCCCAATCCGAAAATAAGCACGAAGTATTATTTAAGTATTATTAAAAACTATATACATTCATGAGAGAGGACAAAAAAAATTGTCTGTATTGGTAATTATTGTGGGCATAACAACACGCGAAAGAGAGCAACTTGGAATGCAAAATGTAATGTCTTTACGACTTTTCCAGTTCTATTTTTGTTTGAAGCACAACTTTATCAAGAAGTGATGAATGAATTGCTTGACCAGATGCCATACTTAGCTGGAAAGAGAAGATTAATACCCAATCAAGCCGTCACTCCTCCCATTCAAGCTGAGCAATGTGGGAGACCAAATTGAAATGTCTTATGACTTTTCCCATTCCATTTTTGTTTGAAGTACAACTTTCTTCAGAATTGATGAATGATTTGCTTGACCAGACGCCATACTTAGCTGGAATGAGAAGATTAATACCCAGTTAAGTCATCACTCCTCCCATTCCTTCTATTCTTGGAGTCGTAGCATTTGTGATTAATTGAAGTTTCTATTATAAATTACAATTTGGGGACCTGATTTATTGACCCAAATGATAAAGTATAAATGAATTATAAATAATTTAATATTTCCTTCACACATGCATAGTCAATGCATGCATATGATATGCACCCAGTAGGTACAAATTAACAGTGCATTGTACGCAAGTATTTGAGCTCACCACATAAGGAGGAAAATAACATTTTACAATTAAAAAAGGTGGGTAAGAGAGGTATATGCTATGTCTTGCAACATACAATAGCATCTTCAACTTGAGCATATAACTAATTCCTTCAAACATATCGAGAAAGAAGAAGCAAACTCGAATTATGCAGAGGCCTCCATAAAGGACTAAGCATCCACCGTGCTCTAAACGGCCTAGACTAAGTCATGTACCTGATCCTCGCTGTGCTACTGTTGTGTATATGTTGCTGGAAGGTCGTGGGTGCAAAATGCAAAACACTCTTCCCTTTCCTAGCTAATTTGGCCCACGTGCCTGAATAAGCCATTTTTAACCAGATCAAAGTCAAGTCAATTTTGTTTTTTTCGATCGATTTCTTCATCTCCTTATCACTGACTTAGATACAATGAATCATTTCTACGGACTAACTCAGAATTTGCACTCGAAATGCAAGCGTCTACATCTGTTGAAATGACGTTAGTAGTTGCTTGCAAGCTGTGTAAAACCAACCAGTCGTCGAAAACTTGACAATAAGAATCTTCACACATGATATGAGAGAAATCGAGTCAGTTTAGTTGTGTGTTGCAGTTATGGTTACTCATTGTAGCAAAGCAGAGGAGAACAGCCTCATGGGAGGGAGAAGCGGGGGTCAAATGGCCCAAGCCATCCCTAAGAAGCAAGGCTGGTCTAGCCTAGAAACAAATGCAGAACTCAAGTAAAGGGAAACCTCAGAGTTGAACAATAACTTTAACTAGTAACTTTAGTAGATAAATTTATCTATTAAAAATATCATATATTATATTTTGTTATTCTTTTAAATCAATATGACCATTTTATTATCTTCCCTTCATTTTCAAATGTACATCATTTTCATGTAAATTTAATGTTTTCTCATTTAACGCACAAATGACTAGAACATGCAATCAAGTTTACAGCCACTAATTACTTTTTAAGAGACTTTTACGTAGTGATAAAGGTCCCATAACTTTTTTATTCATCTACTTGCTTTAGTCAATAAATTTTTCTTATATAAATTGAATGGAAATTGTCCATTAACTATTATTAATTTGAAAAGAAATTGTCCATAAACTATTATTAATTTTCACAATAGAAAAAATGTGAAGAAAAAGTTTCAAAAATAAGAGGAGGAAATGTGTCAAACCATGTGCAGTGGCTGCATACTGTCAACTGTCCAATTTTTTTTTATTATAGAGTGGTTGCATAATTTCAACTTTCCACTTTTTATTCATTTTATTTTGAATCTGTAAATTAGGACGGCCCCACTATTGTATCAGTGGATTTCCTATTTCGTTTACTGAAAACTTCCATAAAACCACTCACAATACCAAAACCCAACAACCTTAAATACATAGTTCCATCAAACCACAGTATAATATATTAATAGATAGCTGAAGCGCATGTGATCGGCAGGATTTAACAATAAGCATTATACCTTATTTTCGCAAAACAAAATATATTTTCCACAGACATAATCAGCCAGGAGAAGCCTTTCTGCCCTGTTGTTCGTATCCAGCAGAATATCATGTAAAGCTAAAATTACACAGCCATGTTATAAAACCAGGTGATGCTATAAAACAAATCTTTAAAAACATTGGAAAAGAAGAAAATAACTTTTGGTAATGCTACCCAATCTGAAAAGTTAGATGCTTTCTGAGAGTAGGAAATCCAGTGGAGCTTGCCGAAGTATTGTTAATAACCTCCTTTGCGTTACACATTAACATCCATCCCAGTTTTTCAGTGATATTCTTCACTTTTCCAGCTATATATGCAGCTCTGCAAATGCGTTGTTCCATGGCCATGGTCGCCCACTTCTCACTATCCTCCATTATCACGTCCAATGCCTTGGTCATGCAAGACCCTATCTCATCTGCCAACATCCTCACCAATTCATCCATGATGCCCTCCACCTTCACGAACCTCTCAATATCAATATTCACACTCAGCACCCACAAGCTGTAACCCTCCACTACCTCATTCCATGTTCTGCACCGGTATTCTTCAAGTGCTCTTTTGGCCTTTTCAACAAGATTGTCTATAGCTACTCTGGCAGCTTCTGAAGCATTATCAATTGAACTGAACGTTCCAAGACGGTTGTGCAACAATTTGCCTCTTTTCTCATGCAAACCTTGAAATAGTTTGTCAGCTGCTTTACCTATCAAAAAAGCTTCGGTGTCAGGGTTTTCAACCAGATCCATGATGTTCCATGCTTGAGAACAAGCTTCTACAGCTCCAATCGCCTTCTTCACATCCTTAGTAAATGGACAGAGCTCAATCATGAGAGTAATTATTGAGACTGCTCTCATCTTAAAAGAGCATCTGCAGATAGAAAACTTTTTTTCTACTTCCAATCTGATAGGGACACTCTTTGGTCGATGCTCACATTTGTAGCCGCTAGTTGATTTGTTCTTGAGCAAAGCTATCAATTCCTGACACGTTTTGCCGTCTTCTTGCCCCGCTTTCGTCTGCATCTTTATACCATCAATGCATTTTCTGTTTGCTACCCATACACACGCAGCATTTTCACCATTCATCGTTACGAATGCTTTTGAATATTTATCATAGTAGGAGAATTTTCCTAATTCAATATGGCGCTGCCCTTTTCCGCCATATAAATCAGGAAATTCTTCTCCCGCTGAACCTATTACAAGCTTACGCAAATACTTGTTAGTGAGGAATAGCTGAGATACTAGCCAGCATAGTTTGCAGAAAAGAACCAATAGCATCTGCAGCCATACAACCAGAGATACCAGCTTATGAGCTCTCACTCTACGTGCAACCTTGAGCATCATTTTTTTAAGATAGCTGTCGCCCATTTCTCTATGGCTTTTATGGCCGTCTTTCAACTCAAGCAAATACCGTTTCCAGAAATCTTCAATTTGAAAATATTTTACAATGCTCGCCCATTGCTTTTCAACACTTCTTGGGCAAAAAACTACTGCTGTTATCCATCTCCAATATATGACAATAGATCCCAACACGATGACTAACCAATGGAGAATCATGTGAATACTCACCGTGAAATCCGTCTGTACTACGTCAAATACCAGGATTCCATTGCAAACTGTAATGACCATTGCGACTGCTGAGGAGAGAATTGATCTGGCAATTATATATTGTGGATTTGAAGTACAAACTACAATCCATGACTTGACTATCTTGTCTTCTAGTCTTTCCCAGGAATCCTGTGAAAAAGATTGGGCAATAGGATTTATCTGTGGAGTGGAATTATAAAGAATGAGGGGTATCTTACGAGAAACAATTTTATGAACGGTTATACTTGCCAAGGCAGCACAGACTAGGAGAAGAATGAGTATTACAAATGATAGTAAGACCGTGATTGTGACGATCCACAATTTTAGGCTTGCAAACCTTGGAGGTGACAAATAATCAACATTGCCATATTCGCGATAATATTCAGGAAATTGATAATAAAAATAGTGCAGTGTAAGTGTATAAAACTCGTTACAAAGATGGAGAATTGGTGTGGAACAAGTTATAATGAGGGCGGCCATGTCACTCCACAGACTTAGAGTTGAGGAGCGGGGGCGTGCAAGACCGGGCAACATACATCCCATGACCACACACAGGGAGACCCTCCCAGCCAGGACAAGCATCCTTCTCGAAATTGTCCGAGGACAACACAGTAAGTCACGTATAGCGTCCGACAGATTGGCGTCATCTTGGGGAAAGTGAAGAACGGCAGATGGTATGTTAAGGAGGGTGAGGAGCAGGAGAGTGAGAGTGCCGAGAAGGAAGGAATCGCATGGAATCCAGTGTTGCTTTTTCTGGAATGCTCTCCACCCGTCCACTGCAAGAAATGCAATCGCAAGGAGGGAGCCAATTGACCAACTCACCCACTCTGCCGCTCTTGCTGTCTCCAGCAATGCTCCTGAAACGAAGTATGGGTTATTGAATTCATCCGAACACCCGCAGTTCATTCTGTAAAGCTTGTGATTGCACTTGTAGTTTAAAACTTTGAAAAGAAGGCCAATTACGAAAGATAAATGTAGGCTTACAATTCCTTTCTCATAATTTTAAAATAGGCATATAATTAGTATTAGTTATTTGATGACTAAACAAATTAATATTTAAGTAGAATATTAATATAGTTATCTTCCGTCTCAGTATGGCTATGAATATACCTTTCTTCAGGGACTAGTGAAATTACTTGTGAGGTCGATGCATTAAGAAGGTTTGCGAGCTGACGAAAAAATTCACGATCTGTTCCCCTTCTGTTATATTGCAGGCGGAACTTACTGCAGTATGTAAGCTTTTAAGAAAATAAATTTTAGGCCTAAAAATTTGCGCGTCGTTAAGGATAAGAATGCTTTTATCGTATTAGAATTTTCACCGAACACGGCAAATTATTGTTTCCATGATGAAAGTGGGATCGGGTAGTACATTGAGGCTGTCTAAAACATTGGTCCGGTCAAAAATACGTAAGCGATGTAGACCATTAGATACAGCACTCATTGTCAGTATTAGTTGACTACGAATAATACGAAAACGGGAGTGATGGGCAGGTGGCAGCAGAGTCGAAACCTCCAAAAAGGGAAAAGCATCCACTGCGCTTTAAATCGCCTAGTCTACATCCTTGGCCCTCTTACACTAAGTCACGGATTTGCGTCTTTCGCGGATTTTGCAGTAACTTCGTCTCATTTCATAACGTGTTTCAGGGGTTAGTATTGACTCTGAATATTATTAGTACTTTTTTTTTATGAATCAAGATTTGAATTCAAAATTATTTATATAAATTTTCTGACTTATCCCCATATTTTTATTTGGGTCCTTTTCGTGTTCTTATTTTTATTTGATTTTTCTTGCAATTTTTGTCTTTGTTTTTTAATTTTTCCTCTAGGTTTTTATCTGTTTGCCTTTGTTTTGGTACATTTGGTTTTCCTTTATTTTGGTCTTTATTTTTCATTTTGTTAGGTTTTAATATGTGTTATTTTTTTCGTTCATAAAGAATAAAATATGAGTCAATATATATTATATAGAATTTTTTTTATTCAATTAAGTTTTTTATTATTTTTTTAATATTTATTTGTTTTGTTCAATTTTGCAAAATGGTAATTGTTTTATAATTTTTTGTAATGTAATTATTTGTTGTTATATAAAACATATAAGAGTTAGAATAAAAGAACATGAGATTGAGATATAAGATATGATTTGAACGAAAATAATTATATCATTGATTATCAATTTAATGAAAAGGTTAATGATTTTAGCATTATAGGAACACAGAAATATTAGTAGTACTTGAACTTCTATATTTTGATATAAATATATAGTAAATAAAAGTCAAAATTGAATACCTTTCATCATGAATATAATGAAATGTATTTTTAAATCTAATATGTTTGATAAAACAGTTATTACATTTAATCTTAAAATTGAATACAGTTGAAATTATAAAATCTTTTCTTTTAGCAATTTAAATATAGCATATAAATAAGTAATTTTTGTTGTTGTTAGCTATGTATTATTTATAAAACTTGTATATGTTAAACTTGAATATGTTTGTATAAAAAATAAGGTCTAATTGTTGAAATTTTTATTTTTTTTTAAAGGTCTAATTGTTGTGATTAAAGAGACTAATATTAGGTACAATGTGTATTTTATTTTTATTAGTATTTGTCATGTTGAAAATTAATGATATAGAAATAAGTAGCAATATCCTATTATCCAGTATGAAGAGTGGTTAGAAATTACTTGAGGGCAGGACGTTTGGTGGATTTTTTTTGTAATTTTAAAAATTGTTATTTAATTTATAGATTTTACCGATGTGAATTTAATATTGTAAATAACAAAATGAATGAGATAACCAAACATATAGCAAATGTGAAACAGAAAACAATACATTACATTTGCAAACTTTAACAATATTTATTTTAAAAACCATTGTCATGAATCAATTACAATTTTTCTATAAATTTTAAATTATAATATAATAATTAAATTTTGACATACAACTCATACACATTGCATATATAGTACGTTGAGATTATAAAACTATCAGGGTTGGGTTAGTATTGGCAAAGAAACCAAAGAATTAAATGACAAAAATTTTCAATAACATTTGTAAGATAGAAAAGACACAGTGTAAACATATAGATGACACAGTGTAAAATAAGGGTTGATAACCCTGATAAGATCCTAAAACTATCTGTCAATCAACTGATGTGTGAAAAGAACCATCCACACAACGAGCTGTTTCCCAACCTTTTCTTTGTCGCATTGCATATTTTGGCCCATTAACCTATAGATAGCTCAATTTCATTACCCTTTTATTTTGAAATGTCTTTTTGTGAGGCAAACTACTATATCTTTTTTGTATTATGTAGGGTCCTTTTCTTGTAGATATAACTACTTTTTTGTAAACTCTTTAGTGATTCAAATGTCTCCCTAGTGCGGTTTGAAGAGTGACTTCTATCAGAAGAATTAGAGGCTAATGGAAGAGTTTGAAACAAGTAGAGACACTTTGTTATTGGTTCATTATCCTTTAGTTTTTTTGACAAAAGGCACTATCAGTTTGAAACTTTGATAGAAGTCTACATGAAGACATTGTAGCAGTCTAGTTCCAGTGTCTCCTTTCTTGATAGAGCAGGCTTGTCTAAAAAATAATCCGACCTAATATGAACTCACATAATCATTACTAAACAAAATAATTTTTTTGGACTATATGTGACAGTACTTTAGTAAAAGAAAAATCTTGAGTACTCACCATTTACACTCAGTGAGGATTTTTTGGGATTAATTGTTTTGAAGTCCTAAATGTGAGTCTTATGTGAAAGCTTTGTCTCTCATGTTTGAACACATCTTATACCATCAAAAAGATCTGAAAATAACACTTGATTGATTTAACATATAAGTTGAGAAAATTAAAATCAAATTATGTAAAAAAATACCTGAATTTTGAAACACCTTAATTTTTTGTAGACCTCAAAATCTTATCTGTGATTAAAGAGAGCAATATTAGGTAGATTTTGTATTGTTTTTTATTAGTATTTGTAATATTTAAAATTACTGATATAGAAATAAGTATTTATTGTGGATTTGATTTTGTTCACTTATTTTGAAATTAGGAAAATCAATCCAGTACAAAAATTGTGTATCCAACAGGTATTAAATAGTTTTGGTAAAGTCTAACAGTAAAATGATTGTATGCCACATAGGGCTAAGAACTGTACTTTAAGTCTTAAACATATTGAAATTAACAAATAAATCAAAATCAATCGAGTACAAAAGTTGCATGACATAATACATGAATATGTTTGTCATTAAAAAAAATTAAATGTTGTTGGGAAAAGTTAAATAAAATTGTGTAAAATAATAGCTAAATTTTGGAAGAGATTAATTTATTGGAGAGGCAAGAATATGATTTGTGTTTGAAGAGTGCAAGATAAGATATTATTATATAAATCTAAATTCGATAATAGCAAACATTCCATTCAATTCTAATATTTACAATCATATAAAGTACAAAAATAATGCAAAAAATATAGGCATCCCTTTTCGGATTTATATCCATTCAACCCATTTTAGTTCTCCCAAGTTTTGAGAAACTCTTCACCATTGAGTCTGATGCTAGTATCATTTCTATAGGGGTTGTCTTAAGGCAAGACGAAAGACCAGTTGCTTTCGATAGTGAGAAACTCAGTGATGCAAAGAGGAAGTACTCTTCCTATGACTTATAGTTGTATGCTCTAGTCCAAGCCTTTAGGAAGTGGAGATACTATCTCCTTCCTAGGGAATTTTTGGTCTATACAGACAATGAAGCCCTTAGTTTGCTAAATTCACATGATAAACTAAGTAATAATCATATGAAATGGGTGGAGAATGTGCAAGAATACAAATTCACCTTTAAGCAAAAGAAGGGGCAACAAAACAAGGTTGTTGATGCACTAAGTAGAAGACTTATGACATTACAAGAGGTTCAATTGAAAATCATAGGAGTTGATAGCTTCAAGGACCAATATTCAAAGGATTGAGACTTTGCAGAGGCCTACAAGATATGTAAGAAATAGAAAAATCATTTTCATGGTGAGTTCTATGATTATACTTTGCATAATAAACTATTGTTTAAAGGGGGTCAGGTTTGTGTACCTAGAGGGTCAATGAGGGAGAATTTGATTCAAGAAAATCATAATGGATGCCTTAGTGGCTATTTTTGAGTCAATAAGACTGAAGCATTTGTTGAAAGGTACAATTATTGTCCTAGAATGAACCAAGATATGAGGAGGTATGTAGAGTGTTGTATTATTTTCCAAAAATCCAAAGGCACATCTTCCTATGCTAGACTCTATCAACCTCTCTCCATTTCTAACAGACCATTAGAGTATCTTAGTATGGATTTTGTGGTTGGGTTATCAAGGACAAAATAGGGGTATGACAGAATCTATGTCATAGTGGATAGGCTCATTAAGATGGCAGATTTTGTACCTTGTAAGACTATCCATGATGATACTCAGGTTGCTCAATTTTTTTCAAGGAATTTTATGTGGATCTATGGACTACCCCTTAGTATAGTATCAGACAGGGACTCAAAATTTATCAATTTTTTTTGGAAGACATTGTGGCACAAGATTGGCACCAATCTATCCTTTGGATATACATACCATCCTCAAACTAATGGTGAGATCGAGGTAGTCAATAGGAGCCTAGGTAACCTTCTAAGCTGCTTCACTAAAGAATATGGCCAAACTTGGGACCAAATCTTAGCACAAGCTGAATATGCTTAGAATGACACAGTGAACATGACCATAGGTAGAAGCTCATTTGAAGTAGTCTATGGAATGCATCCAAGGTGCGTTATTGAGCTTAGAGATTTTGGTGAAGGATCTTCAAGGAGTGGGTATTCTGAAGACTTTTCTCTTGTAATGAAAGAATTCAATGTTTCAGTTAAGAAGTTAGTGACAAAGAACACTACAAAAATGAAGCATAAAGTTGATGAGAAGAAGAAAGGTCTTCAATTTTAAGTAGAGATCTTTTTTTAGTGTACTTGAGCAAGAAACGATTATAGAAGGAAGTACCCAACAAGTTGCAAATGATAAGGTTGGGACCTTGTGTCATTCTAGCTAAGTATGGCAACAATGGCTATAAATTGAAGCTCCCTAAAAATATAGGATTGTCTTCTATATTTACTATAGCAAACCTAGTACTCTATAATGGTCTAATTCCCAATGTAGACCAAAGTCTCACAGAGGTGATCAGTGAAGTAGAACCATTTCAATTACCCTTCACACCAAAGCCTAAGGTTGACAAGATATAAGCATAGACATTAATGCGAGAAAAGTAGTATTCATTGTAATAACTTATAATAGATATTCATATGTAATGATATTTGATACAATGTTTTCAATTTGTAATGAAAAAGTAAATAGAGTACTTAAATTGAAATATACATATAAACTTGAAGTACATAATAACAAAGTGTATGATACACATGCTCTTTATACTTGTGTTTGTTGCTCTCTTCTTTGACTGTTATATTATTCCATTGCTGTGAGTACATTGATAATTTCTTGTTCCTCTGGTATGATAATATTGTCATTTCTTACCATCCAGTATTCATGATTTTTTTTAATTTCCTTAATTTGTTTAGAAATGCTATCTGTGTCTTCATTTACAGTTGTTAATAAGTCTCCAATTATAGTCAATTTGTAGATATCTCCTTCCTCATATAATTTTGTTTTGTTGATTCTTTGAAGATTTAATTCATAGTTTTTCTTCATCATTTCTATATCTAGATAGTATCTTGAGCATTTGTTTCATAAAAATTGCAGCCCATATTTGTAAAGATCTTTTCCATATGTGAGATGCTCGTATTGAGTGTATTGATTACATTTGGTAGTTCTTCAAATACTTTTGTGCCGATCTTTGCTTTAAAATTGATTGAGAAGATCCACTTTTGTAGAGGGTTGTCAGTGGATTTGATAATTCTTAGATTCAGAGCTTCTTCACTATTCATATCTATTACTGTCTGCAATAGTTTTTCTTGACTATTATATATTCTTTTTTGTTCTTTGAGAAACTAAGAGTATATGTAGATTACATCATTGAGTTGAATATATATTTTGTAATAACTGGCTAGGCAGTCGATGAGGCCCACTGTTGGCATTAAGTTATGTTTGTCATTAGTGACAACACTTATTCAGATTCTGTATGCTTACCGAGCACTCTGAGCATAACAGTGCTTACCGAGTAGTCCGTGGTAACCGAGCTTCACAGTGCTCACCGAGTGATGAGATGAGCAGTGTTTACCGAGTGCTAGCATGGTAAACATGGAATTCAGTTTCTATCGAGTGACACTATATCTACTAAGTCTCCAGTGTACACCGAGTTCAAAACTACGACCGAGTGGTTAGTATGGACTGAGCCTCCACTTCTACCAAGAGCATGACGATGCTGAGTAATGTAGTGGATGCCGAGTATCAGAAAGTCATCGAGTTAGTTTACAGGAACCGTGTAACTATATTTGGGTTGACTCAGTAATACTTGTGTTTACTTGTATGTTAAGATGACTTTGTAATTATTTTATTGTATTGGATTGATATATAAGTAATGTTTTGTACCACATCCAATGTGTGAAAAATGGAATATATGAAAAGTGTATATGCGAAGATGCATGGAAAGCAGAGATAAGTGAATTACAAAGGGCTATAGTAGTAGAAGGAGCAACAGAGACATATTTATCACAGAAGGTGATCAGTACATCAGGGAATCTCAATCAGCAAATTCAGTTGCAAGTAAGAGATCTACTGTTTCATCCTAACAGGTGAATCAACATCAAATCCTTTAACAGGGTAGACTTAATAGTCTTTTGTAAAATCTCTTTACCGAGTGCATACTTCATTGTATGTTTGTAAATCCTCTAACAAGGTGGACCTAGCAATCCTAATTGCTCCTAACAGGGTAGATCATTAGAAGTGATCATTGTAAGCCTTAATCGACCAACTTTATACTGCAGTATTGAGATTTTGTGGGTATCATCCCCACCCCAGTTTTACTTTCTATTTGGAAGGTTTCTGGGTCACCAAATCATTATGTTCAAGTGTTATGAATGCTTTTATGTTTTCAGTTTCTCATGCATGCAATTAGATCAATGAGCTAAATGTTATTTGGAATACTGTTAAGATCTGTAATTTGTAAAAAGTTTTGAAGTTACTGATTCAGCCCTCCCCTCTCAATAACTTGGCTAGTCTTGAATATTTCCAACAATTGGTATCAGAGCTTTGTGGTTCTCAGGATAAAGTTTGACAGCTTGAGTAAAGATCCAAGACAATGGAGATATTCAGACTTAACAAAGTAATTGAAAATGAAAAGCTAGATCTGGAAATGGCCATAGCTCAACTCAAGGAAGCAAAAGAGCATCTTTCCCAATCCCTAAAAAGAAGGAAGGAACTTGCAAATCAGATAAATGACCACTAGTATGTTGAAGAAAAGATTGAAGATTTTTTCCCTTCAAGTAGCTCAGATGAAGCAAACAATACAATCAAAGAACTCCTAGAAAAGAATGGATCTCTACAAGAAGAAGTAAGAAACTTGAAAAGAGAACAGGAAATTCAGTCAACAAGATTATGTGAAATCTTGGAACAAAGAAACAAAATGAAAGATGAAATAGATGGAAAGAACAATGAAATCCAGAATCAAACTCTTCAGCTAGAAAACCTTATTAATCAAATCTCCAATGCAAATGAAGAAATCTTGACTCTGAGATCAGAAAATGAAAGGATAAGAGAGGAGTTGAGATTTGAAAAGGAAATCAGTTTAAGATTGGTGGATGACCTAAACATTGAAAGGAAAATCAATGAGAGAATGATGAAATCTCAAGAAGCTTTGAATCAGCTGCATGAACAAAACCTTCATAAGCAAAAAGGAAAAGCAAGACTTGGATACAAAGAGGAAGGTGAATCCTCCAAACAAGGTACTCAAAAGAATCAGAAACCTACTTGTAATCACTATGGAAAAATAGGTCGTACTTCAAACAAATGTTGGAGCAATGGAAAATGCTACAATTGCAATCAGCATGGTCATAAAGCAAATGAATGCAAGGAGAAACCAAGATTTGAAAGAAAATGTCACAAATGTAACAAACAAGGTCACAAGGCATCTGAATGTGGATCTAAAACATCCAATCCAACAAAACAAATTGTGAAAGCAATATTTGGTTGGGATTACAACACTTGGTGTAGATGTCATTACTATGCAGAATATGGACACATTGGCAAAAACTGTGTAAGGCATCACTTAAGAAAAAGGGATACTACCATAAGATGTTATACATGCACTAAACTTGGTCATATAGCTAAAAATTGCATGAATATAGGCAGAGTTGAAGATGAAAAGAAAGAAAAAGCAAATAGCATCAGGAAGTAGATGAGACAACAGTGGATTCCTAAATCTACCAAGCAAACCAGTCCAAGTAATGAAGTCACTCATGAAGAGGACCTGGCTCTACCAATTCCAACTAAGTCTCCAAGAAAGTACTGGAACTGTATTTTCATAGACAAATTCCAAACAGTTCCATATTGAAAGGAAGAAAGATCCAAATCAGTATGCAAGATGCAGCAAGCTCACTAAGAAGGTCAGTATCAGTTACCACTGAGAAAGGTCGGGAGTAACCAAATTTCATGTGGTTACCGAGTATGGTCGGAGCGGTATGAATTCTTATGATCACCGAGTTGCGGAGTCTTCACTGAGCAATCAATGCAATAGTGGATGATAGCTTGTCCAATACAATGTCGAACTTACCTATTTCTGTTCTGAGCATTAATTGTAAAATTTTAACAAAAAGCATGAAATCGAGTTCATTCTTCACCATGAATTTTAGCATATTGAGAGCAGAGAGATTTCTTAGTGCGATCAAGTGATTCGATGAAAATTTGCAGCAAAAATTTTTCTAAGAACTTTCTTTGTCTACCGAGCTACCATGGCATCAACCAGCACCAAAGTGAAGAAAGGTTTGGAAATGTTGGTCCAAGGAACATAATGGAAGGTGCCAGATTTCAAACTCGTGCCCGTGATTGCAGAAACCCTAGACTCGAGTGGAGCTCAATCTCAGATCCCTCCTAAGGTACTTCTTGTTAACGATATTCATAGTCATTTTAAAGGTACAATTCAAGAACTTGGAACCCTATAAATAGATGTTCCTCAAAAGGAACTGTGTGTTGATGGTGTTCTCAAACTGAAGTATAAACATTTGGAAGATAAGGGTTTGGTTCATATCACCCACTTGCCTTGGAGTTTCCAAATAAAATGGATTAGATATATCCTAAGCTAAGTGCATGAAGGCCGAATTTGGCTTGAGCAACCAGTAGAGATAACAAAGAAGATGATTCATCGAATTACTGGTCGTCCCATGCTTGCCAAGGCAAAATCTACAAAAACCCTAGGTCAGGCGGAACTAGAAAAGAAAACCCTAGCCGAGTGGGATGGTAGAGGTATGAAGATAAGTAGTATAACTGATGTAGAGTTGAAATTTGGCACACATGTCATAGCCCACAAGATATATAGTTCAAGTAGGTAGAATAGTGCTCCATGTGAAGCAGTTGACCTAGCATATAAGATTGTGAAGAACAATATGTCATTTGACTAGCATATAAGATTGTGAAGAACAATATGTCATTTGACCTAGCAGATTTGTTGTTGAAGCAATTCAACAAGAATATGGAGAGCATTCAAACTTCAAAGAACAATCGATGTAAGTTTGGCTCGTTGTTGGTTTGTCTATTTTTCTATGTTCAAAATTTTTTCCCATCAAAAGGCACGGTAGAATGGAGAAAAGATGTGCCTATTCTATATCAGATAAATGAGTATATTGTTGAAATGGGTGAGAACTTTGTGAGCATAATGGACAATTATTTTGAAACTTTTAAGGAAAAGATGAACAATAGATTCAAGATTCTACAAAAGTTAGTAGAAGATTACAAAGATGATGTTTGTTTTATGGTGGACTGTGATAGAGTATATATTCAAGCAGTAAGACCAAGGATTGAATGGATGAAACCTCTTCCCTATGAGGCAAACATTGATGAAACCAAGGACATAATTGAAGCCCTAATAAATCAACCTGTTGATCCAAAGGCTCCATACTTTGGAACATATGATGAAGCAAAGGTAAGAATAGAACTAAGCATAAAGCTTCCATAGGTGCTTAACTAAGGTAGAAAGAGGATGGCCAAGATGAAATCTAGCACACCTCTAATGTTAACCAAGGGAAAAGGAGAGGACATTGAAGAAGAAGAGGAAAAGGATGAGAGTGAAGAAGAACAAGTACCTATGAAGAAGAAAGGGAAGGTGACCATCACCAAGGCATAGTTGATGCATGTATAGTTGATGCATGTACGTTGAATGCAATGACGTTGAATGCATGTACGTTGAATGCAATGACCCCTGTGGCCTGGCTAGTATAAATAATTTCCCTATTTATTGGAGTGTCTTGCTTTTGAATGCATCTCTAATGCAAGCAATCAGGTGGGATTTCCATGTACCTATTGTTCCTTAAACCACACGCTGTCAACAAGAAGAGCAAGTAATGCCAATCTAGTTGCAGAAAGTGTGATTGGGAGACCAATCGAGTAAGGAATTATATGGATCCAAAAGAAGAGAATCCTTAAAAGTCATATAAACTTGTTGATCAAAATAATTAGAAGACTCGGTCATATGAGCAGGCAGTGCAGTAGTAGAGATTGCTTGATGTTATTATTATATTTTTCAAAAACTATATCCCAATCCCAATCCGAAAATAAGCACGAAGTATTATTTAAGTATTATTAAAAACTATATACATTCATGAGAGAGGACAAAAAAAATTGTCTGTATTGGTAATTATTGTGGGCATAACAACACGCGAAAGAGAGCAACTTGGAATGCAAAATGTAATGTCTTTACGACTTTTCCAGTTCTATTTTTGTTTGAAGCACAACTTTATCAAGAAGTGATGAATGAATTGCTTGACCAGATGCCATACTTAGCTGGAAAGAGAAGATTAATACCCAATCAAGCCGTCACTCCTCCCATTCAAGCTGAGCAATGTGGGAGACCAAATTGAAATGTCTTATGACTTTTCCCATTCCATTTTTGTTTGAAGTACAACTTTCTTCAGAAGTGATGAATGATTTGCTTGACCAGACGCCATACTTAGCTGGAATGAGAAGATTAATACCCAGTTAAGTCATCACTCCTCCCATTCCTTCTATTCTTGGAGTCGTAGCATTTGTGATTAATTGAAGTTTCTATTATAAATTACAATTTGGGGACCTGATTTATTGACCCAAATGATAAAGTATAAATGAATTATAAATAATTTAATATTTCCTTCACACATGCATAGTCAATGCATGCATATGATATGCACCCAGTAGGTACAAATTAACAGTGCATTGTACGCAAGTATTTGAGCTCACCACATAAGGAGGAAAATAACATTTTACAATTAAAAAAGGTGGGTAAGAGAGGTATATGCTATGTCTTGCAACATACAATAGCATCTTCAACTTGAGCATATAACTAATTCCTTCAAACATATCGAGCAAGAAGAAGCAAACTCGAATTATGCAGAGGCCTCCATAAAGGACTAAGCATCCACCGTGCTCTAAACGGCCTAGACTAAGTCATGTACCTGATCCTCGCTGTGCTACTGTTGTGTATATGTTGCTGGAAGGTCGTGGGTGCAAAATGCAAAACACTCTTCCCTTTCCTAGCTAATTTGGCCCACGTGCCTGAATAAGCCATTTTTAACCAGATCAAAGTCAAGTCAATTTTGTTTTTTTCGATCGATTTCTTCATCTCCTTATCACTGACTTAGATACAATGAATCATTTCTACGGACTAACTCAGAATTTGCACTCGAAATGCAAGCGTCTACATCTGTTGAAATGACGTTAGTAGTTGCTTGCAAGCTGTGTAAAACCAACCAGTCGTCGAAAACTTGACAATAAGAATCTTCACACATGATATGAGAGAAATCGAGTCAGTTTAGTTGTGTGTTGCAGTTATGGTTACTCATTGTAGCAAAGCAGAGGAGAACAGCCTCATGGGAGGGAGAAGCGGGGGTCAAATGGCCCAAGCCATCCCTAAGAAGCAAGGCTGGTCTAGCCTAGAAACAAATGCAGAACTCAAGTAAAGGGAAACCTCAGAGTTGAACAATAACTTTAACTAGTAACTTTAGTAGATAAATTTATCTATTAAAAATATCATATATTATATTTTGTTATTCTTTTAAATCAATATGACCATTTTATTATCTTCCCTTCATTTTCAAATGTACATCATTTTCATGTAAATTTAATGTTTGCTCATTTAACGCACAAATGACTAGAACATGCAATCAAGTTTACAGCCACTAATTACTTTTTAAGAGACTTTTACGTAGTGATAAAGGTCCCATAACTTTTTTATTCATCTACTTGCTTTAGTCAATAAATTTTTCTTATATAAATTGAATGGAAATTGTCCATTAACTATTATTAATTTGAAAAGAAATTGTCCATAAACTATTATTAATTTTCACAATAGAAAAAATGTGAAGAAAAAGTTTCAAAAATAAGAGGAGGAAATGTGTCAAACCATGTGCAGTGGCTGCATACTGTCAACTGTCCAATTTTTTTTTATTATAGAGTGGTTGCATAATTTCAACTTTCCACTTTTTATTCATTTTATTTTGAATCTGTAAATTAGGACGGCCCCACTATTGTATCAGTGGATTTCCTATTTCGTTTACTGAAAACTTCCATAAAACCACTCACAATACCAAAACCCAACAACCTTAAATACATAGTTCCATCAAACCACAGTATAATATATTAATAGATAGCTGAAGCGCATGTGATCGGCAGGATTTAACAATAAGCATTATACCTTATTTTCGCAAAACAAAATATATTTTCCACAGACATAATCAGCCAGGAGAAGCCTTTCTGCCCTGTTGTTCGTATCCAGCAGAATATCATGTAAAGCTAAAATTACACAGCCATGTTATAAAACCAGGTGATGCTATAAAACAAATCTTTAAAAACATTGGAAAAGAAGAAAATAACTTTTGGTAATGCTACCCAATCTGAAAAGTTAGATGCTTTCTGAGAGTAGGAAATCCAGTGGAGCTTGCCGAAGTATTGTTAATAACCTCCTTTGCGTTACACATTAACATCCATCCCAGTTTTTCAGTGATATTCTTCACTTTTCCAGCTATATATGCAGCTCTGCAAATGCGTTGTTCCATGGCCATGGTCGCCCACTTCTCACTATCCTCCATTATCACGTCCAATGCCTTGGTCATGCAAGACCCTATCTCATCTGCCAACATCCTCACCAATTCATCCATGATGCCCTCCACCTTCACGAACCTCTCAATATCAATATTCACACTCAGCACCCACAAGCTGTAACCCTCCACTACCTCATTCCATGTTCTGCACCGGTATTCTTCAAGTGCTCTTTTGGCCTTTTCAACAAGATTGTCTATAGCTACTCTGGCAGCTTCTGAAGCATTATCAATTGAACTGAACGTTCCAAGACGGTTGTGCAACAATTTGCCTCTTTTCTCATGCAAACCTTGAAATAGTTTGTCAGCTGCTTTACCTATCAAAAAAGCTTCGGTGTCAGGGTTTTCAACTAGATCCATGATGTTCCATGCTTGAGAACAAGCTTCTACAGCTCCAATCGCCTTCTTCACATCCTTAGTAAATGGACAGAGCTCAATCATGAGAGTAATTATTGAGACTGCTCTCATCTTAAAAGAGCATCTGCAGATAGAAAACTTTTTTTCTACTTCCAATCTGATAGGGACACTCTTTGGTCGATGCTCACATTTGTAGCCGCTAGTTGATTTGTTCTTGAGCAAAGCTATCAATTCCTGACACGTTTTGCCGTCTTCTTGCCCCGCTTTCGTCTGCATCTTTATACCATCAATGCATTTTCTGTTTGCTACCCATACACACGCAGCATTTTCACCATTCATCGTTACGAATGCTTTTGAATATTTATCATAGTAGGAGAATTTTCCTAATTCAATATGGCGCTGCCCTTTTCCGCCATATAAATCAGGAAATTCTTCTCCCGCTGAACCTATTACAAGCTTACGCAAATACTTGTTAGTGAGGAATAGCTGAGATACTAGCCAGCATAGTTTGCAGAAAAGAACCAATAGCATCTGCAGCCATACAACCAGAGATACCAGCTTATGAGCTCTCACTCTACGTGCAACCTTGAGCATCATTTTTTTAAGATAGCTGTCGCCCATTTCTCTATGGCTTTTATGGCCGTCTTTCAACTCAAGCAAATACCGTTTCCAGAAATCTTCAATTTGAAAATATTTTACAATGCTCGCCCATTGCTTTTCAACACTTCTTGGGCAAAAAACTACTGCTGTTATCCATCTCCAATATATGACAATAGATCCCAACACGATGACTAACCAATGGAGAATCATGTGAATACTCACCGTGAAATCCGTCTGTACTACGTCAAATACCAGGATTCCATTGCAAACTGTAATGACCATTGCGACTGCTGAGGAGAGAATTGATCTGGCAATTATATATTGTGGATTTGAAGTACAAACTACAATCCATGACTTGACTATCTTGTCTTCTAGTCTTTCCCAGGAATCCTGTGAAAAAGATTGGGCAATAGGATTTATCTGTGGAGTGGAATTATAAAGAATGAGGGGTATCTTACGAGAAACAATTTTATGAACGGTTATACTTGCCAAGGCAGCACAGACTAGGAGAAGAATGAGTATTACAAATGATAGTAAGACCGTGATTGTGACGATCCACAATTTTAGGCTTGCAAACCTTGGAGGTGACAAATAATCAACATTGCCATATTCGCGATAATATTCAGGAAATTGATAATAAAAATAGTGCAGTGTAAGTGTATAAAACTCGTTACAAAGATGGAGAATTGGTGTGGAACAAGTTATAATGAGGGCGGCCATGTCACTCCACAGACTTAGAGTTGAGGAGCGGGGGCGTGCAAGACCGGGCAACATACATCCCATGACCACACACAGGGAGACCCTCCCAGCCAGGACAAGCATCCTTCTCGAAATTGTCCGAGGACAACACAGTAAGTCACGTATAGCGTCCGACAGATTGGCGTCATCTTGGGGAAAGTGAAGAACGGCAGATGGTATGTTAAGGAGGGTGAGGAGCAGGAGAGTGAGAGTGCCGAGAAGGAAGGAATCGCATGGAATCCAGTGTTGCTTTTTCTGGAATGCTCTCCACCCGTCCACTGCAAGAAATGCAATCGCAAGGAGGGAGCCAATTGACCAACTCACCCACTCTGCCGCTCTTGCTGTCTCCAGCAATGCTCCTGAAACGAAGTATGGGTTATTGAATTCATCCGAACACCCGCAGTTCATTCTGTAAAGCTTGTGATTGCACTTGCAGTTTAAAACTTTGAAAAGAAGGCCAATTACGAAAGATAAATGTAGGCTTACAATTCCTTTCTCATAATTTTAAAATAGGCATATAATTAGTATTAGTTATTTGATGACTAAACAAATTAATATTTAAGTAGAATATTAATATAGTTATCTTCCGTCTCAGTATGGCTATGAATATACCTTTCTTCAGGGACTAGTGAAATTACTTGTGAGGTCGATGCATTAAGAAGGTTTGCGAGCTGACGAAAAAATTCACGATCTGTTCCCCTTCTGTTATATTGCAGGCGGAACTTACTGCAGTATGTAAGCTTTTAAGAAAATAAATTTTAGGCCTAAAAATTTGCGCGTCGTTAAGGATAAGAATGCTTTTATCGTATTAGAATTTTCACCGAACACGGCAAATTATTGTTTCCATGATGAAAGTGGGATCGGGTAGTACATTGAGGCTGTCTAAAACATTGGTCCGGTCAAAAATACGTAAGCGATGTAGACCATTAGATACAGCACTCATTGTCAGTATTAGTTGACTACGAATAATACGAAAACGGGAGTGATGGGCAGGTGGCAGCAGAGTCGAAACCTCCAAAAAGGGAAAAGCATCCACTGCGCTTTAAATCGCCTAGTCTACATCCTTGGCCCTCTTACACTAAGTCACGGATTTGCGTCTTTCGCGGATTTTGCAGTAACTTCGTCTCATTTCATAACGTGTTTCAGGGGTTAGTATTGACTCTGAATATTATTAGTACTTTTTTTTTATGAATCAAGATTTGAATTCAAAATTATTTATATAAATTTTCTGACTTATCCCCATATTTTTATTTGGGTCCTTTTCGTGTTCTTATTTTTATTTGATTTTTCTTGCAATTTTTGTCTTTGTTTTTTAATTTTTCCTCTAGGTTTTTATCTGTTTGCCTTTGTTTTGGTACATTTGGTTTTCCTTTATTTTGGTCTTTATTTTTCATTTTGTTAGGTTTTAATATGTGTTATTTTTTTCGTTCATAAAGAATAAAATATGAGTCAATATATATTATATAGAATTTTTTTTATTCAATTAAGTTTTTTATTATTTTTTTAATATTTATTTGTTTTGTTCAATTTTGCAAAATGGTAATTGTTTTATAATTTTTTGTAATGTAATTATTTGTTGTTATATAAAACATATAAGAGTTAGAATAAAAGAACATGAGATTGAGATATAAGATATGATTTGAACGAAAATAATTATATCATTGATTATCAATTTAATGAAAAGGTTAATGATTTTAGCATTATAGGAACACAGAAATATTAGTAGTACTTGAACTTCTATATTTTGATATAAATATATAGTAAATAAAAGTCAAAATTGAATACCTTTCATCATGAATATAATGAAATGTATTTTTAAATCTAATATGTTTGATAAAACAGTTATTACATTTAATCTTAAAATTGAATACAGTTGAAATTATAAAATCTTTTCTTTTAGCAATTTAAATATAGCATATAAATAAGTAATTTTTGTTGTTGTTAGCTATGTATTATTTATAAAACTTGTATATGTTAAACTTGAATATGTTTGTATAAAAAATAAGGTCTAATTGTTGAAATTTTTATTTTTTTTTAAAGGTCTAATTGTTGTGATTAAAGAGACTAATATTAGGTACAATGTGTATTTTATTTTTATTAGTATTTGTCATGTTGAAAATTAATGATATAGAAATAAGTAGCAATATCCTATTATCCAGTATGAAGAGTGGTTAGAAATTACTTGAGGGCAGGACGTTTGGTGGATTTTTTTTGTAATTTTAAAAATTGTTATTTAATTTATAGATTTTACCGATGTGAATTTAATATTGTAAATAACAAAATGAATGAGATAACCAAACATATAGCAAATGTGAAACAGAAAACAATACATTACATTTGCAAACTTTAACAATATTTATTTTAAAAACCATTGTCATGAATCAATTACAATTTTTCTATAAATTTTAAATTATAATATAATAATTAAATTTTGACATACAACTCATACACATTGCATATATAGTACGTTGAGATTATAAAACTATCAGGGTTGGGTTAGTATTGGCAAAGAAACCAAAGAATTAAATGACAAAAATTTTCAATAACATTTGTAAGATAGAAAAGACACAGTGTAAACATATAGATGACACAGTGTAAAATAAGGGTTGATAACCCTGATAAGATCCTAAAACTATCTGTCAATCAACTGATGTGTGAAAAGAACCATCCACACAACGAGCTGTTTCCCAACCTTTTCTTTGTCGCATTGCATATTTTGGCCCATTAACCTATAGATAGCTCAATTTCATTACCCTTTTATTTTGAAATGTCTTTTTGTGAGGCAAACTACTATATCTTTTTTGTATTATGTAGGGTCCTTTTCTTGTAGATATAACTACTTTTTTGTAAACTCTTTAGTGATTCAAATGTCTCCCTAGTGCGGTTTGAAGAGTGACTTCTATCAGAAGAATTAGAGGCTAATGGAAGAGTTTGAAACAAGTAGAGACACTTTGTTATTGGTTCATTATCCTTTAGTTTTTTTGACAAAAGGCACTATCAGTTTGAAACTTTGATAGAAGTCTACATGAAGACATTGTAGCAGTCTAGTTCCAGTGTCTCCTTTCTTGATAGAGCAGGCTTGTCTAAAAAATAATCCGACCTAATATGAACTCACATAATCATTACTAAACAAAATAATTTTTTTGGACTATATGTGACAGTACTTTAGTAAAAGAAAAATCTTGAGTACTCACCATTTACACTCAGTGAGGATTTTTTGGGATTAATTGTTTTGAAGTCCTAAATGTGAGTCTTATGTGAAAGCTTTGTCTCTCATGTTTGAACACATCTTATACCATCAAAAAGATCTGAAAATAACACTTGATTGATTTAACATATAAGTTGAGAAAATTAAAATCAAATTATGTAAAAAAATACCTGAATTTTGAAACACCTTAATTTTTTGTAGACCTCAAAATCTTATCTGTGATTAAAGAGAGCAATATTAGGTAGATTTTGTATTGTTTTTTATTAGTATTTGTAATATTTAAAATTACTGATATAGAAATAAGTATTTATTGTGGATTTGATTTTGTTCACTTATTTTGAAATTAGGAAAATCAATCCAGTACAAAAATTGTGTATCCAACAGGTATTAAATAGTTTTGGTAAAGTCTAACAGTAAAATGATTGTATGCCACATAGGGCTAAGAACTGTACTTTAAGTCTTAAACATATTGAAATTAACAAATAAATCAAAATCAATCGAGTACAAAAGTTGCATGACATAATACATGAATATGTTTGTCATTAAAAAAAATTAAATGTTGTTGGGAAAAGTTAAATAAAATTGTGTAAAATAATAGCTAAATTTTGGAAGAGATTAATTTATTGGAGAGGCAAGAATATGATTTGTGTTTGAAGAGTGCAAGATAAGATATTATTATATAAATCTAAATTCGATAATAGCAAACATTCCATTCAATTCTAATATTTACAATCATATAAAGTACAAAAATAATGCAAAAAATATAGGCATCCCTTTTCGGATTTATATCCATTCAACCCATTTTAGTTCTCCCAAGTTTTGAGAAACTCTTCACCATTGAGTCTGATGCTAGTATCATTTCTATAGGGGTTGTCTTAAGGCAAGACGAAAGACCAGTTGCTTTCGATAGTGAGAAACTCAGTGATGCAAAGAGGAAGTACTCTTCCTATGACTTATAGTTGTATGCTCTAGTCCAAGCCTTTAGGAAGTGGAGATACTATCTCCTTCCTAGGGAATTTTTGGTCTATACAGACAATGAAGCCCTTAGTTTGCTAAATTCACATGATAAACTAAGTAATAATCATATGAAATGGGTGGAGAATGTGCAAGAATACAAATTCACCTTTAAGCAAAAGAAGGGGCAACAAAACAAGGTTGTTGATGCACTAAGTAGAAGACTTATGACATTACAAGAGGTTCAATTGAAAATCATAGGAGTTGATAGCTTCAAGGACCAATATTCAAAGGATTGAGACTTTGCAGAGGCCTACAAGATATGTAAGAAATAGAAAAATCATTTTCATGGTGAGTTCTATGATTATACTTTGCATAATAAACTATTGTTTAAAGGGGGTCAGGTTTGTGTACCTAGAGGGTCAATGAGGGAGAATTTGATTCAAGAAAATCATAATGGATGCCTTAGTGGCTATTTTTGAGTCAATAAGACTGAAGCATTTGTTGAAAGGTACAATTATTGTCCTAGAATGAACCAAGATATGAGGAGGTATGTAGAGTGTTGTATTATTTTCCAAAAATCCAAAGGCACATCTTCCTATGCTAGACTCTATCAACCTCTCTCCATTTCTAACAGACCATTAGAGTATCTTAGTATGGATTTTGTGGTTGGGTTATCAAGGACAAAATAGGGGTATGACAGAATCTATGTCATAGTGGATAGGCTCATTAAGATGGCAGATTTTGTACCTTGTAAGACTATCCATGATGATACTCAGGTTGCTCAATTTTTTTCAAGGAATTTTATGTGGATCTATGGACTACCCCTTAGTATAGTATCAGACAGGGACTCAAAATTTATCAATTTTTTTTGGAAGACATTGTGGCACAAGATTGGCACCAATCTATCCTTTGGATATACATACCATCCTCAAACTAATGGTGAGATCGAGGTAGTCAATAGGAGCCTAGGTAACCTTCTAAGCTGCTTCACTAAAGAATATGGCCAAACTTGGGACCAAATCTTAGCACAAGCTGAATATGCTTAGAATGACACAGTGAACATGACCATAGGTAGAAGCTCATTTGAAGTAGTCTATGGAATGCATCCAAGGTGCGTTATTGAGCTTAGAGATTTTGGTGAAGGATCTTCAAGGAGTGGGTATTCTGAAGACTTTTCTCTTGTAATGAAAGAATTCAATGTTTCAGTTAAGAAGTTAGTGACAAAGAACACTACAAAAATGAAGCATAAAGTTGATGAGAAGAAGAAAGGTCTTCAATTTTAAGTAGAGATCTTTTTTTAGTGTACTTGAGCAAGAAACGATTATAGAAGGAAGTACCCAACAAGTTGCAAATGATAAGGTTGGGACCTTGTGTCATTCTAGCTAAGTATGGCAACAATGGCTATAAATTGAAGCTCCCTAAAAATATAGGATTGTCTTCTATATTTACTATAGCAAACCTAGTACTCTATAATGGTCTAATTCCCAATGTAGACCAAAGTCTCACAGAGGTGATCAGTGAAGTAGAACCATTTCAATTACCCTTCACACCAAAGCCTAAGGTTGACAAGATATAAGCATAGACATTAATGCGAGAAAAGTAGTATTCATTGTAATAACTTATAATAGATATTCATATGTAATGATATTTGATACAATGTTTTCAATTTGTAATGAAAAAGTAAATAGAGTACTTAAATTGAAATATACATATAAACTTGAAGTACATAATAACAAAGTGTATGATACACATGCTCTTTATACTTGTGTTTGTTGCTCTCTTCTTTGACTGTTATATTATTCCATTGCTGTGAGTACATTGATAATTTCTTGTTCCTCTGGTATGATAATATTGTCATTTCTTACCATCCAGTATTCATGATTTTTTTTAATTTCCTTAATTTGTTTAGAAATGCTATCTGTGTCTTCATTTACAGTTGTTAATAAGTCTCCAATTATAGTCAATTTGTAGATATCTCCTTCCTCATATAATTTTGTTTTGTTGATTCTTTGAAGATTTAATTCATAGTTTTTCTTCATCATTTCTATATCTAGATAGTATCTTGAGCATTTGTTTCATAAAAATTGCAGCCCATATTTGTAAAGATCTTTTCCATATGTGAGATGCTCGTATTGAGTGTATTGATTACATTTGGTAGTTCTTCAAATACTTCTGTGCCGATCTTTGCTTTAAAATTGATTGAGAAGATCCACTTTTGTAGAGGGTTGTCAGTGGATTTGATAATTCTTAGATTCAGAGCTTCTTCACTATTCATATCTATTACTGTCTGCAATAGTTTTTCTTGACTATTATATATTCTTTTTTGTTCTTTGAGAAACTAAGAGTATATGTAGATTACATCATTGAGTTGAATATATATTTTGTAATAACTGGCTAGGCAGTCGATGAGGCCCACTGTTGGCATTAAGTTATGTTTGTCATTAGTGACAACACTTATTCAGATTCTGTATGCTTACCGAGCACTCTGAGCATAACAGTGCTTACCGAGTAGTCCGTGGTAACCGAGCTTCACAGTGCTCACCGAGTGATGAGATGAGCAGTGTTTACCGAGTGCTAGCATGGTAAACATGGAATTCAGTTTCTATCGAGTGACACTATATCTACTAAGTCTCCAGTGTACACCGAGTTCAAAACTACGACCGAGTGGTTAGTATGGACTGAGCCTCCACTTCTACCAAGAGCATGACGATGCTGAGTAATGTAGTGGATGCCGAGTATCAGAAAGTCATCGAGTTAGTTTACAGGAACCGTGTAACTATATTTGGGTTGACTCAGTAATACTTGTGTTTACTTGTATGTTAAGATGACTTTGTAATTATTTTATTGTATTGGATTGATATATAAGTAATGTTTTGTACCACATCCAATGTGTGAAAAATGGAATATATGAAAAGTGTATATGCGAAGATGCATGGAAAGCAGAGATAAGTGAATTACAAAGGGCTATAGTAGTAGAAGGAGCAACAGAGACATATTTATCACAGAAGGTGATCAGTACATCAAGGAATCTCAATCAGCAAATTCAGTTGCAAGTAAGAGATCTACTGTTTCATCCTAACAGGTGAATCAACATCAAATCCTTTAACAGGGTAGACTTAATAGTCTTTTGTAAAATCTCTTTACCGAGTGCATACTTCATTGTATGTTTGTAAATCCTCTAACAAGGTGGACCTAGCAATCCTAATTGCTCCTAACAGGGTAGATCATTAGAAGTGATCATTGTAAGCCTTAATCGACCAACTTTATACTGCAGTATTGAGATTTTGTGGGTATCATCCCCACCCCAGTTTTACTTTCTATTTGGAAGGTTTCTGGGTCACCAAATCATTATGTTCAAGTGTTATGAATGCTTTTATGTTTTCAGTTTCTCATGCATGCAATTAGATCAATGAGCTAAATGTTATTTGGAATACTGTTAAGATCTGTAATTTGTAAAAAGTTTTGAAGTTACTGATTCAGCCCTCCCCTCTCAATAACTTGGCTAGTCTTGAATATTTCCAACAATTGGTATCAGAGCTTTGTGGTTCTCAGGATAAAGTTTGACAGCTTGAGTAAAGATCCAAGACAATGGAGATATTCAGACTTAACAAAGTAATTGAAAATGAAAAGCTAGATCTGGAAATGGCCATAGCTCAACTCAAGGAAGCAAAAGAGCATCTTTCCCAATCCCTAAAAAGAAGGAAGGAACTTGCAAATCAGATAAATGACCACTAGTATGTTGAAGAAAAGATTGAAGATTTTTTCCCTTCAAGTAGCTCAGATGAAGCAAACAATACAATCAAAGAACTCCTAGAAAAGAATGGATCTCTACAAGAAGAAGTAAGAAACTTGAAAAGAGAACAGGAAATTCAGTCAACAAGATTATGTGAAATCTTGGAACAAAGAAACAAAATGAAAGATGAAATAGATGGAAAGAACAATGAAATCCAGAATCAAACTCTTCAGCTAGAAAACCTTATTAATCAAATCTCCAATGCAAATGAAGAAATCTTGACTCTGAGATCAGAAAATGAAAGGATAAGAGAGGAGTTGAGATTTGAAAAGGAAATCAGTTTAAGATTGGTGGATGACCTAAACATTGAAAGGAAAATCAATGAGAGAATGATGAAATCTCAAGAAGCTTTGAATCAGCTGCATGAACAAAACCTTCATAAGCAAAAAGGAAAAGCAAGACTTGGATACAAAGAGGAAGGTGAATCCTCCAAACAAGGTACTCAAAAGAATCAGAAACCTACTTGTAATCACTATGGAAAAATAGGTCATACTTCAAACAAATGTTGGAGCAATGGAAAATGCTACAATTGCAATCAGCATGGTCATAAAGCAAATGAATGCAAGGAGAAACCAAGATTTGAAAGAAAATGTCACAAATGTAACAAACAAGGTCACAAGGCATCTGAATGTAGATCTAAAACATCCAATCCAACAAAACAAATTGTGAAAGCAATATTTGGTTGGGATTACAACACTTGGTGTAGATGTCATTACTATGCAGAATATGGACACATTGGCAAAAACTGTGTAAGGCATCACTTAAGAAAAAGGGATACTACCATAAGATGTTATACATGCACTAAACTTGGTCATATAGCTAAAAATTGCATGAATATAGGCAGAGTTGAAGATGAAAAGAAAGAAAAAGCAAATAGCATCAGGAAGTAGATGAGACAACAGTGGATTCCTAAATCTACCAAGCAAACCAGTCCAAGTAATGAAGTCACTCATGAAGAGGACCTGGCTCTACCAATTCCAACTAAGTCTCCAAGAAAGTACTGGAACTGTATTTTCATAGACAAATTCCAAACAGTTCCATATTGAAAGGAAGAAAGATCCAAATCAGTATGCAAGATGCAGCAAGCTCACTAAGAAGGTCAGTATCAGTTACCACTGAGAAAGGTCGGGAGTAACCAAATTTCATGTGGTTACCGAGTATGGTCGGAGCGGTATGAATTCTTATGATCACCGAGTTGCGGAGTCTTCACTGAGCAATCAATGCAATAGTGGATGATAGCTTGTCCAATACAATGTCGAACTTACCTATTTCTGTTCTGAGCATTAATTGTAAAATTTTAACAAAAAGCATGAAATCGAGTTCATTCTTCACCATGAATTTTAGCATATTGAGAGCAGAGAGATTTCTTAGTGCGATCAAGTGATTCGATGAAAATTTGCAGCAAAAATTTTTCTAAGAACTTTCTTTGTCTACCGAGCTACCATGGCATCAACCAGCACCAAAGTGAAGAAAGGTTTGGAAATGTTGGTCCAAGGAACATAATGGAAGGTGCCAGATTTCAAACTCGTGCCCGTGATTGCAGAAACCCTAGACTCGAGTGGAGCTCAATCTCAGATCCCTCCTAAGGTACTTCTTGTTAACGATATTCATAGTCATTTTAAAGGTACAATTCAAGAACTTGGAACCCTATAAATAGATGTTTCTCAAAAGGAACTGTGTGTTGATGGTGTTCTCAAACTGAAGTATAAACATTTGGAAGATAAGGGTTTGGTTCATATCACCCACTTGCCTTGGAGTTTCCAAATAAAATGGATTAGATATATCCTAAGCTAAGTGCATGAAGGCCGAATTTGGCTTGAGCAACCAGTAGAGATAACAAAGAAGATGATTCATCGAATTACTGGTCGTCCCATGCTTGCCAAGGCAAAATCTACAAAAACCCTAGGTCAGGCGGAACTAGAAAAGAAAACCCTAGCCGAGTGGGATGGTAGAGGTATGAAGATAAGTAGTATAACTGATGTAGAGTTGAAATTTGGCACACATGTCATAGCCCACAAGATATATAGTTCAAGTAGGTAGAATAGTGCTCCATGTGAAGCAGTTGACCTAGCATATAAGATTGTGAAGAACAATATGTCATTTGACTAGCATATAAGATTGTGAAGAACAATATGTCATTTGACCTAGCAGATTTGTTGTTGAAGCAATTCAACAAGAATATGGAGAGCATTCAAACTTCAAAGAACAATCGATGTAAGTTTGGCTCGTTGTTGGTTTGTCTATTTTTCTATGTTCAAAATTTTTTCCCATCAAAAGGCACGGTAGAATGGAGAAAAGATGTGCCTATTCTATATCAGATAAATGAGTATATTGTTGAAATGGGTGAGAACTTTGTGAGCATAATGGACAATTATTTTGAAACTTTTAAGGAAAAGATGAACAATAGATTCAAGATTCTACAAAAGTTAGTAGAAGATTACAAAGATGATGTTTGTTTTATGGTGGACTGTGATAGAGTATATATTCAAGCAGTAAGACCAAGGATTGAATGGATGAAACCTCTTCCCTATGAGGCAAACATTGATGAAACCAAGGACATAATTGAAGCCCTAATAAATCAACCTGTTGATCCAAAGGCTCCATACTTTGGAACATATGATGAAGCAAAGGTAAGAATAGAACTAAGCATAAAGCTTCCATAGGTGCTTAACTAAGGTAGAAAGAGGATGGCCAAGATGAAATCTAGCACACCTCTAATGTTAACCAAGGGAAAAGGAGAGGACATTGAAGAAGAAGAGGAAAAGGATGAGAGTGAAGAAGAACAAGTACCTATGAAGAAGAAAGGGAAGGTGACCATCACCAAGGCACCTAAAAAATCTACTACAGTCTTCACAAGAAAATCAAGGGGCAAGGTAGGTAAAGACAGTGGTGATGTAGTATTTAAAAGGCCTCCTCCCACATTTGAAGAAAACATTAAGAATTTGAGAGAAGGATCTGGAATAGAAAACTTCAAATCTCTCAAGTATGAAATTAGAACAGAGATAGAGCAGAAGGAGATTGAAGATGTTGTTATTGAGAAAATGGGGCAATGGAAGTACTCACCTGATGATATAGCTTCACAAATTCTAGGTGTTCTATTGGATAAAGTCAAGATGAGATGGGAGAATGCAAGGCAAACTGTCAAGGATATATATGCTCAAACCTTAAGATAGTTAATGCCAAATTTGAATAATGCTGAAGTTAATAAGGCATTGAAAGAAAATGAGAGTAAGATGACACTCAGATTCAACATTTTTCTGATTCTGATAAAAAATGTAGAATTCATTGTAAGGAGTGCCACTACTACATGGAAAAACATTTATCAACTTCACAAACTGAGTGTTGAAACTGTTGTGATAAAAGATATTGAAGATGACAGTGATGAAGATATAGAAGAAGAAGCTACCACAGAAATAGTTCAGCTAGATAGTATTGAAATTGAAGAAGAAGCAGAGGAAGAAGCTACCGAGGAAGCCAAGAAAAATGATGAGGAAGATGATACAGTTCAGATAGCTGCAGAAGTAATTGCCTCACTTCCTCACTCTCCAGCAAAAATTGCTACATCTAGCTCAGAGATAGCTTCAACAAGTGTGATTGTGACAAGTCCAATAGATACATCAAATGTTCAATCATCCTTAGCACAAATCAATGTACCAATGACAAAAGTGGCTACCACTTCATCCACCGAGCTACAGCCTCCTTCTTCTACTGAGTTGCAGTCTCCGAAAACTACTTCAGTACCTTCTATAATTATGAGTTCTTTAGTAGTAAGTACTTCAATTTTGGATACTTTAGTAAGTACTTCAGTTTTTGATACTACAGTTGTAAATACTTTAGTTTTGGGTTCATCAAGTCTTCCAGTTAGCATTCCATCAATTGGGACAATATCATTTTTCACTGCAAATCCTACTATGTCTATAATAATTTCTACTTCAAAAGCATTAAGTACAATGACAGTTGGACCTAAGGCTCAACTGAGTACAAGATTTTTGAGCAAGAGTAAAGTTATAGAAGAAGACATAGATTTAGATGAGGAGATAGAAATTCCACAATTGGATTTTGCAAATCTTTCTGCAGACCAAATGCAAACAGTTGGTGAACTCCTCCAAAAGAAGGCAAAGCAGAAGAAATTAAAAGAGGAAAGAGACAAGGAGTATAAGATCATAGAAGATGCCAAGAACATTTTGACAGAGGCTATAGGTGTTTAAATTGATTCCTCTCAACACATTTTATTGCAGTTGGCAGAGGCAGTCACTAAGTTCAATGAGGACTCTTCTGGTCAAGAAAAGTTAATTGAGAAAGCAGAAAAGAAGTTTGACAATAAAGTACTTGAGCGTATTGCTTAGCAAATTGCTATAAATCAGGCAGAGCTATCTTCAATTTTGACTAACATTGAATCCTCCTACTCCAATGTAACATCACTTTTTGCCAAGTTTTGTAATGTTGTCAAGTTCACTAAGGAAATTAAGGACAAATGGAATAAGATTGATGAGGATCTGAAGGTCAGTGCACAAAAGCTACAACTTGAACCCAGTTCAAGCTCTGCACATCATATGAAAATTAGATTCTTATCTGATAAGCAGTCAAAGTTATTGAAAGAGGATGCAAGGATCGGTCAACACTGATAGACATTCAAAATATGATCCTTCCCATCATGGATACAATGTAGAAGCATATTGCTCAATCAAAAACACTAATCCATGACAATCAGTTTTCTATTGCAGACCATATGATTGAACTCTCTGCAGAAGTCCAAGTTGCACTCCATACATGCAAGATTCTACAAGAGAATTGGGACAAAACTTTGGCATTAATAAGTAAGGTACATTATGAATTTCTCTCACATTTTGGCATCTCCATGTAAATTGTCTGTATATGCACCTTTTGCATTATTGTCAAAAAGGGGGAGAGATATAAGAAGAATATGAAAGGGGGAGAAATAGGAGAAATATGAGGAGATATAAGATATTTGTATATATGATATGATATGTATATTGTATGGGGGAGATATGAAATGTATATACAACAGATTGACAAAGATAAATTTTGAAAAAAAAAATCAAAACCAGAATCAACATGATTTTGTATATAAGTTTTGGGCAATAAGTGTTTTTGTCACTAATGCCAAAGGGGGAGATTGTTGGCATTAAGTTATGTTTGTCATTAGTGACAACACTTATTTAGATTTTGTATGCTTACTGAGCTCTCCGAGTAGAACAGTGCTTACTGAGTAGTCTGTGCTAACCGAGCTTCGCAGTGCTTACCGAGTGATGAGATGAGCAGTGTTTATCGAGTGCTAGCATGGTAAACATGGAATTTAGTTTCTACTAAGTGACACTGTATCTACCAAGTCTCCAGTGTACACCAAGTTCAAAACTACGACCGAGTGGTTAGTATGGACTGAGCCTCCACTTCTATCGAGAGCATGATGATGCTAAGTAATGCAGTGGATGTCGAGTATCAGAAAGTCACCGAGTTAGTTTACAGGAACCGTGTAACTATATTTGGGCTGACTCAGTAATACTTATGTTTACTTGTATGTTAAGATGACTTTGTAATTATTTTATTTTATTGGATTGATATATAAGTAATGTTTTGTATCACATCCAATGTGTGTGTAAGTGTGTGAAAAATGGAATATATGAAAAGTGTATATGTGAAGATGCATGGAAAGTAGAGATAAGAAAATTACAAAAGGCTACAGCAGTATAAGGAGCAGCAGAGACATATTTATCACATAAGGTGATCAATACATCAAGGAATCTCAAACAGAAAATTCAGTTGCAAGTAAGAGATCTATTGTTTCATCCTAACAGGTGAATCAACATCAAATCTTTTAATAGGGTAGACTTAACAGTCTTTTGTAAAATCTCTTTACTGAGTGCATACTTCATTGTATGTTTGTAAATCCTCTAACAAGGTGGACCTAGCAGTCCTAATTACTCCTAACAGGGCAGATCATCAGAAGTGATCATTGTAAGCCTTAACCGGCCAACTTTATATTGTAGTATTGAGGTTTTGTGGGTATCATCCCCACCCCAGTTTTACTTTCTATTTGGAAGGTTTCTAGGTCACCAAATCATTGTGTTCAAGTGTTATGAATGCTTTTATGTTTTCAGTTTCTCATGCATGCAATTAGATCAATGAGCTAAATGTTATTTGGAATACTGTTAAGATCTATAATTTGTAAAAAGTTTTGAAGTTACTGATTCACCCCTCCCCTCTCAATAACTTGGCTAGTCTTGAATATTTCCAATAGCCCACACCTCTTGAATTGAGGTATTGTATCCATTCTCATGAGATTTGTGCCATGTGTCTGTCTTCATGCATTTTCTTGATAATTTGTTCACTAGAATCAAGTGATGGATCAAAAATATCTCTTGTCTGATTTGGTGTTTGGGAAGAGATAGGAGCAAGTATTTTCTTGGTATAATCGGATAGATGATTGACAGTAGATTTGAGAATGTTCTTTTCATCTTTCAGTTGATCCAACCTATCTCTTACCTCTTGATGTGTGAATTCCCACATATCAACTATAAAATCATGGAAATGGGGTCCTATGTTAATTTGATTGACATCAAAATCTGTTGCATTTAGATCTGAAAAGTTGTTGTCTTGTTTTGGTTCTGCAACTTGTATTATTACATGCCCTGTTTCTTGATGTTTTTGAAGAGCAGCTAGTTTGCCTCTTTCTTCTTTTTTTTCCCTTGAACTGGTAGTTTTGTTAATGATTTGAGAAACTAAATCTTGAGGAGGAATTCTATCCTCTCTTCTTTTTCTTTTTCTTTTTTGTATTGTTTCTTCTAACCATGAAGGAGTTGCTAGAATTTTTGAGGCAAAGGCTAAACTTTCAATATCAAATAATTTTCCTACTATTGGAGGGCTTTTCATTTATTGAGCTAAACTCTAAAATTTTGGTACTATATTTTGAGTACATGTCATAGTAGGTTGAATAAATTGTGTTGTTTCAGTCGGTGGTTCTTGTTCGAAAGATTGGTCTGTTGCATTATGTTCTAATTGACCTATTTCTTCTTCTTGTTATGTTTTCTTTGGTTCCTGTTGACTATCCATGTTGATCAATGGAAGTGAACCACCGCCGTAGGTGCTGGTTATACCTTTATTTTTTTTTAGTGGTTCATCATCTCCACCTGTGTTTTGTTGACTGGACTGAACTGTCGTCTGCATTATTGGTAATGGTAGTTGAGTTGACAGTGTTGTTTGAGCTTCTGTTGATGATTTCCCTTTTGTGGTTGATTTATTTTTTGTTGTTTGCTTGTTCTACACCCATCTTTTTATTCTTTTAATTATCTATTCTATTCTGTCTTCAAGATTGTCTAGTTCTGGTTCTTGAAATGTTACAAGTTGCAAAGTTGTCCCTTTTATTTTTGTCAAATAATGATTGGAAAGAAGATTATATTGATCATCGTATAATCCTTCGACATCTATTCAAATATTATATAGTAGAATCTGTTCAACTATGAGACAGGTCCATGATCTTTCTCTCTTTTCAAAGTCATCTTTACAATTAGCCCATAAATCTTCTAATGAAGGTATGTGATTAAAATTAGGGCCTAGTTGTAGGTTTTGTTTTATATAATAGGAAGGGTCAAAATGATGCCTAATAACATTATATTCATCAAATTTATATTTTTTTTGAGATGATTTGATGAGATTCATTAAAGAACAGCTAGAAAATCATGTATAAGGTCCTATGGAAATTGGAAAATGAATACACACTTTATGTCATTCACCATTGTTAAAATAATAACCAAAATATGAGAGATAGGAAATGGTTTAATGCTTTGAGCTAGGAATAAGGAGATTTACCATGAATAATCACAATTATAGGAGCATTCACCAAAGAAAGAAGCAACAAGGAGACAATATTTTGAAGAGGGAAAAGCATAAAAAAACTCCTGTGATATAATGAAAGTGGCAAAAATGTCTAAGAATGAGAGAGAGAGATAGAGTGAGAGCTTAGTTCATACAATGTTGAAGATGAAGAATCTCATGGAATGAGAGAAGAAGAGCCATCTCTTAATAGAGATGTGAGAAAGGAGTTACATTGTAACTCCCATTTCTATGTATGCCACATTTCACTAGTGTGTGAGACAAGTGTAGGATTCCTCATAAGGAGGAATATCTATTTTCCTTAGTAAAGGAAATTACAAATATGACATGTCCTCCCACTTGGACTAGAGGATGAATATAATAGGATACCTTGGTTTATCCTTAAATATTTAACCAAGAAAAGATTAAATTCTAACACCCCCTTTAATCTTTACTTGGGGTAATTACATCAATAGGTATCAAACCCAAATGTTTACAATGAATTTGAGATGTTTCTTTTGAAAGAGTCTTCACTAGGATGTCTTTGGCTTGACCATCGTGCATATCTTCAACTTGTGCTTTGGAGCTTGACTGGTACATAGGACTTTTGGCAAAGTGAATAGCATGTTGAGGGAAGCCCAAATCTTTAAGAGACCATTGAAATTCTTGAAATGTATTTATGCATTCTATATATTTATTTCCAGTAGAAAGTCTAGGTGGAGCATAATCAACACTTGAGCCTGCAATAAGGCAAAAACCACTAGTAGAGTGCCCATCATTGGGATCACCTAGTGCTGAATCAGTAACACTTTGGAAAAAATCATATTGTGAATCATGAGGATAATAATTAGGAATGCAATCTTCAGTTGCATGAGGCAAATCTATAGTGTATTGATCATAATATGAAGCATCAATAGGAGAGTTAATATAAGCATCATTATCATTAACCACAACAATCATAGGATTAGTATTATCATCATGAATTTCATCTTGAGTGATAAACATATCTTGTAAAGTAACATTAAGAAAGTTAGATATAATTTCCTCTTCTTGGTCAAACATATCATCAACATGAGAGCAAGGAGGAGTAAACAGATTATCATCATCACTGCTAGAAGAAACAAAATCATTAAGAGTATCATTACTATCTCTATGTTTATCATTATCCTTTTGAAGAGTATTAGTATTATCCTTAATGTTAGGAGTAGAAACAAAAGGAACAGAAATATGGTTAGCTTTCAAATTAGGAACAAAAAGCACATCATGTAATTTACCATTTGGAACAGGAACATTACCAGTTCCTTCAATTTGACAGCAATAATTATCAACTAAAGGAACAAAAATATTCATAGAAGTAGGTTGCAAAGAATCAAAGACTTCCTTATGAGAAGTAACATGTTGAGATGCACCACTAAGTGGTTTAGAAGCATTAAAATAGACAATAAAAGTAGAACAAGATTGGTTTCCATTAGGTTTTCCATTTGAGTAATTTTGAGAATTACGTTGATCATCTTTTTGTTTCTTAAAACAGTTATGAATTAAGTGACCATCTTTACCACAATAGGTGCAATGAGGCCTATTTGACTGATTATTACTATGATAATTATTGTAAGGCCTAGAATTGTAATGATCATTAAATTGTTGGCCTGAGTTATTATTTGAATTATTAATATTGTTAGATCATTGACAGTTTTGGTTATTTTGATTAGTGTTAGAAGATCTATTGTTATTGTGACTTTGAGAGACATATGCATGTTCATGAGTTTTAAGTATGCCAAACTGAATTAATTTAGCTTCCTCTTGACGCAACATATTTTGAAAGATAACATAAGTTAGTTGAGATGCTAAATAAGGAATAGCTAATTGAGAGTAAATGTTTGTAATAAACTATTGGAACTGTCTAGGCAAACATTTACGAATAATTATGTGGATTATTCTTAAATTAGAAAGAGGAACTTGTAAAGCAGTTAGTAAAACTTTAATGGAATCAAACTTAAGCAAGAAATCATCAACAGAGTTGAAGTCAATATACCTGAGGTCTTCAAGTTGGTCTTGAAGCTGGATTTTTTGAGTCTCGTCTGCACTATCATAGGTATTTTTTAGAATGTCCCAAGCTTGATGGGCTTTAAACAAGTAGAAATTAAGACATACAATTCAGGACTTAAGGAGATCCCTATTAAACCAAGTGCTTCCTCATTTTTAGTCTGCCAAGTAGTTTTGTCAGCTTGAGGAGTAGAGGCTGCTGGTTTTGAACTAGCCTCAATAGCAATATCTAAAATGTGTCTAAATCTAAAGATGAAGGTCAGGTGCATTTTCCATGCATGATAATTTGTACTAGTTAATTTCATTTTTGGCATCAAGGTAGTCATGATGAAATACAAAGATCTAAACTAGGGATAAACAGAGAAACCTTTAACAGAAAATAGAAAAGAACTTAAATCAAACTATATACACTTGCATTTAATAGCAAAAAGCTATAAAAGCTTACACTAATGAGGCATGCAACAAAAAAAAGAAACCAAAGGAAAAACGGAAACTAAGAACACTGCAGAGCAAAAAGATCTTGGTTAAGATGTTATAGATTAACAAATAACACAAGAATCTCTTGCATGTAAGAATAGGAACAAAATCTAAAAAGAAACCTAATAACAAAACAACCCTACAAAATAGATGAGTTAAAGAACAGATATGATCCTGCAAAAATGTTAGCTAAAATGAATTGAATCTAAAAACTTAATTAATAGCTTGAGCTAGAAAATGAAATGAATCTAATTTTTATTGTGCATGTGTTAAAAAAGCAACAGATATGAACTATGAAGATCAATAGAGGTAAAATAGCCCAATAAACCTTGCAAAAAATGTTAGGAACCTGAAAAGCTAAAAAAATAACAAATTTCAAACTTGCAAGGAAATGTTAGAAAAAAAGTTAACCAGATAAAGATAGGGATTGATTACACACTGGAATAAAAAATGTTAGAAACTAACTAAAAGACCATTAGAACTAGCTAAAAGACAAAAAAAAACACAACCAGGATAAAAAAAATAGCAATGAAGAAAGGGTGATTTAGAAGCACAAAGTTTTATCTGAAGCCCAACTGAAAACCAATGATCTAGGAGATAGAGCTGATCTAAACTTCACACCCGTAAGGCACCACCATAATGTATGCACTCAATGTGAAAGCAATAACATCAAGACCTCTTTCAAAGTTGCACAATGGTCCCTCGCTATGGCTCATCCCTGCGGAACGGATATGGGAGTCTAGAAGTAACAGACAGGTTCTCCCACTCGGTCGTGATATGAGTACTATGCTAAGTGAAAAACCAAAGGAACAAGAAGCAGTTCTTTCTCAACAAACTCAAAAGTTGCAAAAAGGTGCGCTCGACCAATCTCTCACTTTGCTTCGCAAGTATGTTGACAAATTTCTTCAAAGTATGAATGAAGAAACATAGAGCTTGCTCGGCTTTTCATGGCATATGTAGGGAAACTGAATAGCAAAGAAGAAGATATTTGGTAGGCAATAGCAAAGCATTTACATGCATTTTCTCGCAATACTCCACAGTGCCAAACCAAATGCATGCAAGGATTTAAACAGCGCATGCATAAACACTAAGAAACAAAAAAACATTCACAGCTCAAGCCAAAAAAGTAAATTTGATATTCATCAAGCACATTTGAAGAGTTGATCGAGCCAAAAGAGGAACAAGAAGTGCGCTCCACAAGAACTCAAGCAATACATAAACCCTCGACAAAATTTCTAGAAATTGTACCAAACCCTAGATTTTCTTACAAACGGAATATAGTTTGCTTCGAGCTGTGAACCTAGCAATAAATGCGGACAAGATTATTCCAACCAAACCAGCATAGAAAAGTTCAAACAAAAAACAAAAGGAAACGCGCTCGAATATGATCTAGTGATAAGTGGTAAATTCATGCAAGATTATCCAAGAGTATCCACGTTAATGAAGCAGATAGAAATATTACTAAACGTTAGTAGTAGCGATTTGAAATTAAATTGCATGGATCGCAAGAATGAAGCATATGAGCTTGTACAATAGGGTTTAAAGAATGAGCATGCAACAAACATAACAGCAGTAAGTGAATGGGGAATTGAACAAGAGCAAAAAATAAGGCCCACCATGATTGATCTCTTACACTAGTAATACTATAGGCGAATGAAGGCGTTTGGAGTTAATTTTCATGGGCTACAAGTTTACGTGCCTGGATAGATTGTCCATCATCCAATCGCTATCTCACATAACGTTACTTAACCTGATCTCAGACACCAGTAATACGTGCCCATAGTGTTCGATAACTTTAGTGCAAATGTTGTTGAGGATGGCACTTCAGTTAACCTCAGCCTCTGGGATACTCAAATGCATTCATGATCCAAGCAATGTTAGATGTGAAAGGCACCAGGCACCGGGGACCTCGGAAGGATCTCTTCGAAAAAATATCACAAAAAAAACTCTCAAAAACTAGAGAAGGAGAAACACGCCCAACTCTAAAAAGATGCTAAAAGAAATAGCTCGAAATTAGACTAGTGCAAAATCACATCCAAAACAGATGAGTATACCAGAATATAGAAATAAACGCAGCTAGGCTTATTAGAAATAAACACATGCAAAAAATGAAACCAACAATAAATGATACCTACAATAAACACTACAAAGCTATCTAGAAAATGTTTAAAAACATTATAATATTTAATACAATAACGTGGATAATGAAAAAATGCGATCCAATATATATAAACAAAAAATGTTTCAATATATATATATATATATATATATATATATATATATATATATATATATATATATATATATATATATATATATATATATATATATATATATATATATATATATATATATATATATATATATAATGGCCTGCAAATAAAACAGTTCAAACTTGGCAAAGGTTACAAATTGTAAGCCAAAGCATGAAGTTTTCGCAAGAACAGAGCTACTAATTAAAAAATGTATGCAGAGAAAAAATTACAATGCAATATGAATAGCAACTATGATGATTTTTAATAGACCTATGTAACCGAAATTTAGAAACAATGATTTGAAAATTTGAAAAATATTCTATACATGCATCAACTGGAATTAGAAACAAATGATTTGCAATATAAAAAAATATTCTATACAGGCATGAACCAATATTATAAATCTTTAAGTTATTTTAAAATAATATTATAATATAATATTAAATTTGATTATAGAATTAGGATTTTGAAATATATGAATTGTATTATTTTTTTCTTATTAAAAAAAATGTATCCAAACCCGTACAAACCAAATCAGCCCAATAGGTAAATCAGGTTTGGCGGTAAACTGGCCAAACCCAAAAAAAAATTTAATTTTCTTAAACAGATTAGTCAAAAAAAATATTAGCAATAAACTCTCTCAAGAGTCTCCGATATTGGAGTGCTCCAAGATATGGTAGCTCCTTCACCTGTACACTCAATACATGATTAAACCAACCTACTCTGATACCATGTTAAAATAATAACCAAAATATGAGAGACAGGAAATTGTTTAACACTTTGAGCTAGGAATAAGGAGATTTACCATGAATAATCACAATTCTAGGAGCATTCACCAAAGAAAGAAGCAACAAGGAGACAATATTTTGAAGGGGGAAAAGCATAAAAAAACCCCTGTGATATAATGAAAGTGGCAAAAATGTCTAAGAATGTGTGTGAGAGAGAGAGAGAGAGTGAGAGCTTAGCTCGTACAATATTGAAGAAGAAGAAGCTCATAGAATGAGAGAAGAAGAGCCATCTCTTAATAGAGATGTGAGAAAGGAGTTACATTATAACTCCCATTTTTGTGTATGCCACATTTCACTAGTGTGTGAGACAAGTGTAGGATTCCTCATAAGGAGGAATATCTATTTTCTTTAGTAAAGGAAATTACAAATATGACATGTCCTCCCACTTGGACTAGAGGACGAATACAATAGGATACCTTGGTTTATCTTTACATATTTAACCAAGGAAAGATTAAATTCTAACAACTACATCTATTGTTGACCTCTATGATCTATCTGCATAACTCTATTAAAACCATTTTATCATCTAAATATTTTGGCAATTTGAATGGAAAGCCGACAAGAGCTCCAATCCTGAAATATGTAAATGTAGGATATTATGTATATAATAGCTTCCAAATTGCATTACTATTTGTGCGGTTGCATCTGATAATCTGTAGTCTGGACAACCTTGAATTTCATGACATATCTTCATTGTAAAAAAATCATTAAACCTTATGTAATGTGCATAGTTGTTTTCTAGTTGTATGCAAGGGTAGAAATCATAAACCTGAATATTTTCATCATAGTCAGTAATACTAGGTAGGTCATTCCCTATTTGTTCACATGCTACAGCATAGATGAGGAAAGATGATGTTGCAAAATTGTATGAATGTTTTGTTGAGACAAGCATTTCAGTAAGTCTATCACTTACTAGTTGTTCCCAATCTATATAAATATTTTCTGCACATATAGATTGCACATGGAAAAACCACCATTCTTCAAAATTGAGGGCTTGTTCGCTTCCTCTGATTCTATGCAGAAGTACTAGAATGTCTACAATCTCTTTTTTTAGATTTGTTCCATATAGGGTTTTTGGTAATTTTGAGCTGGATGCTCTGATTGTTTGAAACCATTTTGTTGAAATTCTAGCTCGCCATCATGACCTTTTTTTGAAGTAAAATCTAAAGCTACCAGAGAGAAATTCCATTGTGAATAGTGTTGTCTTGAAGGTAAACCAAAGTATTTCTGTATTGAATCTATGTTCAAACTGATGAGAACTACATTGTTTTGTTTCTTTATTTGTTTGGTATGTGGGTCAAATCTTTGAATTCATTCCATAATGAGCTCTAGTACTTGAATAGCATTTGGAAACCCTACAACTTGTATTAATCCACTGTCAATGACTCTTTGTGTAATGGGATGAACTGATTGTGAATTTATTCTTCTGTGTAGATCATTTAAACTGTAAAAATGCAGCTTTGTATTTGTGGTTTCTTTCCATGCACTGTCTATTCCATCGAGATGATCATAACTATTTATTTTGGTAGTCATTCTGTAAAGGGTAATAGATTGCAATGAAAACTTTTGATAAAGGGCTTCTTATGTTGCAGCGACCGATTTATTGGTTTTTGTCTGTTTGGCTGGAATGTTGTTTAAGATATTTGCTATACAATTGGTGTTTAAGATATTTATGAAGTTGAAAGGATGATTTGATAGATAGTGGGCATTTAATAATTATAGATGATAATTAAATAGTCATAAAAGGTTTGAATGGTAAATAGTATTAATGTTGTTGTTGTTTCCGAGGAAAATTAATTTTCCTTGTAGATATGAATGATATGTGTATTGAATATAATGGGTATAAGTAAAGTTGGTGCATAGAATGGCATGTGGATTTATTTTCTTTTTTCTTCGATTAGTGTGTTTATGGAATAACTGTCAAAGCAATAAGTTTTGTGAGATTAGATAACTGATATATTTTTTATTTGTACTAAGTTTAAAATCTTTTCTGACTGACATTTTGTTCAATTTGTAATTGATATTATGGATATTGATATAAGATGATGGATAATCCAAAATTTAAGCATGTAAATAATTTAGATAAAGTTAACTAGAAGTTTATAAATTAAAGATATAATTTAGTACTTTCGGATATTGATATAAAAGTAGCAAAAATTCAAAATGGTTTCCCTATGTTATACCATAATTGTAATCATCATATATTGTTTATGTATTTTATATAAATATTGTAATAAAAAAATAATATAATTCAAAAGAAACATATGAAATTAAAGTTTTTTTAAATTAAAATTTATACTTAGTTATATAATTTGATATCTTTTATAAGAGTACTTGTTATAATTTATCAAGGACTATACTATTTGTAATTTATCGTTTCATTTCTAACCATTAAAATGCAAAAAAAAGATAATATTTTGTTCAAATTTTGAATTTTGTTTTCAAAAAATGTAATAAATATTGTTTACTTAAAATGTGCAAATATTGTAATAGTCAATAATAAGTTTGTGAATAAACATATAAAAACATAAAATTGTGCTTTATATTATAAATTTTATTTATATTTTATTATTTATCTTTTTAAAAAAAAGACATTTAAAATTAAATTTAACTATGTAGATGTTTCATCCAGTTACTTATATTGTGTGTAATGTTTGGGTAATTGTAAATATTTTAGCATTATATAATGAATGATTATTAATCGACACCTATCAGGACGCATGAATTGGCCCTTGAAAACAACAAACTCTTACTACTAAATTTGAATTTTTGAGTATTTATATAACAGTATGCATTATCCGGAAAGGGTTTCCTTTGATAAACCCTAACCCTAAGTATGTTGTAAACCATTTCCATTAGATATTAGTCATTTTTACTAATGTATTCAATAATAATTTTATATTATTATTAGGATTTTCTATTAATCTATTATATTATATGAAATGTAATATTGAATTTGCGGGTGTTTATATAAGATGTTGATATATCCAAAAAAGGTTTCCTATGGATTTGTATAATGTTTGTAGTTTATATGATTGCAAAATTATTATAAATGAATGGAATGTTTCGGATGATCGGTTTAGAACCATAACCCTAACACTAAACCCTAATTTTAAGCTTGTTATTAAGTAAGTCGTAAACCCTAAGCATTATATATTGTTTATTAATTATATTGAAAAATTGAAATATTAAATAATAAAGTTGTGAAGAAACTTATAAAAAAAAAATTTAATTGTAAGTTTATTAAATATTGTTTATTAATTTGATTCAAATATTGTAATAATAAATAATAAAATTGTGAGGAAACATATGAAAAAAAAAGAAGTTTTTTGATATTATAAATTTGATTATCTTATTTTATTGACATTTTTCAAATAATTTGAGATATAAGTAAAATATAATTTAATTATGTAGATCTATTTTTCAATTACTTATTGTGTGTAATGTTTGGCTAAATGCAAATCTTAAAGCATTATATCTAGTAAAAGATTAATATAGTAAATATAATCAAAATATATTGTATTAATATTCCAAAGTGGACAATGAAGAGTTCGCATTGGCATGTAAGTTTCATAAAAAAATCATGTAAGTAATTTAGATAACGTTAATCTGACATCTATAAATTGACAATATAATAATAAATTTAGTATTGAATTTGAATTTGAATTTGAATTTTTGGGTATTGATTTAGCTTTAAATTGGCAGTTAATGATTTGATCTAGCGATCCGGTGACAATGCAATCTCCAATTCATGTGATTCCTGGTGGTTTCCTATAAACATCTAGCGACGTAGCGCAGTGGTTTTATCCCATTCACTAAATGTATCAGTGATTTGGCAAAGTGTTCAGCGATAATGTGAGAACCATAGATGAAGATTAGGATCAACAATTAGTATTATATCTCGGTATTAACTCTGCAGTGTATAATGGATTCAACAATGTAGCGAACAAGGTGTTCGCTCAATCTCCAAGACTTAGTGATTAAGGGGAAAATATTAAGGGATTCAATGATCAAGGATGAATTATTCTTTAGTTTTGTAATGTCCAGATACTAAGATAGTAGTAAAGATAAGATATTCAACGATTTACCAAACACAGTGTTTGCTTTTAATCTCATATAGGTGAAGCTTAGAGACTTTTTTTCTAGCGATCTAGCGACAAAGGGAAAAGGTGATAAGATAATGGTTTTTCCATTCAGCGAACAAGTGACTAAAGGTTATCACTGAGTCTCGAGATAATTTGGTTGAGCCTTAAAGAATCCAGCAGCTCAACGATAGCCATGGATAACAATGAAGATCAACGGTCAGCGTGCAATCTCGAAAAAGAACAAAGGTTAAGGTTTTTATTTAGTGATTCAGAGATAATGGTGTTTGCTGAGTCTCCCAATATAACCAAGGTTACTATAATCTTTCAGAGATCAGGATAATACAATAGTCGCTAGATCTCAAGGTCAAATTTGAGTTAAGGTTTCCATTTAGAGATTTCATGAATAAAGCTTTTAGTCGCTCGATCTTGCGATGTAACTAAAGTTAGTAGAATGATTTGGAGATCATGCGAATTCTTTCAGTCGCTCAAACTCTGCGTAGGGTTTGATGAACTAAAACTAATTTAGAACTTGATTGAAGAATCTATGATTTAAGATCACTGAGTTGATTGATTAGATATGTAATATGATTAAATCAGTATTATGTTGTCATTGATGTCAACTAGTTTGACAACACTTATCTTGTAAGTTACTATACCGAAACATTTGTAGAAAAGGAGTAAAAGAGATGAAGAACATAAATATCTACATGAGGAAGATGGATATGATAGATGAGGATAAAGAATACATTGAGTAACTTGCTCATGAGCCTATGACCTTATGTTATTGACTTGATTATGTTTCATTCATCTATGATGAGGAAAAGAGGTGAAAGATACAAAGCAGTGTTGTTGGTTGATGAAGCATTTTAGTATACACTAACGGGATGTAGTGTTTACCAAGCACAATGTAAACTGAGCTTGTGTTCACCAAGGCATTTCTTTGTTAACCAAGCAGAACAGAGGAACTAAATGACTAGCTCAGCTGATAAGATTGATGAGCTGGAAAGTGTATGATTTTGAGGCAACAGATAATGTTTGTTACACAGATCGACGGCTAACAAAATTCATGAAAGATCTAAAGGATGAGATTCAAACGTGTTATTGATACAAGTGTCAAGGTTTGTTTAAGTGGCAAAATCAATGAAGATGATTAAGTGACAAAATCTGATGGAGTAGAAGAAAATGGTTTACTTGTCTATATAAGAGACTAGAGATTTCATAGTGAAATGAATGTCAGAAGGAGGAGACTACAGAATTATTGCGTGAACAAGTTTTCATGCATACCTGATCAAACTAGTTAGTGAGAACCAAACTGCAGAGGTTTTACCGAGCGACAAGAAGCTATTATCGAGGGATAGTAAGTCACTGAACATTGATTGGAACATAATTGATTTATTAATCAGAGGATTGAATGAGCTTAACATTGATCTGTACATCTGCAATTGAAGTTGTGTTAAGGAAGATCACCTATTGTTACATTTTAACCATTGTACACAGTCAAATCTCTTAACCAAGTGGACTAAGAAAGTCTTTTATGTGTCATTCATAGAATGAACATTGTTATCATGTCAACCCTAGAGTGAATGTTGATTGGATGATAATGGTTGGTCTAAAATCCTCTAACAAGGTCACACCTAACAGTGTGTTTGTAACCTTTAACAGGGTTGGGTCTTCACCGACCTCACTTCAAAAGACTGAATATTTTTGGGTTGCCGGTCCTAGGTGGTTTTTCCCTTTACAGGGTTTCCACGTTAAATCTCTTGTGTTATGTGTTGATTGTGATGTTTGTTTGATGTCATATTTGCATATTGCATATTTGATTTGATCAGTAACTACTATATGTTTTAGACTAGTAATCGGTAAAAGCATAGACAATACTATATTTTAAGTTACCGAGTATCAAAAGTTTTAAGTATTTGATTTTGGATTATACATTTTCAATTGGGACACTGGATAACTGATTCACCCCCCTCTCATTTATTCTAACAATTGGTATCAAAGCGTTGGTTTCTTAGAATAGAGTTTTAAGGACTTCAGTACAAAGATCTCAAAATGTATAAGAGGGAAGTGCCAAAGCTAAACAAAGGGAACTTTGTAGTATGGCAAAGTCGGATGAAGCTACACATATCTGGAATTGGGAATTCTGCACTAGAATTGATGGAAAATGGCTATATAGAACCGACCGCTATTCCCCTGACACTTGATCAATTGAGAGACATGCATGAACACAATGTTACTATGATGGAGATTGTTGCTGCTTGTACCGATGCCGAATTTGGAAATATTAAAAGCTGGACTACTACAAAAGCCATGTGGGATAAACTTTCTCAAGTTGACAGTGGAGATGTGAATGTCGAAAGAGCCAGAGCAGAAAGCTTAAGGGGCAGATTCAATGATATGAAGATGAAGGTGAGAATATTGTTGAATACATAAATAGACTGAAAGAGGTAGTAAATTCTATTAGAGCATCTGATGGAGTTATTAGTGAAGAGACAGTTGTAAGAAAAGTCCTCAGAACCTTATTTCTAGTTTATGCAATCAAAATATCTACTATTCATGAAACAAGGTCTATAGCTGGTAATGTCCTTACACTTGACAATCTGATTGGTAAACTTACAACCTTTGAATTGAATAACTTTGACAACAGTGTTGTTTTGTCTATCGAATCCGCTTTCATGTCTTCTCTGAAGATTGGCAAGTCTACCAAGAATAATAAGAATGATGATAGTGATAGCAATACCGATGATGAGCTTGATGAAATTGAAGCTCTTATAGCTAGAAGATTACCCAAAGGTAAAGGAAGGTATAGAGGTAAGCTACCTTTAGCATGCTTTAACTGTAAAGAGGTTGGCCACATCGCTACTAGATGTCCACATAAGAAAGATGATGAAAGAACCAAAGACTAATCTGAAGGAAGCTATGGGAGAAGATTAAACAAAGGCCACTAACACAACAGAGATAACCGAGATAGTAATGACAAAGGCAAAAAGGTGTGTTACATAGCCGAAGATAATGAATCTGAATCTGATTTTGATGATGATGTAGAAGTTGTATTTGTTGCTATGAAAGATGACTCAGAGGAAGAAGAAAAACATGTAGAAATAGTGTTGATCTCTAAAGTTAACAAAAATAATACATGGATCATAGACAGTGGCTGTACACATCACATGATTGGTGATGAAGAGAAATTTGATTGACTTGAAGAATACAATGGATGATTTGTTAAGATGGGTAATGACACACCCTGTATGGTAAGAGGTAAATGATCCCTGATGATAAATGATAGGATAAAATGTGAAAATGCTTATTGGGTAGATGGACTGAACTATAACTTGTTAAGTGTGGCACAACTGAACAATTCAGGTCACCGAGTTGCTTTTGAGAGCAAGAAAGTGAAAATCTTTGATGATGGCAGAAGATTAGTTGGAACTGGTGCACAATCAAGAGGTAATCTATTTTATCTTGATATTGATGAATCTTCTTGCTTGATGATGAAAAATGAAGATGCTTGGTTGTGGCATAAAAGGTTATGCCATGTGAATTTTGATAACATGATTAAGATCAGTAAAAGGAAAAGAGTTAGAGGTTTTCCTAACTTGTCAAAACCTGATCATGTTATGTGTCATGAATGTTAGAAAGGTAAGATGACTAAATCTAGTTTCAAAAAGAAAGGATATTCAACAAAGAAGATACTTGAGTTGGTTCATACCGACCTGTGTGGTCCTATGAGAACTCAGAGTTATTATGGTGATAAATACTTTATTCTTTTTGTTGATGACTATACTAGATTGATGAATGTTATGTTCTTGAAAGAAAAATCTGAAGCATTTAAGATGTTCAAGTGGTATAAAGCAAAGGTAGAAAAAGAGACTGGTAAAGAACTAAAATACTTAAGATCTGATAGAGGAGGTGAATTTATCTTAGATGAATTTACTAATTTCTGTAATAAGCATGGTATTAAAAGACAGGTCTCTGCATCGAGGACACCTCAACAGAATTTGATTGTTGAAAGAAGCAATAGGTCAATAGTTGACTATGCAAGAACACTGATGTTGCAAAAGAATGTTGCTCAGACATACTGGAGGGAAGCTGTAAGTACAACTATTTATGTTTTGAACCAAGTACAACTGAAGAAGGACACTAACAAGACACCCTATGAGTTGTGGTTTGGACACAAACCTACTGTAAGTTATTTTAGGATTTTTGGAAGCAAATGTTTTATTCTAAAAGATGAGAGAAATGGGAAGTTTGACTCAAAAGGTGATGAAGGGATATTTCTAGGATATTCCAGTAAAAGAAAATCATATGTGTCTGAATAAAACTACTAATAAAATGATTGAAAGTACTAATGTCTGAGTTGATGAGTTTGATGAAAAGAATGCAAAGGAAAGTACAAAGGAACTAGAAGACTATGGTAGATTCACTTACATTGAACACCCATAGTATCTACCAAAGCCATAGCCTATGATAATTGGTCAGCAGGAAAACAATATAGAAGAACAAGAAAGAGAAACCAATGAGCAGGATGGACATACCGAGCAAGAAAATGAACCTACACAGGATGAACAAGAAAGAAGAGATAGAGTACTGGCAAGTTTTTTCAGAAGACACCATCCTAAAACACAAATCATTGGAGACAAACAAGCTAGCATGAAAACAAGGAGTAAAGCAAGACAAGGTACATGTCTAGTTTGTGATTATGAACTGAAAAATGTAAAAGTTGCATTAGAAAATGATGAATGGGTTAATGAAATGAAAGAGGAAATAGAATAGATAGAGAAGAACAAAACTTGGACCTCAGTACCCTGACCTAAAAATAAGAATGTTATTGGTACTAAGTGGATATTCAGGAACAAGCAGAATGAGAATGGAGAAGTAACAAGAAATAAAGCTAGATTGGTATGTAAAGGATATGCACAAGAGGAAGGAATTGATTATGGTGAAACATTTGCACCTGTTGCTAGATTGGAAGGAGTTAGAATGCTGCTTGCATATGCTACACACAAGAAATTCAAGGTTTACCCAATGGATGTTAAGTTAGCATTTCTGAATGGAATACCTTAAGAAGAAGTCTACATAGAACAACCTGAAGGGTTCGTTGATCCAAAAAAGAAAGATATGGTATGTAGATTACATAAAGCTTTATATGGTTTGAAGCAAGCACTGAGAGCCTGGTATGAGAGGCTGCATACTTATTTGTTAAGTATAGGATTTGTAAGAACAAGTGAGAACAACAATTTGTATATGAAAGGAGATATTGATGATACTATTCTTATTGCTGAAATATTTGTGGATGACATTATTTTTGGACGTCAAGATCAAATCTGTAAGTCATTTGCTGATGAAATGAGAAGTGAATTTGAGATGTCTATGTTTGGAGAGATTAAGTTCTTTCTTGGACTACAAGTGATTCAGCAGAATGATGGTATATTCATCTCACAATCCAAATATATTAAGGAAGTATTGAAGACATTTGGCATGGAAGATGCTAAACCTATGGGAACACCGATGGCTACTGGATGTAAACCGACTAAGGAGGATAAAACTATAGAAGTAAACCAGACATTGTACCGATCAATGATTGGTAAGTTAATGTATGTAGTTCATAGTAGACCAGACATAGCACATGCTATGGGAATTGTTGCTAGATTTTTTGCAAACCCTAGAGAGTCACACATGATTTCTATAAAGAGAATCTTAAGATACATGAAGAAAATAGAAGATTATGGATTATGGTATCCTAAGGAAGGCAAGTTTGAACTCAGAGTCTATACCGACACTAATTGGGCTGGAAATGTGGATGATAGAAAAAGTACCACCGGAGGAGCATTTTTCTTTGGTGAAAGAATTGTTACATGGACAAGTAAGAAGCAGACTTTCATTTCTCAATCTAAAGCCGAAGCAAAGTATGTTGCTACTGCTACAAACTGTTCAAATATTGCATATATTAAGCAAGTTCTAGAATGAATGAATGAGATAATCACTGAGCTAGTGATTATATATTGTGATAACACCAGTGCAATAAACATTTCAAAGAATCTAGTGATGCACTCTAAAACAAATCATATATCAATTAAGTATCACTACTTGAGAGAACAAGTACAGGAGAAGAAAGTTAAGCTAGAGTTTGTTACATCAAAAGAAAAACTTGCAGACATATTTACAAAGCCTCTACCAAAGGATACATTTGAGTACTTAAGGACTAGACTTGGGGTCCATCCCCTATCTAATGGTCACTAATGTGATCTGGATGTTTCATCAGCCAAATCTTATCAGAAGATCATTCATGTTGATGCAACATAGTTCACACTTTGGATCATGTCTAAGGTTGTGAAAAGTTAGAGAACTGGAACAGATTGGTATATCAGAATATAGAGATACAGAGAATGCGTTGGACAACAGAGAGTTACTTGGATACTACAGAGTTGTATGTTTATTTGTTTCTTTTGGCATTGTTGTCAAAGGGAGAGATAAACAATATGAAACAATATGCACCGATGAGAACTATCTAAGGGAGAGACAAATCGAAGAAAGGGAGAGCACTGAAGATCAGTTACTGAGAATAGAAGAAGGAATCTGAAAGCTGAAAAGATCTTATCTACAGAATGTCAAAGCTGCATTTATAATGTTGTTGAGTAACGTAGTGATTAAACATATTAAGCTAGGGAGAGCTTGTAAAGCATTTGTTCATAGAGTTGTAGAATACATGTTTGGTATGTGTATGGTATATTTCATATCACTTGAGTTTCCATCAATGCCAAAGGGAGAGATTGATGAACTACAATTGATTTAGAACTTGATTGAAGAATCTGTGATTTAAGATCATTGATCTAATTGATTAGATATGTAATATGATTAAATTAGTATTATGTTGTCATTGATGTCAACTAGTTTGACATCACTTATCTTGTAAGTTACTATACCGAAACATCTGTAGAAAAGGAGTAAAAGAGATGAAGAATATAAATATTTACATGAGGGGGTAAAAGTACAAAGCTGTGTCACACTTTTATAAAGGAAAAGGTCAACAACACACAAAAATTTTAACTTTAATGACATAAAAATGGCATTTATGTTTAAAATTTGGAGATGATGTAAAATAATGAAATGTGTAAAAGTGGATGAAGTTTATGGCTATAATTTTTTTAATTTTTTTTGAACAAGAATTCACATAGTTTTTAAATTTTTTAAGTCCATTTTTTACTTGCTGAAAAATGCTGAAAAATGAGGGTCTTGTCCGCACCAAAAAAGTATATGCAAATAATGTCTTTTTCCTTTGATTTCAAAATATGTTATAGATAAAATGTATAGCTAGTGCAGAAAAGAAGAAAAATTAGTTTTCAATGTTTATTTTCTCTGTTATAACTACTCAAAGTCAAACATACCTGAAATCGACAGTTTTCATCTCGCATCAAATTTCCCCTATCAAATCTACACCATTCAGAAAATAAATTACACACTCTTGAAGATAACTCTCTCCTCTAGTGTTAAATATAAATTTTCAAATTTTTTGATAAGCTTTACTATTTTTTTCTATTTTTGAAGCATCTTGTTCTCGAATGTTAAAATACCTACTTGTAGTATTTTGAAATTATAATATATTAGATCTAATTAAAATACTATAAAAATTATATGATGATAATCTTGACTCTGTGCTCTAAAAAAGGGTATTTTTATATTTGTAAAGAAATATCATTAAAAAGAGTAAGAGTTATTGAAACATCATTTTTCTGAAATAATTTTATTTCTTTAGTAATTGTTATAAAACATGCATTTAATAGATATCTCCAATTGGAATAGGTGAAGAACTTATCTAACTTAGCTAGAATGAATCTAGCTAGACCATATGTTTGACAAAAAATAATTTTAGTTAGAAATACTCAAATTCAGCTGTGTTGATAGGTTGTCCTGAAACGTGACACAGCTTTGTGCTTTTACCCGAGGAAGATGGATACGATAGATGAGGATAAAGAATACATTGAGTAACTTGTTGATGAGTCTATGACCTTATATTATTGACTTGATTATGTTTCATTCATCTATGATGAGGAAAAGAGATGAAAGACACAAAGCAGTGTTGTCAGTTGATGAAGCATTTTAGTATACACCAACGAGATGTAGTGTATACTGAGCACAATGTAAACCGAGCTTGTGTTCACCGACACATTTCTTTGTTAACCGAGCAGAACAGAGGAACTAAATGACTAGCTTAGCTGATAAGATTGATGAGCTGGAAAGTGTATGATTTCGAGGTAACAAATAATGTTTGTTACATAGATTGACGACTAAAAAAATTCATGAAAGATCTAAAGGATGAGATTCAAACGTGTTATTAACACAAGTGCCAAGGTTTATTTAAGTGGCAAAATTAATGAAGATGATTAAGCGGTAAAATCTGATGGAGCAGAAGAAAATGGTTTACTTGTCTATATAAGAGACTGGATATTTCATAGTGAAATGAATGCCAGAAGGAGGAGACTACAGAATTATTGCGTGAATAAGTTTCCATGTATACTTGATCAAACTAGTTAGTGAGAACTGAATTGCAGAGTTTTTATCGAGCGATGGGAAGTTATTACCGAGCAACAGTAAGTCACTGAACATTGATTGGAACATAATTGATTTATTGATCAGAGGATTGAATGAGCTTAACATTGATCTGTACATCTGCAATTGAAGTTGTATTAAGGCAGATCACCTACTGTTACATTTTAACCATTGTACACAGTCAAATCTCTTAACCGAGTGGACTAAGAAAGTCTTTTATGTACCATTCATATAATGAACATTGTTATCCTATCAACCCTAGGGTGAGTGCTAGTTGGATGATAATGGTTGGTCTAAAATCTTCTAAGAAGATTGCACTGATTATTTTTTTCGGGTATTAAATTATTCTATTAAATTGATTGTTTTCATAAATACAAATACATCATGGTTTTGTAATGAGTAAGGTGATGTGCATTTTGTAGTTATGTATATCGAAGTAATGTTATTGTGTTAAATGTTTTGTGTTGTCTAATTGTCTATTTGTCTTTAACTTTATAAATGATTTGTAGATCTATTTTACATGACAATAAATAAGTTTTAATGCTCCATAAATGTGAAATGATGTGAAAATAAATTTGTTTTAATAATTTGTTTATATTTAGTATGATACTATTTATTAATTGGTTTTTCAATTGTACGTTGAAATATAAATCACTTTTCTAGTCATTCTTAATACTATTAAAAGATATTTAAGAATATCAAAAAAAATGTAATCATCGTTGAAATAGCTATTTTTCATTGAAAACACTGAAATACATATCCACATTTATAAAAAGACTTAGATTCTATATTAAAAATTGAAATTATGATTTTTTTTCAATATGATTTATGCAAAAAAGATGCAAACCAGATATTATAAGAAGAAGCTAGTTTTCTACAATTTTGAAGAACTTGCCATATAAAATTGAAAATCTATTGTTTTGTTTATGTCATTTCCAAAAGTATATTCTTTAAGGTACCTGAATAAAAACATTTAGAAAAACAAATAAAAAACACTAAAAATAGTGTTATGATTTTTTATGTGTAATAAAAACTAAATATAATAGTAAATACCTTTTTTTTGTTAGGTTGCAAAATTCTAAACTATCTTTTGTCTTTGTTGTTGTAAAGTATGATGACATTTCAGATAGGTGAATGGCATCCTTAATTGAAGTTGATTTCCTGTAGAAGCTTGATAATTCCAAAGTTTCCTTTATATCTGTACATAGACATAACATTGCCGTTGTGGAAAGACAACTAGAAATACTGACGCGGCTTAAATTTTCTTATATATTGCATGATTTCTTTACATAGAATTACCCATTGATTTTTGATATCTTTTTTGTAAGCCTATTTTTCAATTGACACGGGCCATCGCAGAAAAGGAAAAATTTCTATTGTTTTACTATCTTCTCTGTTTACAAAACAATTACTGTAGTGAAATCCTTGACTAGGATGTGCGTATTATAGCAAGAAATTTAGTTTGATAATCAAATATTTAGGGAAAAGAGAGAACATGACAAAATGAACAGCTTGAACATTTTCTCTAATTTCTAAACCCCAAGCCATTAACATAGCGGCAATATCAGCATTTACCTTCCATCGATGAGTGGTATTGTGAAATTCTTCACCTACTGTCTATTGAACTGCTTGCACAACAGAGTTAGTCTTGCAGAGTAATAAGTTTTTTAAATATATATGGTCTACTCTACCAAAGAAATCTATTTCTTGTGCACTAGTTTGAAAAGTAAATGTAGCTTCCATTGGTAATTATTGATTTGTGCTAAGCTTTACTATGTGTTGTAATGAACTTTGCAAGGAATTCATTTTGTTGTTGATCCTTTTATAGTAACATTAGCTTTTACAAATATATGATTTTGTATAAGATTGTGAAGAGTATTAAATAATGAAATCTTTATTAGATTTTCTACGGATTTGCTTTAAATGTTCCAATTGTTGTGAGTTAATTTGATGTATAATATTGATGTCATCTTATGTGAAATCTGACACAGTTAACTTATGTTATATGTTGCACACTTAAGAATTATATAACATAATTATAAATTTTCAATATAGTTTGAAATTAAATACTGAAATAGAATATATTTTATTGAATATTGATGTGACACGTAAAATTTGAAAAGAAATTCGTATGGATTTTGTAATGTTTTTAAATTTTGTATGATTAAAAAATAGATATATAAATTTATAATATTATCAGGAATTCTTAGTAATGTACTCAATTTTAAATTATAAATTTTCAAATATATGACTTTGTATAACATTTTGAAGAGTATTAATTAATGAAATCTTTATTAGATTTTCTACGGATGTGCTCTAAATGTTCCAATTGTTGTGAGTTAATTTGATGTATAATATCAATCTCATCTTATGTGAAATCTAATACAGTTAATTTGATGCATAATATTGATGTAAAATGGCAATAAATTGGAAGTGGTTCTTATGATATTTGCATAATTTTTGTACTTTATACGATTACAAATATTATAATTGAATTAAATGTTTTGGAAAATCAGATTTACATATACCAAACTACTAAATCTGAAATCGTTTACTTGATGTGTTTGCCTTGATTGTATCTGTTTTAGGCTATATCAGTTATTTAATGTGTTAATGATTCTGTATAAGATTTCGAAGAGTATTAATTAAAGTAATCATTATTAGATTTAGTTCGTAGGAGCTTTAAATGTTTTGATTGTTGTGAGTGAATTTTTTGTATTATATCGATGTGATCTTATATGAAATCTAACAAAGTAAAGTTACACTATAAGTGTTTGGATCTACGTCTTGTTCCGTTTAGTCACCTGATCTTCAAGTATGGATTTTTGATTAGTGTTTGTTTCAATGATCAAGTGATTGTGTATTCTCCTATTCTTATGATTGATGGTGGTTTTCTTTAAATATTCAGTGACTCAGTGAATATAGCACTCGCTCTTTCGCCTGATTAAATGGTTAAGTCCTCTGGTATCTGGCGATCAAGCGAGGGCCATTGTTGTATTTCTTGATCAATGGTGGTCTTATTATTATGAATTATTATTAATATATTCAATTGTATGATATATAATATGATTGTAAATATTATAATTTAATAGAATGTTTTAGATTATTAGAATTACTTGTTAGTGACTACTAAATCTGAAATTGTTTACTTTTTTGCTGTCGGCAGGGTTCTTGTTTTTTAAAATGTCTTAAGTGTGCCCTAGATCCTTATGTTTCAGTGTTACATGATGATCCAATTAAGTTTTGATGTTTGCACATGGTCTTTTTTCTTTCCTAGTGTTCATTGAATCTCGAGATGTATATGTTAAGTCAATTTTCATTAACCGAACAAGTGACTATGTTTGGATCTCTATCTTGTTCCCTTTAGTCGCCTGATCTCGAGGTACAGATTAGCGGTTAGTGTTTATTTTAGAAATCAAGTGACCATGTATTCTCCTGTTCTCATGATCCTTGGTGATTTTCTTTAAACATAAAGTGATTGAGCAAATGCAGCGGTCACTCATTCACTTGATTAAATAGTTAAGTCATCTAGTATCTGGCGATCAAGCGAGGGCCATTTATGTGTTTCTTGATCAATGGTGGTCTTATTATAATGAACTTTTATTAACATATTCAATTGTATGAAATATAATATGATTGCATATTATAATTTAATGGAATATTTTGGATTATCAGATTTAGTTGTTACTGACTACTTTATCCGAAATTGTTTACTTTTCTGTGCTTTAGTGTTCTGATCTCTAGTTATGGATTGGCAGTTAGTGTTTCTTTCAATGATCAAGTGACTATGTATTCTCTTGTTCTCATGATCCTTGGCAGTTTTCTCTAAACATTCAGCGACTGAGCGAATGCAATGGTCTCTTGTTCTCTTGATTAAATGATTAAGTCTTGTGGTATTTTGTGTTTATTAATCTAATCAATTGTATGAAATATAATATGGTTGCATATTGTAATTCAATGGAATGATTTGCATTATTAGATTTAGTTGTTAGTGACTACTTTATCCGAGATTGTTTACTTTTTTGTCCTTTAGTGGCCTGATTTCCAGTTATGGATTGATGGTTAGTATTTCTTTCAGCGATCAAGCGACTATGTATTCTCCTCTTCTCATGATCCTTGGTAGTTTTCTTTAAATAGTCAGTGACTAAGTGAATGCAACGGTCTCTCATTCGCTTAATTAAAGGGTTAATTCCTTTGGTCTCTGGCGATCAAGCAAGGGTCATTGATGTATTTCTTGATCGATGGTAGTCTTATTATAATGAATTTTTATTAATCTATTCAATTGTATGAAATATAATATGATTGAATATTGTAATTTAAAGGAATGTTTTGGATTATTGGATTTGGTTGTTAGTGACTACTTTATCCGAAATTGTTTACTTTTTTGTCCTTTAATGGCTTGATTTCCAATTATGGATTGGTGATTAGTATTTCCTTCAGCAATCAAATGACTGTGTATTCTCTTGTTCTCATGATCCTTGGTGGTTTTCTTTAAATAGTTAGCAAGTGAGAGAATGCAATAGTCTCTCGTTTGCTTGATTAAAGGGTTAAGTCATGTGGTCTCTAGCGATCAAGCGAAGGTCGTTGATGTATTTCTTGATCGGTGGTAGTCTTATTATAATGATTTTTTATTGATCTATTCAATTGTATGAAATATAATATGATTTCATATTGTAATTCAATGGAATGTGTTGGGTTATCGGATTTAGTTGTTAGTGACTACTTTATCCAAAATTGTTTACTTTTTTGTCCTTTAGTGGCCTGTATGGATTGGCAATTAGTGTTTCTTTCAGCAATCAAGTGACTGTGTATTCTCATGTTCTCATGATCCTTGGTAATTTTCTTTAAACAATCAGTGACTAAGTGAATGCGGTAGTCTCTCATTCACTTGATTAAAGGGTTGAGTCCCGTGTGTTGGCAATTTGGCTGAGTTAAGTACATAGATGTTGTCATTATGGAAACATATGATCCACATGAAGAGCACATAGGTCAGAGAGCAAGAGTAGCAGAGCGCATTGCAAATTTGTCTAAGTGTAAGTGATGCAGGAGCATCCTAGGTGTAAGAGCAATCTTGCATCACCCAAAAATATTTCTATTTTTATATTCATTAAGGGCTATTTTGTGCAGAGCTGCTATTTATGGAAAGTTACTATTTTTGGTAATTTTTTGTATATGCTCAGAATGATTTGATTTCTTTCTTGGAGGTTCATTTTGGTCATATAAGTTTGCCAGTAAAGTTTCATTGCCAGATCAAGTGTATATTGGAAGATATTAAATATTTTCGGTATTGGCAGCAGGGTACAGAAACTTTGAACTCAGTTTTGAAGGCTTTAGAGGCCCCAGATGAGGTCAAAAATTTGGGTGACGAGCGCTTGCATGGGTCAAGCTTGTAGAGCGCTTCATGGCATTTTTGAAATGGGGTTATAATAGCCGATCGGGTCAATTGGTGATGACTTATGGTCTTCGGAAGTTGGGCCACCTGAAATGGGAGAAAATAATTTTCTTCAAAATTTCTGTTTGAGTTTCAAAGGTTATTTTGAGCCGACTATGATGTAATAAAATGTAAAATAAAATAATTCTAAGTTTGGTCGGCCTTATTAGCTAAAATTTTGGAACCTTCTCAGGCGGTGGAAAATTGCCTATATAAGGAAGGCTGTATTATTGTCTTAGGCAGTTCAGAATAGTTCTGGGTAGTAGATCTGGGTAATAATTCAAGGCTTTGTCCTATAGAATATTGTAAGGGAATGCCCATGTGGCTTTGCATATTGTAATTCTGAAAGTTTGTAATTCCACATTTGTGGAGATAATAAGAAGCCAATTTTCTGTTCTTGCATATTGTTGTTGTTTCTCTATTTCTGTTATGTGTTTGCGGTATTAAGGGGAGCACCCTTCATCAAGTGGTATCAGAGTAGGAGTTCTTGAGTGTGTAAACAGATCACCGACTGTGAGGCAGTTTGCACCAGGATCATGGGTAGGGTTTCAGCGCGCATCGCGAAAATGCCTCCACCAAGGGAATGTGGCGGAAGAGCTAGTGTTGTAACACCTGAGGTTAGAGCACTCCAGACATAAGTGTGAACATTGCAAAAAGAGATTCACAGAGGAATGAATCTTAATGTCAGAGATGAAAGTGAGGATGAAGCCGAAGAAGAAGATCAAGAAGAAGTCAAAATTGTTAACCAGGAGGAAGAAAGACTTTTTTAGGCCATTTCCAAGATTGGGAAAAGACCTAAGATTGAGGTCCCTACATTTTCTGAAAATCTTAACCCAGAAGAATTGATCGACTGGATCAATGAATGTGAGGAATATTTTGAGTATGAAGATGTTGAGGATCCTGATAGGGTCAAATTTGCCAAGGCCAGACTGAAAGGTCATGCGAAGATATGGTGGCAAGAAATTCAGTTGGAGCAAAATAGAAGGAGAAAGGAGAAAATCACGAGATGGGATCAAATGGTGGATAAATTGAAGTGACAGTTCATTCCTGTTGATTATGAGCTTGACCTATTGAAGAAAATGCAAAGTTTGAAGCAAGCGGGAACATCTGTTCAGGAGTATACTGAGGAGTTCTATCAGCTCCTCATCAGAACAGGCCATGCAGAAGCTGATAAGGAGAAAGTTGCCCATTACCTTAATGGGTTGAGGTTGAGCATTCAAGAGGAGCTGAATCTGGTTCGAATGAACAGTATTGAAGAGGCATACCAGTTTTCCCTAAAAGTAGAGGAAAAGTTGAACAAGAAGTTTGAGAGTAGACAAAACGGAAGAGGTCGCGGTGGATGATCTGGTGGATGGTCATATGGTGGCCAAAATGAAGATCTGAAAAAGAAGGATGAGGCTAGTAGCAGTCAGAATCAGTGAGGAAATAATTTCAATCACTTCCACGATCAGAATAATAGAGATCAGAGAGGAAGAGGAAGAGGACAAGGATCTGGAAGAGGTGGCTTTCGTGGAACATGTTTTCACTATGGAGAAGAAGGTCATAGGGCATTTGAATATCCTCAGCGCCAAGGAAGAATAGACAAGAGAAATGAAGGCCAAGCCAGAGTTGCACATGTAGATGAAGATGCTAGATCATCAAATAAGGAAGATGCTGAAAAAGGAGAAACGTTGATTAATAGAAAAGTCCTGTTGAGTGGTGAGAATGAACCTAAGCAAAGGAGGAGCTTGTTTCGCACCATGTGCAAGTGTGAAGGTAAATGTTGTGATGTGATTATTGATAGTGGAAACACTGACAATTTGGTGTCAAAAGAGATGGTGACAAAGTTGAAGCTCAAGAAATAGAAACACCCACATCCATATCGGATTGCCTGGGTACAGGATGACCATAAGGTCATGGTCAATCAACAATGCCTAGTGAAGTTCAAGGTTGGTGGATACCAAGATGAGGTATTGTGTGATATCATATCTATGGATGCATGTCACATGTTGTTGGGTAGACCATGGTAGTTTGACAGATGTGTTGTACATGATGGTCGTGCGAATACCTATTCCCTGACAAAAGATGGAGTGCGACATAAGCTAAAACCATTGAAGGAGACTGAAGAAAAGGTATGTGGTAATGCAAGGATAACTTTTGTTGATGAAAGAAATTTTCTAGATGGTATGAGGCATGAGCATGTATGTTTTGCTTTAATTCCAAAAGCTGGTAAAGAGAAAGTAGAAGATGTTCCTGTAGAAGTTGTAGATTTGCTGAATGAGTTTCAGGATATTATATCTGATAACATGCCCGATGGATTACCACCAGTCAGGATGATCAGTCATCAGATGGACTTGATCCCAGGAGTGAGTTTTCCGAATAAGGCAGCACACAGAATGACACCTGCAAAAAGTGAGGAGTTGAACAGGCAAGTACATGAGTTGTTACTGAAAGGATTGATCTGTGAGAGTCTGAGTCCCTGTGCTGTACCAGTGGTATTAGCACCAAAAAAGAATGGAGAGTGGAGGATGTGTACAGATTCAAGAGCAATAAACAAGATCACAATCAAGTACAGGTTTCCATTGCCACGAATGGATGATATTATGGACTGTTTGAGTGGAGCTGTGTATTTCTCAAAGATAGATCTGAAGAGTGGATATCATCAGATTTAGATCAAAGAAGGAGATGAATGGAAGACTGCCTTCAAGACAAAAGGAGGACTGTATGAGTGGTTAGTCATGCATTTTGGGCTAACCAATGCACTGAGCACTTTCATGCAGCTCATGAACGAGGTTCTGAAAGAATTTCTTGGTAAGTTTGTCATTGTTTACCTAGATGATATTTTGATCTTTAGTAAGATATTGGAGGAGCATATGATGCATATTCGTATGGTATTTGAGAAGTTGAGAGAAGAGAAATTGTTGATTAATTTGAAGAAGTACAGTTTTGTGAAGAAAGAGTTAGTGTATTTGGGATTTGTAGTTTCAGCAGAAGGTCTGAAAATGGACCCAAAGAAGGTACAGGCTATCCTTGAATGGCCTACTCCAAGGAATGCTACTGAGGTAAGATTTTTTCATAGTCTAGCTAGCTTTTACAGAAAGTTTATCAGAAATTTTAGCAGTATTTGTGGACCCTTGACTGAAACAATGAGAGGGGATAGAAAAGAATTTAAGTGGACTAATGGGGCAGAAAAGAGTTTTCAATTGTTGAAACAAAAAGTTACAGAACAACCTATTTTAGCACTTCTAGATTTTAATAAGGTGTTTCAAGTAGATTGTGATGCTAGTGGTATTGCAATAGGAGCTGTTATGAGCCAAGAAGGTAAACCTGTTGCTTATTTTAGTGAGAAGTTAAATGATGCCAAGAGAAAATATTCTGTTTATGATCAAGAATTTTATGCTATAGTTCAAGCATTGAAGAAGTGGAGACACTATCTACTTCCTAAGGAGTTTGTGTTGTATACTGATCATCAAGCTTTGCAATATTTGAATAGTCAAGGAAAGTTGAATCAAAGGCATTTGAAATGGGTTGAGTTTTTGCAGAGTTATACATTTGTTTTGAAACACAGGAGTGGAAAGTCCAATAGGGTTGCTGATGCTCTTAGCAGAAGGCAACTATTGCTGACAAAAATGCAGATTGAAGTGGTTGGGTTCAAGGAACTCAAGAATTTGTATCCAGAGGATCCTGATTTTGGTGAAGCTTGGAAAGCTTGTACATAACCTGTTACTTTAGACAAGATGAAATGGTTGGATTTCATCATCCAAGATGATATGCTATTCAAAAGGAGTTAGTTGTGCATTCCACGAAGTTCTATGAGAGATAATCTCATCAAGGAGAAGCATAGCGGAGGATTGGCTGGACATTTTGGTCGTGATAAAACCCTTTCTTTGGTTAGTGAGAATTATTATTGGCCATAGTTGCAGCAAGATGTGAATAAGTTTGTACAGAGTTGTAGAGTATGTCAGATGGCGAAAGGAGTGAAGTAGAATACAAGGTTGTATCAGCCATTACCTGTACCAGAGAAGCCTTGGGAGGATATCAGCATGGACTTTGTTCTTGGTTTACCGAGGACTCAGTGGGGACATGATTCAATTTTTGTGGTGGTTGACAGATTTTCAAAGATGACACATTTCATTCCTTGCAAGAAGACTAATGATGATGTTCATGTAGCAGAATTGTTTTTCAGAGAAGTAGTGAGACTTCATGGTTTGCCAAAGACCATAGTTTAAGATCGGGACACTAAGTTTGTTGGATATTTCTGGCATACATTGTGGAAGAAGTTGAAGATAGATTTGAAATTTAGTTCATCGCATCATCCACAGACTGATGGACAGATAGAGGTGGTGAATAGGAGTTTGGGAAATTTGCTGAGATGTTTGGTTGGAGATAAGCCAACAGGATGGAATCTGATTTTACCACAAGCGGAATTTGCATACAATAATTCTGTCAACAGGAGCACTGGTAAATCACCATTCCAGATTGTATATGGAAGTAGTCCGAGAAATGCATCTGAATTGAGGAAGATAGATAAAGGAGAAATAAGTAGTGCTAAAGCTGCAGATTTTGCAGAACACTTGAAAAACATCCATGGGGAGGTGAGGAAGCATATTACCAAGATGAATGCACAGTATAAGGCTAAGGCAGATGAGAAAAGGAGGCATAAGGAATTTCAGGTTGGCGATGAAGTCATGGTTCATTTGCAGAACTAGCAGTTTCTAGTTGGTACATATAACAAACTGAAAATGAAGAAGTTTGGACCATGTAAGATACTAAAAAAATATGATTCAGAAAATGCATATGAGGTAGAATTGCCCACTGAGCTAAATATTTCACCAGTGTTTAACATTTCAGATCTGACAAAGTATCATGAAGGAGGTGTTGAAGATGAGATCACAGCAGCACAGTGGAATATTCCAGCAACTAGTTCAGACACTAAGGAGATTGAAGATATACTGGATACTCATGTTGGTAGAAGCACAAGAAACAGGACATATGAAGAATATCTGGTCAAGTGGAAAGGATGACCTGTTGAAGATTCATCATGGCTAACAAGGGTGGAGGTTAACCATCTTGGTTTTCCTCTGCACACCTGAGTCGTGACAGGGTCACTTCTCAAATTACCTTGGGTGTCTGATGCAGGAGCATCCTGGGTGTAAGAGCAATTTTGCATCACCCAAAAATATTTTTATTTTTATATTCATTAAGGGCTATTTTGTGCAGAGCTGCTATTTATGGAAAGTTATTATTTTTGGTAATTTTTTGTATATGCTCAGAATGATCTAATTTCTTTCTTGGAGGTTCATTATGGTCATATAAGTCTACCAGTAAAGTTTCATTGCCAGATCAAATGTATATTGGAAGATATTGAAGATTTTCGGTATTGGCAGCAAGGTACAGAAACTTTGAACTCAGTTTTGAAGGCTTTAGAGGCCCCAGATGAGGTCAAAAATTTGGGTGAGGGGAGCTTGCACTGGTCAAGCCTGTAGAGCGCTTCGTGGCATTTCCAAAATGGGGTTATAATAGCCGATCGGGTCAACTGGTGATGACTTATGGTCTTTGGAAGTTGGGCCACCTGAAATAGCGGAAAATAATTTTCTTCAAAATTTCTGTTTAGGTTTCAAAAGTTATTTTGAGCCGACTATGATGTAATAAAATGTAAAATAAAATAATTCTAAGTTTGGTCGGCCTTATTGGCTAAAATTTTGGAACCTTCCCAGATGGTGGAAAATTGTCTATATAATGAAGGCTGTATTATTTTATTAGGCAGTTCAGAATAGTTCTGGGTAGTAGATTTGGGTAATAATTCGAGGCTTTGTCCTACAGAATATTGTAAGGGAATGCCCATGTGGCTTTGCATATTGTAATTCTGAAAGTTTGTAATTCCACATTTGTGGAGATAATAAGAAGTCAATTTTCTGTTCATGCATATTGTTGTTGTTTCTCTGTTTCTGTTATGTGTTTGTGGTATTAAGGGGAGTACCCTTCATCAAGTGGTATCAGAGCAGGAGTTCCTTAGTGTGTAAACAGATCACCGACTGTGAGGATGTTTGCACTAGGATCGTGGTTAGGTTTCAGCGCGCATTGGGAAAATGCCTACATAATGGGAACGTGGCGGAAGAGCTGGTGTTGTAACACCTGAGCTTAGAGCGCTCCAGAGACAAGTGCGAGCATTGCAAGAAGAGATTCGCAGAGGAATGAATCTTAATGTCAGAGATGAAAGCGAGGATGAAGCCGAAGAAGAAGATCAAGAAGAAGTTGAAATTGTTAACCAGGAGGAAGAAAGACTTTTTCGGGCCATTTCCAAGATTGGGAAAAGACCTAAGATTGAGGTCCCTACATTTTCTGAAAATCTTAACCCAGAAGAATTGATCGACTGGATCAATGAATGTGAGGAATATTTTGAGTATAAAGATGTTGAGGATCTTGATAGGGTCAAATTTGCGAAGGCCAGACTGAAAGGTCATGCGAAGATATGGTGGCAAGAAATTTAGTTGGAGCGAAATAGAAGGGGAAAGGAGAAAATCACGAGATGGGATCGGATGGTGGATAAATTGAAGCGACAGTTCATTCCTGTTGATTATGAGCTTGACCTACTGAAGAAAATGCAAAGTTTGAAGCAAGCGGAAAGATCTATTTAGGAATATACTGAGGAGTTCTATCGGCTCCTCATCAGAACAGGCCATGCAGAAGCTGATAAGGAGAAAGTTTCCCATTACCTTAACAGATTGAGGCCGAGCATTCAGGAGGAGCTCAATCTGGTTCGAATGAATAGTATTGAAGAGGCATACCAGTTTGCCCTAAAAGTAGAAGAAAAGTTGAACAAGAAGTTTGAGAGCAGACAAAATGGAAGAGGTCGCGGTGGACGATCTGGTGGATGGTCATATGGTCACCGAAATGAAGATTTGAAAAAGAAGGATGAGGCCAGTAGCAGTCAGAATCAGTGAGAAAATAATTCCAATCGCTTCCAGGATCAGAATAATAGAGATCAGAGAGGAAGAGGAAGAGGACAAAGATCTAAAAGAGGTGGCTTCTGTGGAACATGTTTTCACTGTGGAGAAGAAGGTCATAGGGCATTTGAATGTCCTTAGCACCAAGGAAGAACAGACAGGAGAAATGAAGGCTAGGCCAGAGTTGCACATGTAGATGAAGATGCTAGATCATCAAATTCTTAAGATGCTAAAAGAGGAGAAACGTTGATTAACAGAAGAGTCCTGTTGAGTGGTGAGAATGAACCTGAGCAAAGGAGGAGCCTGTTTCCCACCAGGTGCAAGTGTGAAGGTAAATGTTGTGATGTAATTATTGATAGTGGAAGCACTGACAATTTGGTGTTAGAAGAGATGGTGACAAAGTTGAAGCTCAAGAGATAGAAACACCCACATCCATATCAGATTGCCTGGGTACAGGATGACCACAAGGTCATGGTCAATGAACAATGCCTAGTGAAGTTCAAGGTTGGCAGATACCAAGATGAGGTATTATGTGATATCATATCTATGGATGCATGTCACATGTTGTTGGGTAAACCATGGTAGTTTGACAGATGTGTTGTACATGATGGTCGTGCGAATACCTATTCCCTAACAAAGGATGGAGTGTGACATAAGCTAAAACTATTGAAGGAGACTGAAGAAAAGGTATGTGGTAATGCAAGGATAACTTTTGTTGATGGAAGAAATTTTCTAGATGGTATGAGGCATGAGCATGTATGTTTTTCTTTAATTCCAAAAGCTGGTAAAGAGGAAGTAGAAGATGTTCTTGTAGAAGTTGTAGATTTGTTGAATGAGTTTCAAGATATTATACCCGATAACATGCCCGATGGATTACCACCAGTTAGGAAGATCAGTCATCAGATGGACTTGATCCCAGGAGTGAGTTTTCCGAATAAGGCAGCACATAGAACGACACCTGTAGAAAGTGAAGAGTTGAACAGGCAAGTACATGAGTTGTTACTGAAAGGATTAATCCGTGAGAGTCTGAGTCCCTGTGTTGTACCAGCGGTATTAGCACCAAAGAAGAATGGAGAGTGGAGGATGTGTATAGATTCAAGAGCAATAAACAAGATCACAATCAAGTATAGGTTTCCATTGCCATGAATGGATGATATTATGGACTGTTTGAGTGGAGATGTGTATTTCTCAAAGATAGATCTGAAGATTGGATATCATCAGATTCAGATCAAAGAAGGAGATGAATGGAAGACTGCCTTCAAGACAAAGGAAGGACTGTATGAGTGGTTAGTCATGCCTTTTGGGCTAACCAATGCACTGAGCACTTTCATGCAGCTCATGAACGAAGTTCTGAAAGAATTTCTTGGTAAGTTTGTCATTGTTTACCTAGATGATATTTTGATCTTTAGTAAGACATTGGAGGAGCATATGATGCATATTCATATGGTATTTGATAAGTTGAGAGAAGAGAAATTGTTGATTAATTTGAAGAAGTGCAGTTTTGTGAAGAAAGAGTTAGTGTATTTGGGATTTGTAGTTTCAGCAGAAGGTCTAAAAATGGACCCAGAGAAGGTACAGGCTATCCTTGAATGGCCTACTCCAAGGAATGCTACTGAGGTAAGATCTTTTCATGGTTTAGCTAGCTTTTACAGAAAGTTTATTAGAAATTTTAGCAGTATTTGTGGACCCTTGACTGAAACAATGAGAGGGGATAGAAAAGAATTTAAGTGGACTAATGGGGCAGAAAAGAGTTTTCAATTATTGAAACAAAAAGTTACAGAACAACCTATTTTAGCACATCCAGATTTTAATAAGGTGTTTCAAGTAGATTGTGATGCTAGTGGTACTACAATACGAGCTGTTATGAGCCAAGAAGGTAAACCTGTTGCTTATTTCAATGAGAAGTTAAATGATGCCAAGAGAAAATATTCTGTTTATGATCAAGAATTTTATGCTATAGTTCAAGCATTGAAGAAGTGGAGACACTATCTGCTTCCTAAGGAGTTTGTTTTGTATACTAATCATCAAGCTTTGCAATATTTGAATAGTCAAGGAAAGTTGAATCAGAGGCATTTGAAATGGGTTGAGTTTTTGCAGAGTTATACATTTGTTTTGAAACACAAGAGTGGAAAGTCCAATAGGGTTGCTGATGCTCTTAGCAGAAGGCAACTATTGCTGACAGAAATGCAGATTGAAGTGGTTGGGTTCAAGGAACTCAAGAATTTGTATCCAGAAGATCCTGATTTTGGTGAAGCTTGAAAGCTTGTACAGAACCTGTTACTTTAGACAGGATGAAATGGTTGGATTTCATCATCCAGGATGATATGCTATTCAAAAGGAGTCAGTTGTGCATTCCACGAAGTTCTATGAGGGAGAATCTCATCAAGGAGAAGCATAGCGGAGGATTGGCTGGATATTTTGGTCGTGATAAAATCCTTTCTTTGGTTAGTGAGAATTATTATTGGCCACAGTTGCAGCAAGATGTGAATAAGTTTGTACAGAGTTGTAGAGTATGTCAGATGGCGAAAGGAGTGAAGCAGAATACAGGGTTGTATCAGCCATTACCTGTACCAGAGAAGCCTTGAGAGGATATCAGCATGGACTTTGTTCTTAGTTTACCGAGGACTCAGCGGGGACATGATTCAATTTTTGTGGTGGTTGACAGATTTTCAAAGATGGCACATTTCATTCCCTGCAAGAAGACTAATGATGTTGTTCATGTAGCAGAATTATTTTTCAGAGAAGTAGTGAGACTTCATGGTTTGCCAAAGACCATAGTTTCAGATCGGGACACTAAGTTTGTTGGATATTTCTGGCGTACATTGTGGAAGAAGTTGAAGATAGATTTTAAATTTAGTTCATCGCATCATGCACAGACTGATGGACAGACAGAGGTGGTGAATAGGAGTTTGGGAAATTTGTTGAGATGTTTGGTTGGAGATAAGCCAACAGGATGGGATCTGATTTTACCACAGGCAGAATTTGCATACAATAATTCTGTCAACAGGAGCACTGGTAAATCACCATTCTAGATTGTATATGGAAGTAGTCCGAGAAATGCATCTGAATTGAGGAAGATAGATAAAGGAGAAATAAGTAGTGCTGAAGCTGAAGATTTTGCAGAACACTTGAAGAACATCCATGGGGAGGTGAGGAAGCATATTACCAAGATGAATGCGCAGTATAAGGCTAAGGTAGATGAGAAAGGGAGGCAGAAAGAATTTCAGGTTGGCGATGAAGTCATGGTTCATTTGCGGAAGGAGCAATTTCCAGTTGGTACATATAACAAGCTAAAAATGAAGAAGTTTGGACCATGTAAGATACTGAAGAAACATGATTCAGGAAACGCATATGAGGTAGAATTTCCTACTGAGCTAAATATTTCACCAGTGTTTAACATTTTAGATCTGACAGAGTATCATGAAGGAGGTGTTCAAGATGAGATCACAGTAGCACAGTGGAGTATTCCAGCAACTAGTTCAGACACTAAAGAGATTGAAGATATACTAGATAGTCATGTTGGTAGAAGCACAAGAAACAGGACATATGAAGAATATCTGGTCAAGTGGAAAGGACGACCTGTTGAAGATTCATCATGGCTAACAAGGGTGGAGGTTAACCATCTTGGTTTTCATCTGCACACCTGAGTCATGACAGGGTCACTTCTCAAATTACCCCAGGTGTCTGATGCAGGAGCATCCTGGGTGTAAGAGCGATCTTGCATCACCGAAAAATATTTATATTTTTATATTCATTAAGGGCTATTTTGTGTAGAGCTGCTATTTATGGAAAGTTACTATTTTTGGTAATTTTTTGTATATGCTCAGAATGATCTGATTTCTTTCTTGGAGGTTCATTATGGTCATATAAGTCTGCCAGTAAAGTTTCATTGCTAGATCAAGTGTATATTGGAAGATATTGAAGATTTTCGGTATTGGCAGTAGGGTACAAAAACTTTGAACTCAGTTTTGAAAGCTTTAGAGGCCCCAGATGAGGTCAAAAATTTGGGTGATGGGTGCTTGCGCAGGTCAAGCCTATAGAGCGCTTCGTGGCGTTTCTGAAATGGGGTTATAATAGCCGATCGGGTCAACTGGTGATGACTTATGGTCTTCGGAAGTTGGGCCACCTGAAATGGCAGAAAATAATTTTCTTCAAAATTTCTGTTCGGGTTTCAAAGCTTATTTTGAGCCGACTATGATGTAATAAAATGTAAAATAAAATAATTCTAAGTTTGGTCGGCCTTATTGGCTAAAATTCTGGAACCTTCCCAGGCGGTGGAAAATTGCCTATATAAGGAAGGTTGTATTATTGTCTTAGGCAATTCAGAATAGTTCTGGGTAGTAGATCTGGGTAATAATTCGAGGCTTTGTCCTACAGAATATTGTAAGGGAATGCCCATGTGGCTTTGCATATTGTAATTCTGAAAGTTTTTAATTCCACATGTGTGGAGATAATAAGAAGCCAATTTTCTGTTCTTGCATATTGTTGTTGTTTCTCTATTTCTGTTATGTGTTTGTGGTATTAAGGGGAGCACCCTTCAACAGTAAGACAATGTTTTCACTAGTGCACTCAGACATAGTTTTTGTTCACGATGTTGACTGGAGTACATTCAGTTCTTGCACACTTGAACATAGACTCTATGATGTCTATTAGACACCCATCTTAGAGTGAAAGTTAATACGGCATGTACAGAAATAGTTATGGCAGTTTTACCGAAGATAGTGTTAAGCCAACATGATAGAATATGAAGACAGAATTGGTAAAGAGTTAAGGGATTATTTTGTTTATCAAAATAATGTCTTAACAATATAAAGGGATGACATCCTATATGTTTACCCTTAGATAAAGTCATTTTGTAATATGGTAGCCGACCATGTAAAGTTATTAGTCTTAATAACTTGTATAAATATGATTGTAAATTGTAAGAAAGAAGAGAGTAAGAAAATGAAGTAATGATGTAATATGAGAGACATATGATAGCGACAGTGAAAGAGCAGTGAAGTGATATTAATGCAAGAAGCATAAGGTTATGTACCTTGACCTCATTTTGTAATCAATGTATATTGTACATTACTTGTTTGGGCAGTGGGCTCAGCTGGTAATCACTTTTGTACTACCAACTCCTAACAGGGTTGAGGCTTCTAAAAAGGCCTATAGTCCCTTAATCAAGACTAATACACTATATGCTTGTAATAGACTCCTAACAGGGTCAACATCCTTAATAGGATACTTTTGATTAGTGGATCTTTGTGGGTACCATCCCCACTGGGGTTTTCCCTTGGCCAGGGTTTCCTTTAGAACAAATCATGTGTTATGAGTTCTTTAATTTTATTTCTATGCATGATGTTTAGCTTCTTATGTTATGCATGTATAAAGATAATCTATTATATCCATAATTGGGCAAAAGATAAAGTTTGTAGAATACTGATTCATCCCCCCCCCTCAGTATTACCTATTTCTAACAATTGGTATAATCTTTTTGTGACACAATTTTGTAACCCTCCCTTCTTTATTTTGTCATTGTTGTCAAAGGGGGAGAGATATACAATAAAAAATTGATATATATAATAAGGATTGATACTCTTAGGGGGAGTAGTGTATTAGAGATAATATTTTTGAGGAGTTATGAGGATAGTATATGTATCTTATACTATGGCCACAATTTTGAAACAATTTTGAGTTTTTGAGCTTGTACACTTAGCCAATTTTCTCATATGTTGCCACTAATGAAAAAGGGGGAGATTGTTGGAAATTTGGCTGAGTTAAGTACATAGATGTTGTCATTATGGTAACATATGATCCACATGAAGATCACACAGGTCAAAGAGAAAGAATAGCAGAGCGCATTGCAAATTTGTCTAAGTGTAAGATAGTGTTTTCACCAGTGCACTCAGACATAGTTTTTGTTTGTGACATTGACTGGAGTAAGTTTAGTTCTTGTGCACTTGAACATAGACTCTATGATGTCTATTGGATACCCATCTCAGAGTGCAAGTCAGTACGACATGTACAAAAATAGTTATGGCAGTTTTACCGAAGATAATGTTAAGCCGACAGGACAGAATATGAAGACAAAATTGGTAAAGAGTTAAGGGATTATTTTGTTTATCAAAATAATGTCTTAACAATATAAAGGGATGACATCCTAGATTTTTACCCTTAGATAAAGTCATTTTGTAATATGGCAGCCGACCATGTAAAGTTATTAGTCTTAATAACTTGTATAAATATGATTGTAAATTGTAAGAAAGAAGAGAGTAAGAAAATGAAGTAATGATGTAATATGCGAGACATATGATAGTGACAGTGAAAGAGTAGTGAAGTGATATTGATGAAAGAAGTATAAGGTTATGTACCTTGACCTCATTTTGTAATCAATATATATTGTACATTACTTGTTTGGGCAGTGGGCTCAGGTGGTAATCACTTTTGTACTACCAACTCCTAACAGGGTTGAGGCTTCTAACAAGGCCTATAGTCCCTTAATTAGGACTAATACACTATATGCTTGTAATAGACTTCTAACAGGGTCAACATCCTTAACATGATACTTTTGATTAGTGGATCTTTGTGGGTACCATTCCCACCAGGGTTTTCCCTTGGCCAGGATTTCCTCGAGAACAAATCATGTGTTATGAGTTCTTTAATTTTATTTCTATGCATGTTGTTTAGCTTCTTATGTTATGCATATGTAAAGATAATCTATTATATCCATAATTGGGCAAAAGATAAAGTTTGTAGAATATTGATTCACCACCCCCCCCCCCTCTCAGTATTCCCTATTTCTAACACTGTGGTCTTTGGCGATCAAGCGAGGGCCAATGATATATTTATTGATCGATGATAGTCTTATTATAATAAATTTTTATTAATCTATTCAATTGTATGAAATATAATATGATTGCATATTGTAATTCAATGGAATATTTTGTATTATCGTATTTAGTTGTTACTGACTACTTTATCCAAAATTGTTTACTTTTTTGTCCTTTAATAGCCTGATCTCTAGTTATGGATTGACAGTTAGTGTTTCTTTCAGCAATCAAGCGACTATGTATTCTCTTGTTCTCATGATCCTTGGTAGTTTTCTTTAAACATTCAATGACTGAGTGAATGCAACGGTCTCTCATTCGCTTGATTAAATGGTTAAATCTTGTGGTATCTGGTGATCAAGCGAGGGCCATTGATGTATTTCTTGATCGATGGTAGTCTTAGAAGCATGAAAGTATTATGTGATCAATCGAATTTTGTGTTCGCTTAATCTCCAGCTCTCGCTAATGACTAGTAAATTTGAAAAGGGTTTGCTATGGTTGTTGTATCATTTTTAAACTTTATATGATTGTAAATACTGTAATTCAATGGAACGTTTTGGATTATCAGATTTATATGTCAGTGGCTTCTAAATTTGAGATTGTTTACTTTTTGTGTTTGCATTGATTGTATGTGTTTTAAAGAGTATATCATTTTGTTTATTTTAGAAAATTATAATGTTAAAGAGTTGAATATATTATGTTAGGAACTATTGGATTTTGAAATTAAAATGTACTAATTCAATTTTGAAATATCGATAATTTTGAAAGACAGATAATAGTTTTGTATTCTCCTTGATTGTATTTGTTTTATAAGTTTAGAATAATATTAGTTATTATTACTAATGTATTCAATTATATTTTTACTATATTATTAAGAATTTTAGTTAATCTATTCTTAATTTTTTTTTATATACTATATAATATGTTAGAATATATAACACATAATATATTCTTAATATTTAGATCATTACATATTTACATTAAATATTTTTATCTATTAGATTGTATAAATATATTTAAAATTATAATAATATGCTAGATAGTAGATACTTTTATAGGTCATTATCTTTTTTACTATTAAATTATTTATCTTCTTGGGATTCAATAAATCAATAATAGATCATGTTCATTGATAACAATATTTTTTTAATATTAAAATTCAAGCAAATATACTGCAATATTTTGGGTGGTAGGAGTGTATTTTTAAGAAAGATTAATAACCAATCTGTCATTGAAAAATGAGGAATCTCTATAGAATTTTGGATTTTTCAGTAATTGTTTTTATTTATTAATGCAATAATTAATTATTGTGATATAATTTTAAATGTTAGATGTAATTATAGTATAATTGAAATATATATATTAAAGATGTTTATTTATATAATTCAATTTATTTAATTTTAATGATTGACAATTTATATTATTTGAATATGATTTGGGATGATTGAATCAACTAAGATTATTTCGCCATTTTTCAATGATTATTGATGTGTAGGTACTATTTATTATAAAACTATTTTCATTTTTATAAAACTATTTCCATATTTATTTTCTAAATGTAATTTATTAAATATTTAAAGGATCCTAATATTTAGAGTATATGGTTAATATAAATATATGAGATGAACTTTTTAGAAACAATATATTATTTGTATTTGTATATGTTATTTGAAGATGATGTTGCAGCTTGGGACAAGAGTAGCAAACCGAAGAAGAAGAAGCCAGGTATCATCGAATTAGAAGCAGAAGAAGAGGAGTGAATTACACATGACACCTGATCCTTAAATATAGGGATTGTAACTATCATACAGAGAATGATGTAATTTGAAAAACTTTGTTAAATACAAATAAAATTTGAAAAACTTTGTTGCAATACATTATTTCTTTTATTTTTGCAAGAGAACATTTGTTTTCTCTAGTGAGTTAACTATTTGCAAACAATACATGTATTAAACTTGTTTTACAATAATTCTCTTTTTACTTTATTTGTTTATGATTGGTTAAATATATTCTCTAGTTAGAACTAAATGTAATATATTGAGAAGCATTGTTTCTTTGCATATTGAAAGAATCTATGTATTTATTTTTTAGTATAATTAATGGAATAGTTGATATTTTTGTATATGGTTGATAAAATATAGCATTTGGATTGAACTGAAGCTTACATGCAATACTTGTATTAATTTAGTTTCTTGGAAAGTAGAATTTTTTTTTGAAGTTTAAATATCATCAGCTTTCTATAAACAAGTAGTATAGATGTAGTTTACTGTAAACTGAGTAAACTAACAACCTTAAGGCATAACATTAGGGCCAATGGGTTCATCTGTGATAGGGTTCAAATCATTGAACCAGTAAAGGTGCTCGAATGTTTGACTAAGTACACCCCAGTTGTATGTGTCAAGATTAATAGTTGGATAGGATTTACAAGTGGTTTGGGTCCATGTAGGGATTTGTTCCCTTACAATCTTTCTTATACATTCATGTATGGGCATAGATAAATAACGTCCCTATGGTCCCCATCTTTGTATGACCTGTTGGTTCCACAATGTGTTTGAGCTTGATACAAAATGCAAGAAGTATATTTGACCATGATAGCAAAGGTTCTGCAAAGATGTTGTATTGGTTTGTGGAGCTCGAAGCAGTTTCTCTAACCATAATTCTCCCGTACCATGTATCAAAGAAGAGTATTCAGTTTCAGATGCTATTGATGCTGGTTGAAACCATATCTTGCTTGGGATATGATGAACCTCCATTGGATTGCATGTTTCACAAGTCTCCAATTCTGATATATATGGATCCCTATAAAAGTGGGAAAAATTTCTTTGTGATACTGGACAATATGTTATTAGTCATCTTTCTTGTAGTAAGCTTTGTGCAAACAATCCTGAAATTCTTTCTTCTTCATGTATCAACTGAATTTCCACATGCTGAAAGAAGTCATCAATTACAATTATTCTCTATCGCAATATTTCTACAAAGTAGTTCAAAAATTATTAATAAGAATACCAATAATGCCATAGTAAATTATTTGTATAATTTACATTCAATTCCAAATTCAAATTGTAATTAAAAATACTTAGCATTTACTTTTAAATGGAAATCTACTATTTTGTAGAGGGTGAGATTGGTTCTAGTACAAATTTCAAAAAATTATAAATCTATCTAATATTTTGTAGATGATAACCAATTGAATCGAGGTCATATTGTGGTGTCTCACAAAGAACAAAATTATGTAGAAGTAATAACCAATTTAAAATAAAAGACACATATTTGTCTATAGACCTTTATTAGAGAAATAATTGTGTATACAATATACCTTCAAATTGGTAAGCATTTTGGGACAGGTAATTTAACAATCAAATTCTAGGTGTGACTCTGTCTAGGCAGAGCATTGGATTTCTAACCCTAATTTAGGCCTGTAGATAATAATCACCACTCTAACTTTTATATTCAGCATTTTTAGGTTGTTGAAGAGCTGATTTTTCCTAATATATTGGTTCAAATCAATTTCACCATATCGGTAGGTATCTCTATTATTGTAAATATTTTTCCCAATGAACTTAGGTAAATACTTTTTGGTATTCAAATAAACAAAATTTACAAGAAATGGAGGAGGGAAGAAGGGTCGAGATTGAATGAAAGTACTGTAAGTTTTTTAAAATCCAAGATGTTGCTATGAGTTCCCTTTAAATTCCCAACTACTATGTGCTTTCCCTCAAGTTTCATGTTGTTGTGTGTTGTTGTAATTTTCCTTGAAGTATTTTATGTGCGAGTATTTTAATCCTCACTTTTATTGACTATTTATAGAACAATAGGGTAGTGTTGTAGAGTGTGTTCCACACGAAACAATAACTGCATGAGATGATATTTAGAGGAATGTAATTAATGCAATGCGATGGACTTGTGCATAGGTAGGTTTACAATACTTATCTATGTACTACATCGTCATTAGTTGAATCAGTGATGGGTTAAATAAATGATTTTTAAGTATGTTCAATATGAATAGTCTATAAGAAATTATCCTTTTAATATTTGAATGTCAGATTCAACAGATGTAAAAAATGTCCATATACTCTTGCCCTATGTTTTTTTTTCCCTCAATAGGGTTTTTATTTTCAAAAATACCCTAAGTATGCCCTAGATCTTTATATTTCTGAGTTACTTTTTGAGGCACTTAAAGGTTCACATATGCACGTGGTCATTTATCATACCTAGTATTTTCTGAATCTCATAACAAGTTTCAAAAATTCGGTGATTCAGTGACAAAGACATGGTCTTTAATTTTCTCTTTGTCTTTTAGTCACTTAATTTGTAGTTTTAAATTGGTAGTTAATGATTTGATTTGGTGATTGGACGATAATGCAATCTCCAATTCGTGTGATTCCTGGTGATTTCCCCTAAACATCTGGTGACGTAGTGCAGTGCTTTTCTCCCATTTGCTAAATGTAACGGTAAATTGGTAAAGTGTTCAAAAATAACATGAGAGTCGTAGATGAAGATTAGGATCAATGGTTAGTATTATATCTCGGTATTAACTCTGTAGTGTATATTGGATTCAGCAATCAAGCAAACAAGGTGTTCACTCAATCTCCAAGACTTAGTGATCAAGGGAAACATATTAAGTAATTCAGCGATCAAGGATGAATTATTCTTTAGTTGTGTAATGTCCAGATACTAAGATATTAGTAAAGATAATATATTCAGTGATTTAGCGAACATAGTGTTCACTTAATCTCATATAGGTGAAGCTTAGAGACTTTTTTCCTAGCGATCTAGCGACACAGGGAAAGGGTGATAAGATAATTGTTTTTCCATTTAGCGAATAAGAAACTAAAGGCTATCGCTAAGTCTTGAGATAATTTGGTTAAGTCTTAAAGCATCTAGTGGTTTAGTGATAGCCATGGATAATATTGAAGAACAACAGTCAACATGCAATCTCAGAAAAGAACAAAGGTTAATGTTTTTCTTTAGCGATTCAGAGATAATGGTGTTCGCTGAGTCTCCCAATATAACCAAGGTTACTATAATCTTTTAGAGATCAAGAGAATACAACAGTCGCTAGATCTCAAGGTCAAATTTGAGTTAAGGTTTCCATTCAGAGATTTCAAGAAAAAAGCTTTCAGTCGCTCGATCTTGCAATGTAACTAAAGTTAGTAGAATGATCTGGAGATCACATGAAGTCTTTCAATCACTCAAACTCCATAAATGATGAGTTAAAAGAAGGGAACATTTACTCCATGATAGTTCAAGATAGGGAACTTTTTGATTGGAAAAAGGGCACTGCCATAGGTTAGTTTTGTTATCTCTATTTTAGAATTAAAGATTGTCATTAGTATCAAAGGTCATCTAGTCAGTTATCTATGCTATTGAGTTGGTAAATCCAAGTACTTCAAGCTACTCATGCTAATTGGTCAACTACACAAGCCTTCACACCAAGTTGAATTAAGGCATACTAAACACAAAATGATATTAGTTCATACCGACGACCAGAGCAGTTTTATTGAGCATTAGTGTACATTGATACTGAGCGTCAGTAAACACCGAGTAGATTGGACACCGAGCATCAGGATATTACTGAGCAGTATATACAGTGTTTATCGAGCATCATAGAAAATGACATAGTAATCAAGAAAGGCACATTTATCTATGTAAATGGTTACAAGAGAATCACATAACATTTTACCAAGATCGAGGATCATTTATTGTAAGATTCCATCATTAATTGTGATGATGATCTTTATGTATTTGCTAGATCTAGATTATTTTTGTACACCGTATATCTTAGGGTTTTCTTTAAGATATTGTAAAGTGAGTTTTGTTAAGCGACAAAAGCAGTAAGCTATATAATTATATTTTCATATCATTTTGATATATACTAAGAGGTGAAGAATCTTAAAAAGGAAGTTAAGAAGAAGAAAAGAAGTTCTTGAAGCATTAGCCAACTTCAAGATATCAGTTATCAGACAAAGCATAATAGAATGAAAAGTTATTCAGATTAAGCAGAATCAAAAGGATATTGAAAAGCTCATAGTTGATATCTTCACAGAAAAAGGTGATATCTATTCAATACTTCATAGATCTATAATCAAACAAGGTTGAGCTGTCATTAGTAGATATATCTTGTTATTTTCTAACTATTGTAATAGAGTTTGGGTAAAATCTCCTAACAAAGTAGACCTAACAGTCTTTTTTTAAATCTCTTAACCGAGTGCACACTCAAGTAGTGTTACTAAAATCCTATAGCTAGGTAGATCTAATCAATCTAAAATGTTACTCCTAACAGGGTAAGATCATGAGAAGTGATCACCACTTGTAGCCCTAACAGGAAACCCTTTTCTATCTACAGTAGTAGAGAATTTTTTGGTGTCATCCCCACCATAGTTTTTACCTTCCAACAAAGGTTTCTACGTTACCAAAATACTTGTGTTATGGAACTGATTTATTGTTGATTTCATGCTATTTATCTTTGATAGTTAAATGAATGAATGATGCATGCAATGGATTCAAGTTATAGTTGAAGGTTACTACTATTTATTGCTTAAGGTTTAAGAGTTGAGAGTTTTTGTGGGCACTAATTCACCCCTCCCCTCTCAGTACCCTATCTCTCCAATCCAACAATTGGTATCAGAGCTTAGTTCTCTTATTGGATAGTTTAACCACTGAAGGGTAAAGACCTAGTTGTGGACAAGTATAAGTTAGATAAAACACTAGAGAATCAAAAGATTCAAATGCAGATGTTTTTTGAGCAGTATGATCAGGCTAAGAATGACTTGAAAAAGTTACTAGTTCAAAGGAAGAATTTGGCTATTATGGAGGATGACATTAGTTACCATGAAGAAGAGATTGATGATGTATTTGATAACATTGGATCTAGTTTAGGATGTATTTTTGATGGTTCTGAAAGTGCAATCTCTGATTTGTCTGAAAAGAATCTTCACTTAACTAAACAAGTGAAAGCACTACAAATCGGTCAGGAATCACAGATGGTGAGAATAGTAGAAGTAATGAACAATGCTAGATAGGCTGAGCAAGAAAGGAATCTAGCTATTGAAGACCGAAGAGAGATAACTGAACAACTTCAAGAAAAAGAAAGTGAGATACATAGACTCACCGAGCACCATTTCAAAAAATTTATTCAGGTGATGATTGCAAACCAAGAGGTCAACCGAGTTAATGGTGAATTGTCAAGAAACTTGAACATATTGGAGTACTCAGAGAAGAGAATGAGAAGTTGAGAAATGAAGTAAAGACTCAACAACAAGACAATGAAATGATGAAATTGGCTGAAGATAGTTCTAAAAGGATTGATGATTTTTTGACTAATCAAAGAAGGTTTGGAAGAAAAGCTAGATTAGGCTATACCGGAGAAGGAGAATCATCCAAAGAAGCTAAACATGTGAACAATCAAAATCAAAGGCCTAAGTTTCTGTCATGCCATCACTGTGGTAAACTGAGACATACTTTTAATGTGTGTAGAAGCAAAGCACAAGGTAAACCTCCAGTCACTCCTAAGTTTAATGGTTATTGCTATTATTGTGGAAAATTTGGTCACCAAGCTTATGAGTGTAGAGCTAAATTGAATAAGAATGCTAACAATCCTACCATGGAGAAACTCAGTTATACTTGTAATGAACATGGACACACTGCACAAGAATGTAAGGCAAAAATGAAGCAAGTATGGATGCCAAAGAAGAAGATCAAATGCAAGCCTCATCAACCAAAGAGACAAGGTAATTCTTATGTTTGGGATTACAACACATGGGCTAACTGTATTGCATGTGCTAGATATGGGCACATTGCAAAAAACTGTATGAGGAAAGGAAGGATTGGACATTCACGAAGCTGGACAAGCATTGGAATGGCATGCTTACACTATCATAAGGTTGGTCATTTAAGCAAGGACTACAAAGACTAAGCACTAGAAGAAGGATGCATAATTGAGAATGGAAACCTCATAGATCCAGAACTCAGTTGGTTTGACAACATGTCTACTGAGGACTAAAATAAAATTGAGGAAGCAGTTATTCAAATGATGATACGCTTCAGAAAAGTTCCATTGGAATTTGCTACAACTTCTAGAGGCATTGGAAGAAAGAATAAATCAGAAATGGACTTATGCCTTGGATATCAAGAAGAAAATGAGGGAACAAGCCTTAGTATCACCAGTACCAAATTTATCTCTTGATGAAATTAAGGATTATATGGACACTTATTATAAGAGATTCAAAGTAAAAGGCCGTGCTATGCAAGTTTTAGATGAAAATCTAGTAGATATTGATGAGTCTAGTCAACTCATCTAGACATCGATTATTTCAGCTAGAGAGCAAGCTAAGAAGAATGCATTTCTGAATTTGTCTAAGAAGAGATAGAGGTCAAATGGAAAAGGTATATACATTGATGATGTTATAGAAAAGAAGACAAAAGAATCAGTTTTATCATTTAAAACTCTTGTAAATGAAGTTATAAGTATTTCATAGGATTCACCAGATCTAGTAGAGATCCAAGTTAAGGAGAAAAATGTTAATGATGTACTCATTAAGGACATTAAAAATGGTGATCCTGATGACAGGGATGATGATGAGGATATAAATGTAGCAGGAGAAAAAAATCAAGATGAAGGTATTTCTACTAAGCCTTCCATCACATCATTACCGAGTGAGCTTCCTATACTTGTAGAAGCTATTGAAATAATAAAAAAGTAACAACCCGAAGGCTCAAACCTTGAGCAACAAATGGATACTATAGGGGAACAAAGCACCGAAACACCTGCAGAAACAAACAAGCCTAAAGAAAAAGAGGAAACTAAAATAGAAACAAAGGGCCAAGATGAACCCAAAGCAACTGAGGCTACCCCACCTGATACATCATCAAAAGCTCCATCTTAGTCAACCAATGCACTAGTTACTGAGGAGCAGAAAAAGGAAGATAATGTGTCAACTGGGTAGAACAGATCGAAGGTATAAGAAAAAGCTATTATTCTAGTTGCAAAGAGCTCACCTCAAGAGCTTGAGAAGAAGAAGAAGAAGAAAAGAAAAGGAAAAGGGTCAGTCCCCTTAGAGGAAGTTATTGTCATACCAAATTGTGACCTGAGGACCCTAAGCCCTAAGGAACTAAGAAAATATGGGGAGTTGTGCACAAGGAAGGCAACACAGGAGAAATTGAGACAAGAATGCAATAGAAAGGAGATACTAGAAAATGTAAGAGATATCTTACAACGGGTCATACCAGAGGTACATATAAATGAGGATACTCCTATCATGGACCAACTTGCCACACTTGCTAAAGAAATAAATGCCCTAGATGTTGATGCTGAAAAGAGAATAGAAGAAATGGCAGAATAAAAAATTCAAGACAAGCTAGCAGAGAAGATTAGCCAAGAAGTGGCAATCAACAAGGTAAAATTAGTTGAGGTAATCACTGAGATCAAATATATCACTTAGTTAATAAGTCAAATTTTACTTAAGCTATGCACTATGGAAACATTCACTACTGAGATCAGTGAAAAGATTAACCAGCTTGACAATGAAATCAAAGACACTGCACAAATAGCTATAACTAAGCCACAAGCTTTTGCAAAGAACATATTAAGAGTTCAAGAACTCGAGCAATTAATAGTAGATCTCAAGAAGCAAGAAGAAAGAACAAGTGATCAGGTCACTGAATTACAAATTGAGCTCCTACCCTACCTAAAAAAATTTGAGAAACACATTGTCAAAGCGGAAACACTTGTTGCAACACCAGAAATTTATGTGTTGGAAAATATCTTTGACATGCATGCACAAGTTGGTCTTGAGCACATTGCTCTCACCAACTTGAAAGAGGAATGGGAAAACCTCTTGGATTCACTGAAGAAAACCCATCAGCACATTTTTGACAAGCTATAAGTATACATTTTTGTATTTGTCATTAATATAAAAAAGGGGGATAGTAATGTATATGCCAAATATGTAATTAGATGCTAAGTATATTACACACTACCGGGAGCATGCACCAAGAGGGAGTATAGAAATACTTTGTTTGATAAGTATCTATGTATATGGTGAAGATGTAATTTTTGAGACATAAGGTCTATATACATTTAAGGTTTTGATATTAATGCCAAAGGGGGAGATTGTTATCTCTATTTGAGCATTAAAGATTATCATTAGTATCAAAGGTCATCTAGTCATTTACCTATGCTATTTAGTAGGTAAATACAAGTACTTCAAGCTACTCATGCTAATCGGTCAACTACACAAGCATTCACACCGAGTTGAATTAAGGCATACTGAACACAAACGAATATTAGTTCATACCGAGCACTGGATAATTTTTACCGAGCATCAGTGTATATCGATACTGAGTGTTAGTAAACACTAAGCAAACTAGACACAGAGCGTCAGGATATTACCGACCAGTATATACAATGTTTATCGAGCATCACAGAAAATGACATAGTAATTAGGAAAGGCACATTTATCTATGTAAATGGTTACAAAAAAATCACAAAATGTTTTACCAAGATCGAGGATCATTTATTGTAAGATTCCATCATTAATTGTGATGATGATCTTTATGTATTTGCTAGATCTAGGTTATTTTTGTACACTGTAGATCCTAGGGTTTTCTTTAAGATATTGTAACCTAAGTTTTGTTAAGCAACAAAAGCGGTAAGCTATATAGTTATATTTTCATAACATTTTGATATATACTGAGAGGTGAAGAAGCTTGACAAGGAAGTTAAAAACAAGAAAAGAAGTTCTTGAAGCATTAGCCAACTTCAAGATATCAGTTATCACATAGAGCAGAACATAATGTAGAGTTATTTAGATTAAGAAAAATCAAAAGGCTACTGAGCAGTTTAGAGTTGATATCTTCACAGAAAAAGGTGATATCTATTCAGTACTTCATAGATCTGTAATCAGACAAGGTTGAGTTGTCATTAGTAGATATATCCTGTTATTTTCTAACCATTGCAATAGATTTTTGGTAAAATCTCCTAACAAATTAGACCTAATAGTCTTTTTGTAAATCTCTTAACCGAGTGCACACTCAAGTAGTGTTACTAAAATCCTATAGCTAGGTAGATCTAATCAATTTGAAATGTTACTCCTAATAGGGTAAGATCACGAGAAGTGATAGCCACTTGTAGCCCTAACAGGCAAACCGTTTCTATCTATAGTAGTAAAAAAATTTGGGTGTCATTCCCACTGTAGTTTTTACCTTCTAACAAGGGTTTCTATGTTACCAAAATACTTGTCTTATGGGACTGATTTATTGTTCATTTCATGCTATTTATCTTTGATAGTTAAATGAATGAGTGATGCATGCAATGGATTCAAGTTATAGTTGAAGGTTACTACTGTTTATTGCTTAAGGTTTAAGAGTTGAAAGTTTTTGTGAGCACTGATTCACCCCTCCCCTCTCAGTACCCTATCTCTCCAATCCAACAAGTTTTTGGTTAAATCATTACAAGATGGTTATTTCTTTGTGTAGGTATGTAGATCTAGAGGATTTCATTAAAAATGCTAGAATGTTTCTTATCCCAAATACTTTAATAATAAGAAGTCATGAGGGTGTGTGTAGGATCATGGTATACCAAACTATGGCCTTAAGTGGCAATGAAAAAATAGAAAATCAGAGTTAGTCAACTTGACGTAAAAGGTTGAACATCTTATGAACCTTATGTGAAAAAGTTGTAAGAATAGAATTTGTAGGGAATTGAATTTAGTCTCTAAACTACTAGCCCTTGTTTGAAATTTTTTTTGTCTAATTGTTCAAAATTTTAGATTTCAATGTAGTAGTATGAAAATTTTAGGGAAAAGATAAAAAGTACGTGTATGTCTGACCACCATAATCACAATCAAATGATTATATATTTTCCCAATATTCTAGATATAAGTAGTAGACTCATGCCGGGATGTGACGCATATTTTTTTGTAATGTTTGGTCAAATAAATAATTAATTATGAATTTTCTGCTACAACTTTTTCAGAATAAAAAAACTCTCGTGTTTGACCACCTTAACTAATTCAAAATTTTACCAAATTCAAATTTATTTTTCCTTATAGTAGCTGAAGCATAGAATGTGACGCATGTTTCGGATTTAAAAAATGTTAAACAGTTTGAAAGTTATAGTTTATTTTCAATCAGTATGTCAATTACGAGTTTAAAGATAACTCGATTTAAAAGTAAGTAATAATTACTTACTGAACCTGAAATTTGATAGCAATTATACCTATGGAAAGTTGATAATGTCTTTAAGAAACCCTTTTCATTTCATCAATTTCAGGTGAAAAAATAGTCATCACCGACATGGTTGAAGTCTCGGTATCAAGAACTATCTCCTGAAACATGCCTAAAGGGTTGACCACCCACGTTTGGTAATGCCCAAGAAAATACCAAGCCTAATTGGATATCCAATCCAATCGGTTATCTGATATTTTTGAATATCCGATAATATCAAATATCCAAAAAAGGCCACCTATTTTGAAATTTCAATTGCCCCACTTTTCCCAAATTCAAATTTCATAATAAATGTATTTTTTTAATAGCTATATTAATTGTCTTTTAAATTAAGTTGTATTCTTTTATGTTAATATTAATTCAAGTTTCATATTAAATTATATTTTTGTTATGTTAATATTAATTTCATTTTAAATATTAATATTAAATAATAATAACATAGCATAAATATTATAATATAAATTTTTATATTAGTATGTATTATATTATTTGATATACAAAATGATTTCAAAAAAATACCTGCACAGTTGATTTGAGGACAGACAGTTTCAGCCCAAATCCTCTTGAAAGTATCCATCACTGGATTTTTGTACAGACTCCTTGTAATTTCGGCGGTCTGACTATACTAAATAAGTAGATTTCAATGGAATTCCCCTCGATTGAATACACTCAATTGATTTTTTAACTCTTGAAAATAAATTTCACACAGATGTAGAACCACCATACACTCATCATTTGTTCTAGAAACTAACAATGGCATTAAAATTGATGTAAGAAAATTTAAGGTACATTGTCCACAAAAGATATATGAAACCTTTAAATATAAATTAAAAAGTGGAGGTGAAGGTTCTAGATTTAAGAGAGAGAGACATAGAGAGACATTTTAATGCTCAAGTGTGTCTGAAGGGGTCATAGGACCCCTTAGGACACACTTGAGGGTTTCAATGTGTCGAAAGGGGTCATGGGGACTTCCTAGGAGTTCTAGTATGTCTTATCATGCATTAGGACCCCTAGGAAGTCCTCATGACCCATTTCGACACATTGGAACCCTCAAGTGTGTCCTAAGGAGTCCTACAATCCCTTCAGACACACTTGAGCATTCAAATCTATCGAAAGGGGTCATGGGGACTTCCTAGGACCCCTAGGAAGTTCCCATGACCCCTTTCGACACATTTGAATCCTCAAGTGTGTCTGAAGGATTTGTAGGACCCCTTAGGACACACTTGATAGTTTTAATGTGTCGAAAGGGGTCATGGAGACTTCCTAGGGGTCCTAGTATGTCTTATCATGCGTTAGGACCCCTAGGAAGTCCTCATGACCCCTTTTGACACATTGGAACCCTCAAGTGTGTCCTAAGGGGTCCTAAGACCCCATTGGACACACCTAAGCATTCAAATCTATTGAAAGGGGTCATGGGGACTTCCTAGGGGTCCTAGGAAGTCCCAATGACCCCTCTCAAAAATTTGAATGCTCAAGTGTGTTTGAAGGGGTTGTAGGACCCCTTAGGACACATTTGAGGGTTTCAATGTGTTGAAAGGGGTCATGGGGACTTCCTAGAGGTTCTAGTACATTTTATGATACGTTAGGATGCCTAGGAAGTCCTCATGACCCCTTTTGACACATTGGAACCCTCAAGTGTGTCCTAAGGGTTCCTACAATCCCTTTGGACACACTTGAGCATTCAAATCCATCAAAAGGGGTCATGGGGACTTTCTAGGACCCCTAGGAAGTCCCCATGACCCCTTTTTGATAGATTTGAATGCTCAAGTGTGTCTGAAGGGGTTGTAGGACCCCTTAGGACACACCTGAGGGTTTCAATGTGTCCAAAGTAGTCATGGGGACTTCCTAGGGGTCCTAGTAAATCTTATCACATGTTAGGACCCCTAGGATGTCTTCATGACCCCTTTCAACACATTGGAACCCTCAAGTGTGTCCTAAGGGGTCCTACAACCCCTTTGGACACACTTGAGAATTCAAATTTGTGAAAATTAGTCATGGGAACTTCCTAGGACCCCTAGGAAGTCCCCATGACCCCTTTCGATAGATTTTAATGCTCAAGTGTGTCCAAAGGGGTCGTATGACCCCTTAGGACACACTTGATAGTTTCAATGTGTCGAAAGGGGTCATGGGACTTCCTAGGGTTCTAGTACATCTTATCACATGTTAGGACCCCTAAGAAGTCCTCATGACCTCTTTCAACACATTGTAACCCTCAAGTGTGTCCTAAGGGGTCCTATGACTCCTTAGGACACACTTGAGAATTCAAATGTGTCAAAAGGGATCATGGGGACTTTCTCGAGGTCCTAGTACACCTTATCATGTGTTAGGACCCCTAGGAAGTTCCCATGACCCCTTTCAACACATTTGAACTATCAAGTGTGTCCTAAGGGGTCCTACGACTCCTTAGGACACACTTGAGCATTCAAATGTGTCAAAAGAGGTCATGGGGACTTCCTTGGGGTCCTAGTATGTCTTATCACATGTTAGGACTCCTAGGAAGTCCCCATGAGCCCTTTTGACACATTGAAACCCTCAAGTGTGTCCTAAGGGGTCCTACAACTCCTTAGGACACACTTGAGCATTCAAATATGTCAAAAGTGGTCATGGGGACTTCCTAGGGGTCTTAGTATGCTTTATCATGCGTCAGGACCCCTAGGAAGTTCCCATGACCCCTTTTGATAGATTTGAACCCTCAAGTGTGTCCTAAGGGGTCCTACAACTCCTTAGGACACACTTGAGCATCTAAATGTGTCAAAAGAGGTCATGGGGCCTTCCTAGGGTTCATAGCATGCCTTATCACACATTAGGACCCCTAGGAAGTCCCCATGACCCCTTTAATCACATTAGAGCCCTCAACTGTGTCTTAAGGGGTCCTACGACTCCTTAGGACACACTTGAGCATCCAAATATGTCAAAAGGTGTCATGGGGACTTCCTAGTGGTCCTAGTATGCCTTATCACTCATTAGGACCCCTAGGAAGTTCCTATGACCTCTTTCGATACATTTGAACCCTCAAGTGTGTCCTAAGGGGTCATACGACCCCTTTGGACACACTTGAGCATTCAAATGTGTCAAAAGGGGTCATGGGGACTTCCTATGGGTCCTAGTATGCCTTATCACAAATTAGAATCCCTAGGAAGTCCTCATGACCCATTTTGACACATTGTAACTTTCAAGTCTATCTTAAGGGGTCCTACAACCCCTTTGGACAAATTTGAGCATTCAAATGTGTTAAAAGGGGTCATGGGGACTTCCTAGGTATCCTAGTACACCTTATCACGTGTTAGGACCCCTAGGAAGTCCTCATGACCTATTTCAACATATTTGAATGTTCAAGTGTGTCCTAAGGGGTCCTATGACCCTTCAAACACACTTGAGCATTAAAATGTGTCAAAAGGGGTCATGGGGACTTTCTAGGGGTCCTAATACATCTTATCATGCGTTAGGACCCCTAGGAAGTGCTCATGACCCCTTTTGACACATTAGAACCCTCAAGTGTGTCCCAAGGGGTCCTATGACCCCTTCAGACACACATGAGCATTCAAATGTGTCAAAAAGGGTTCATGGGAACTTCCTAGGGGTCCTACTTGTGTGCTAAAATGTTGTCACACTTTTATGAATCATTATATCCAAGATCTCTCAAGAATGATGTCTCAAATAGTGACTCATAGCTCTCTATTCATGGAGTGCAAGGGTTTGTGATGGAGGCCCTCAGATTTGACCTATGTTTTTGCCCATGCAAGTACACCATAAAATGAGAGATTCAAAGATGCATGCAAATAGAAATGAGATCTATTCTATATGATAACAATGCAAATTAATATATGAAAGAAAATGGCTGTGCAATATTAATCTATGAAAGGAAATATGAATCTAATCTAATATGAAAATGAAAGATTAATCTAATGGATTGCCTTGGGGCATGATAGAAGAAGACAAGAAAAGAGAAGTTTCAATATCCAAGCTCAAGTGCTCAAGTATCTTATCCAAAATCGCTCTTCAAACCTGTAACATAACAATTCACAAAATGCACATATGAAAATGAGAAGGAGAGGTCTCCTTATAAAGAATCTTGGACAGTCAAGATTAAGAGGCAAAAAGAAATGAGCAGCGGTAGAGATTAAATCTTGGTTGATCCATGTGCTCAAGATTCTCAAGAGGCAAAATCAATGGACATGGTTAAGAGGCAAAAATATGTGTGGAAGAGATTAAGAGGCAAAAACCTTTTTCAAAAAGTCAAAAGATTCTATCTCATAGGAAAGTGCACTTTACTTTATTATTTTTATTTTTTGTTATTTATTTATTATTTTTAGCAAAGTGGGTTCCAATATTTAATTAAAAGATTTTTTATTTATTTAAAAGAGATTTTTATTTAATTAAAAGGGATTTTTATTTAATTAAAAGAGATTTTAATTTAATTAAAAGGGAGCAAGTTCTCTCAATTAAATAAAATTTGGGAAATATATTAAAAATTTTGAATTAATTACAATTTGATCAAATAAATTGATTTGAATTAAAAATATTTAAAATCATTGATTCAGAAAATTGGTAAATTGATTCCAACATTGATAAATTGAAGAATGGGGCCAAAAGTCTAGGCGGCCATTTTAGGGTGCATACATTTGCTCCTCTTTGGGTGATGTCTAATCATTCTGGGAACACATGTGGCCAAAGAAAAATTGAAATGTGAGGTCGATTTAGGATCACAAAACAATCTAGACGTGTGATCATTCTAGGAACACGCCAGGACAAAGATAAGCTGATTGAAAAAGACAAGGCCAACACCATTGTAAATAAGTAATTGTCAAGTCTCCAATAAGAGATAAGAATCTCAAGCAAGAATTGAATTGATAAAACTGAATCAAAGATTCAAGTTTGATAGGTACTGCCCCCTCATGATCGAAATTGAAATGAGGTAGAGGAGAAATAGTAAATCGATAAATTTGATCAAATCAAACTAAAAATAAGGTTCTCGATGTAAGATGAAAGATATAAAGATCACAGAACCAAGGTAGATCATAAAAAATTATGCCCCAAGGTTGAATTAGAAGAAAAGAAGTGAGGTGAAAGAGAATGAAAGATCAAAGGTTGAAAGAGGTGAAAAGAAATGAAGAGAAGAAAAAATGTGCCTCAAGAAAGAGGATGCCTCAAAATCAATCAATTGTTTAAGATGGGAAATTTCAATTGAGATCACGAAAGAAGATAAGGAAATGAAGATCAGAATGTGATCGTAGATGATTAAATGCCCAAAAGAAAGATTAAGGAAAACCCTCTCAAACTCATAATGCAACCTAAAAATGCAAATTAACATGAAGTCTAACAATGCAAACTACATGAAAATGCAAAGGTGTACTTGCAACAAAGCAACTATAGGATCTTGTGTTCATCATTCATTAGAGAATGTCAAAGAACTTATTTTCATCATTGGGCCATTATTAACAGACATCGGAAAATCACACAACCATCACCAGTCACAAACGCAACTGTGAAGATATGAATGCGATTTATATCGGATTGGAATGTGGAAAGATTCTAACATAAGCATCAAAGACATAAAGGTCAAGATGACTTCAATGTTAGCTTACCCAATTTAATGTAGCAAAACTATGCTCGCATCAAGGCAAAGATGCTAGAATGACCATAAGAATGGTTGTGCAAAACAGTCAAGGATAATGCCTCAAATCTCCAAAGTGTTTCAAGGGAACAACAAGAGACACTCAAGATCTTCAAAAACACACCCACAAGCAGAAAGCAAATAAAAACATGCCCCATGCCCCAATTCCTCTAGCTATGCATCATAGAGAGACTTATTAGACAAAGACACTCAATGAAAATCAATAATAGTCAGCACACAAATAAAAGATCATGACATATCTCAAGCATTAAGCATTGTGTTTAAAAATTTAAGTGTGTTAACTGATACCAAGTTTTGAGGATAAGGATCAAATGCTTGCAAGCAGGTAAGATCACATGACAAAACTGGGTAAGACCAAACCAATAAGTGTTGAAAAATACTTGACGCCAGGTGGTGTGTTGAAAAACACAATTAGGGAGGTGTCAAAAAATACCGTTTGTGAGGTGTCCTAAAGACAAACGCATCCAAGAGACCAAAGCTAACACAATTATGCCCCTAGACAAAGACAAAGACCAATTCCAAACCAAGGCAACAAGGACAAGGCATAATGGATAAAGGTTAAGTGTCGAGGATGCATGCTAAGAAATAGGGGTGCAAAGGCCTCAAGTAGCGCACATTTCCAAGTTTTCACCACTTGGATCTATTGCAATTTTTTCTCTCTTTTCTCTTTTTTTTAAGGACTTTTTATAATTTTTTTGGATTTTTGCTACCAAGGCGCCTGTTTCTAGGTTTTCACCAAGGTACTTTTTCTATTTTGTTAAAAAAAATTTGAATTTTTTTATTTTTTTACATTTTTGGAATATATAATTTTTTTGGAGATACATCAAAGCGTCTATTGCTAGGTTTTCACTAAGATGATCATTTTTTTAGGATATTTTTCAATTTTTAGAATTTTTTCAAGATCAATAAATATGTACGAAAGATTTCCCCAGACAGAATAGGCATCAAATTCCCAAGCAAGATCACATCGTGTAGTCCCAATGTCTAGCAAGGTGGAGAACAAGAGGGATTAGCAAGCTGGTGGAAGAGATGGAAGATAAGAGAATGAAGGAGAATGAAGGGAAGAAATCCTCAAGGGAAAACTCCTCAAGAGTACCCAAGCTAGGGGAAAAAAAAATTGTCATGTAAAGCACATTTGGACAAGCAATGAAAGACCAGCATATGATAAGTCATGAAAGCATATGCAAAAAAAGAAAAGGATGTAGTCCAAAGGAGTAGACATGTCAAGAGGCTTCATAGCATCGTGTTTTACTTTTTTTTTATTAGATCAAGACCAAAGGGAAAAAGGATAGCCAAAGGCTAGAATGAATGGAGGAGAATAAATATGAAGGCTAAAAATGAATAGAATGAAAGCAAGATCATTGTAAGATAGCTCACAAGATAGCCAAATGTTCGTGTATAGGTCAATATTGTCAAGATCAAAGATGGAATGGATGAATATGAAGAAGAACTACGCATGATGCCTGACTGCCAGGTTTTCATCATGGTACTTATCCAAGGTGCCACAAGGGAGTGGTTTTCACCATAGGATGAATTTATTTATCTTTACTTTTGCTACCAAGGCGCTTGTTTCCAGGTTTCCACCAAGGCACATTTTCAATTTTTTTCTTTTTTTTTTGTTTTCTTTTGAATTTTTATTTTTTTTGAATTTTTTTTTCTTATTTTTTTTTAAGAAGGCAAGCTTTTTAGATAATGCTCCTTGAAAGGATAAACCATGATATGCCAAAGATTCAAAATGATATTCTCAAAGATGCTGATAGGGAAAGAAAGATGGAAGAGAAAAAATGCAGGATAGGGTTTTATGTAAAGCGAGTGAGGTTGGAAGATAGGAGGAATAGGTAAATGAGGAAAAATGACATAAGGTAGAAGAATAATGAATGGAAGGATTGTGAAAGGGAAGATGGAAAGGAAAGCAAGATCAACATCAACACACACCTTGAAGGGTGGGGAGAGGATGGAGGAAATGTGAATGAAGGAACACCTGAAGGAATATGGTCAATGGATAGCAGAGGTTGTGGTTTAGGCGCATGGAATGGAAGAATGTTTTTGGAAGAAGATGAAGTGGAAGCCTTTGGAAGCTTGAATGTCAACTTCACTTGTTTCTTAACATCAGACTCTTTCAAGAGAGACTTTGGAATCCATATAGTTGTACGCTTTTCATTTCTTTTTGATGATTAAGAGAGAATATCTTCAATGATGGACTTTGGAACCCATACTTGTATTGTAGTTTTCTTCTTAGATATCTCTTTTGACTTTATGGCTCCATGTTGATTAGAGGGGACATGGTGATATTCTTTTTTTGATGGATTCTTGTATTGCTTCTTTTTCTTGTATTTAACATTCAAGTTACTTCCAAAAGACTTGGGACTTGTGGAAGAAAGAGGATATGACTGATTTAGATGGGTAGGTGGATGAAAAGGATTCAAGGGTATGCATCTATGTTGATCTTGAGGAAAGATAGGAGATGGAGGGACGTAAGGACCCAAGATGGATGATGAATCAGGAGAGTTAGGAAGGGAAAGTGAAGGGACAAAAGGGCCTAAGATGGAAGGAAGACGTGAATGTTAGAAATTGCAATTGAAACAATTGTTGTATTGTCATTGATGTCAAACCTTAATTGGTAAGACTGTTGCTACTTAGGAAAGTACTATATCTATTGTGAGAAGGGATAGAAATGATGGTAAAAATAGCACCTAGGGAGAGGTTGAGTTATCTTGATACTGCAAAGTGTACTTGACTATGTTGTACAATGATGAGACAATGTATTGTTTATCTTAGTAAGATTGAAAACTAAACTGGTAGGCTTAACCGAGCAAAAATGAAGAAATCATGTTTAAGCTGAGTTATGTTAGTGTCGACTGAGTTAGTGAATGCTGAGCAAAAATCTAGTGTCGACCAAGTATCAGTAATTTAACGAGGAAGACAGTGATTACCAAGGAAACAATTTTAGTATTGACCAAGCATTTTACATGAAGACCGAGTGGATGATCACAGTATTGACCGAGCATCAGCATTTTTATATTTGAAGAGAATTCAGATTTGGAGCCAACATTGTTGAATTCTTGGATTATGTAAACCATGTTGACTTTATTTATTGATTGTATGGAAGTATTTAATGCTTTGTAAAATGTTTTATTGTAAATCTTTAAGAGATTTGAGATGATTCTAGAAGAGGACCCAAAGAACATGAAGTGGGTAGATTCAATGAATCTAACCTAACCCTAAGATCTACAAAGGAGATTAAGCAGCAAAAGAGAAGTTAACCTAATAGGGGAAAGTATTAAGGGAACCTAAGCATTAAGTATGTGTATGCATGGGTGAAGTAGATGCTAGAAGAGCAAAAAAGTTTTATTGATTGTATAAGCGAAAAGGCTGAAGGAGAAGTGTGGTGATTGCTTGAAGAGAAGTTTTGAGCAGATCAAAGATGGAGATGGGAAAGTTTCAAAGTCAGTAAACTAGCATTTGTGTATGGAATTAGATCAGATATTTTCAAACTGAGTTGTATGTTTTTCAGATCAATACTGTTGCTACTTTCTAACCATTGTAACAGTCAAAATCCTTTTAACAAAGGTTGATCTAATAGTCATATGTTAAATCCTTTGAACAAGGTTACAATCTAATGGAGTGTATGTAAGTCCCTTGACTAGGCTCACTTTTAACAGGGTGATTGAAATCTTTTAACTAGGTCACACTTGACAGTGTGTATTGTAACCTTTGATAGGGTTGAATTTTAACCAAGCTCACTTCAGAAGAGTGAAAATAAGAGTAGCATGTTATAAAGTGGTTTTTCCAATATTGGGTTTCCACTATAAATCCTAGTGTCAATACTTGTGTGAATGTTTTGTCTGAACATTTCTGTGATTTACAAGTTAGTTACAGTTGGGTTGTGGACTGCAGTGTTATATGTTTCTATTATTGAATCAGTGATGATCAAGTTTGTTTTGGTTGCTTGATCTGATTTAAGGAAAAAATTTTGAAGTTATTTCATAAACAAGGACCTAAGAAGAACTAATTCACCCCCCATCTCTTTTGTTCTAAATCATATTAACAATTGGTATCAAAGTTGTGTTGCTTATTGGTGTTTACAAAAAACAAGTTTAAAGGGACTTGAAGAAAATGATCAAGATGTATAAGGAGGTATCGAAGCTGAACAAGGAAAACTTCCTTGCATGGCAAAGCTTGATGAAGCTGGATCTGGCCGGTATTGGTGATTCTACAAAGTACTACATTGAGCATGACTATGTCACACCTGTTGCACCTTTGACTGCCAAAGAAATGAGAGCTAAGCAAGAACACAATTAGACAATCCTGAAAATTGCATCTGCCCTAAGCTATTCAGAATTTGAGGATGTTAAGGACTGCATAATTGCTAAGGATATGTGGGACACTCTTGCAAAGATCTATGGTGGTGATATATATGTACTGAAAGCTAAAGCTGAGAGCCTCAGAGGTAAGTTTGATGAAATGAGAATGAAAGAAGATGAAAACATTGCACAATATTGTGGTAGAATAAAAGAAGTTGTGAATGCTATTAGAGGAGCAAATGGAACTATTGATGATGAAACCATAATTGGAAAAGTGCTAAGGACTCTTCATCCTATTTATGCTATTAAGATCTCATCTATTCAAGAATCTAGATGTAACTCTACAAATGTGCTTACTTTGGAAGGTTTGATTGGCAAGATGACTACTTTTGAAATGTCTAATTATGATAATTTCACTGTTGATAGTATTGGAAATGTTGAATCTACTTTCAAGTCATAGTTATTTCTGAACAAACCTAAGAAAGAAAAAGAAAGATGCACCACTGAAAGTGAAAGTGAAAGTGAAAGTGACAGTGACACTTATGATGAAGATCTTGAAGATCTAGAAGCTCTTATGGCTAAAAGACTGAGAAGAGGAAAAGGAAAATATAAAGGTAAACTTCCTATTATATGTTTTGCATGTAATAAAACTGGTCATATAGTTGCTAGATGTCCTGACAGGAAGGATAAAGATGAAGAAAGAAACAACAAACACAAAGATAGAAGAGATGACAAAGGCTACTAAAGGTACAAAGACTACAAAGAAAAAGGTAAGAAATCCTGTTACATTGCTGAAGAAGAGACTGACATTGATAGTAATGATTTTGAAATTGAGATACTCTATGTTGCAATGAAAGATGAATCTGATGAGGATGAGAAAATTGCATTGATTTTCCAAGTGGACAAAAATGACAAATGGATTATAGATAGTGGTTGTTCACATCACATTATTGGTGACAAGAGTAAGTTTGAGACCCTACATCATTATAAAGGCAAAAGTGTAACTTTTGGTAATGATGCACCATGTCCTATTAGAGGAAAATGATTGATTAAACTGACTGATAAGATCTCTTGTGAAAATGCTTATTGGGTTGAAGGATTGAATTATAATTTGTTAAGTGTTTTTTAGCTCAAAAAAACTGGTTACTGAGTGGAATTCCATCACAAGCAAGCTAAGATATTTGATGCTACTGGTGAACTAATTGGAAGTGGTGAGCAAACTAGAGGTAATTTGTTCTAACTTGACTTATCTGAGGAAATATGTATGATTGGACAACTTGATGACATTTGGTTATGGCATAAGAGGTATGTCATGTTAACTTTGACAATCTGGTAGAGATAAGTAAGAAGAAGAAAGTAAGAGGTCTACCTAGATTAAAGACACCTGAGAATGTGATGTGCACAGAATGCCAGTTAGGAAAAATGACTAAGTCAAGTTTCAAGAGAAAATCCTTTACTTCTGAACACATTTTACATTTGGTTCATACTAACCTTTGTGGGCCTATGGGTGTATAAAGTTACTGTGGTGCTAGATATTTTATCCTGTTTGTTGATGATCATACCAGGATGATGCATGTAATGTTTCTAAAAGAAAAATCTAATTCTTTTAAATTTTTTAAGTGGTATTTGGCTAAGGTTTAAAAGGAGACATGTAGGAACTTGAAATGTCTTTGATCTGACCGAGGTGGAGAATTTAGATCAAATGAATTCAATCTATTTTGCAATGATAGAGGAATAAAAAGATAGATGTCTACACCTAGGACACCTCCACATAATGGTATAGTAGAAAGAAGGAACAGATCTATTTTGGACTATGCAAGGACACTATTGATTGAAAATAATGTGGCATAGAAATACTGGAAAGAAGCTATAAGTACAGCTATTTACACTCTTAACTGGGTACAGATCAAGAAAGGTACAAATTTGACACCCTATGAATTATGGTATGGGCATGCACCAAGTGTTAAATACTTTAGAATCTTTGGAAGCAAGTGTTACATATTGAAAGACAATATAAATGGAAAGTTTGATGCTAAAAGTGATGAAGGCATATTCCTAGGCTACTCCACAAAAAGTAAAGCTTATAAGTGTTTGAACTCTAACACTAAAAAAATTGTGGAAAGTGTGAATGTAAAAATTGATGAGTATGGAGAAAGAAATGAAGCTGACAGGAAAAGAGAACTAGAAGATTACAGATTTTTTGTGTACATAGAGGAAATAGAAGAGGCAAGTAACAAACTTGCACCTGATGCCGAGTCTCAGGCAAGCAATGCCGAGTGATAGGAAATGGTTGTCGAGCGTTATGAAAATAGTGCTGAGAGAGAACAAGAACATGCCAAGCTACATGATAATGTTGTCAAGGATCAGGAAGAGGTTGTTGAGCATTCAAAAGCTGAATCTGACAATCTTGTTGGGGAACCTGATGAAATAGAAGAGAAAAATGTTGAACCTATTTTGGCAAAATATGTAAGAAGACATCAAAAGCTTGAACAAATAATTGGAGATAAAGACATTGGAATTCAGACCAGAAGCAAAACCAAGGATCTGACATGCTTACTATGTGAGTTTGAACTTAAGACAACTAAAGAGGCATTAGAAAATGAAGACTGGATACAAGCAATGAATGTAGAGATTGACCAAATTGAGAAGAATGATACCTGGACTATGGTGCCGAGACCTGTAGATAAGAATGTTATAGGAACAAAGTGGGTATTCAAAATAAGTTAAATGAAAAAGGTGAAATCACTAGGAACAAAGCTAGTTTAGTATGCAAAGGCTATGCACAGAAAGAAGGAATTAATTATGGGGAGCCATTTTCCCCTCTAGCTAGATTGGAAGGAGTAAGAACTCTACTTGCATATGCTGCTTATAAAGATTTAAAGTTATATCAAATGGATGTCAAGTCTACATTTTTAAATGGTATACTAGAAGAAGAAGTTTACATAGAACAGCCAGAAGGTTTTATTGATCCAAATAGAAGACACATGGTATGCAAACTGAACAAAGCTTTATATGGATTGAAACAAGCTCCTAGAGCATGGTATGAGAGGTTGCATAACTATTTGATATAGATTGGATTTTCCAGAACAAATCACACAAGAAATCTGTACTTGAAAGATGAAGAAGGTAAAGGTATTTTGTTGGCCAAAATTTTGGTTGATGACATTATTTTTGGTGGACAGGATGCATTGTGTAAAATTTTTTCAAATGAAATGCAAACTAAATTTGAAATTAATATGTTTGGTGAGATCAAATTCTTTGTTGGTTTACAAGTATATCAGATGAAGAAAGGAATTTTCATTACACAGTCTAAGTATGTTAATGAAATACTGAAAACTTTTGGAATGGAAGATGCGAGACCAGTGGGAACTCCTATGGTTACTGAAGAAAAGTTATCTAAGAATGATGATGCTGCAGAAGTGAACCAGACTCTGTATAGATCCATGATTGGAAAATTGCAGTATGTTGTACATGGTAGACCAGATATTGCACTAGCTGTTGGGATTGTGGCAAGATTCTTTCCCAATCCTAAGGAAATAGACATGATGGCAATGAAAAGAATTATGAGATACTTGAAAGGGACTGCTGACTATGGGTTATACTACAAGAAGAATGGCAAATTTGAAGTTACAGTATATACTAATATGCTGATTGTGCAGAAAATTTAGATGATAGAAAGAGCACTAGTGGTGGAGCTTTCTTTCTTGGATAGAGATTAGTTTCTTAAACAAGCAAGAAACAAAATTGCATTTCCCAATCTACTGCTGAAGCTGAGTATGTTGCTGCTGCAGTAAACTATTCAAATTTGATATGGATAAAATAGTTGTTGGTAGGCATGAAAGAAGAAATCACTGAACCTGTTGTTATTTTCTATTACAACAAAAGTGCCATCAACATTTCTAAGAATCCAATGATGCACACTAAGACCAAACACATAGCAATCAAGTATCACTATTTGAGGGAATTGGTACAAGACAAGGAAGTCCAAATGGAATATGTGAATACAAGAGAACAATTGGCAAAAATATTCAATAAAGATTTACCTAAAGAAGCTCATGAGTATCTAAGAAGTCAATTAGGGGTCCTTCCCCTAACTGAGGCTGCCCAGTCAAGCTAGGAGCACTACATAAAAAATGCTACATCAAAATATTTGAGAAATTGATGCAGAAGAATGTCACACTTTAGGACTATCCTAGAGCTATGAAGAAGAAGCAAAGACAACAAATCAGTCATGAGCAAGATGACAAAGGGAGAAACACTGAGCTGCATAGATACTATCTACATCTATTGGGTGTATGTTTTTTTTTGTTGCTTTGGCATTTTTGTCAAAGAGGGAGATTGAACCGAAATGATACTATAACACATGACACTTAAAGTAAGGGAGATGATGAACTAAAATGGAAGATCAAGATAGAGGGAGATCCAGATACTTTTGACAGTCACAGAAGTGAGATTTACAGATTCTAAATCAGAATGAAGCTAAGGATATTATAAATTTTCTCTGATGGAAAGATAAGTTTTTGGATTGGTTGTTAATCCATGTGTTATTCAGGTGATATCATATGGTGTCACCATCAATGCCAAAGAGGGAGATTGTTGGAAACTGCAATTGAAACAATTGTTGTATTGTCATTGATGTCAAACCTTAATTGGTAAGACTGTTGCTACTTAGGAAAGTACTATATCTATTATGAGAAGGGATAGAAAGGATGGTAACAATAGCACCTAGGGAGAGGTTGAGTTATCTTGCTACTGCAAAGTGTACTTGACTATGTTGTACAATGATGAGACAATGTATTATTTATCTTAGTAAGATTGAAGACTAAACTGGTAGGCTTAACCAAGCAAAAATGAAGAAATCATGTTTAAGCTGATTATGTTAGTGTTGATCGAGTTAGTGAATGCTGAGCAAAAATCTAGTGTCGATCGAGTATCAGTAATTTTTGGAGGAAGACAATGATTGTCGAGGAAACAGTTTTAGTATTCACCGAGCATTTTACATGAAAACCGAGTGGATGATCACAGTATTGACCGAGCATCAACATTTTTATATTTGAAGAGAATTCAGATTTGGAACCGACATTGTTGAATTCTTGGATTATGTAAACCGTGTTGACTTTTTTTATTGATTGTATGGAAGCATTTAATGCTTTGTAAAATGTTTTCTTGTAAATCTTTAAGAGATTTGAAATGATTCTTGAAGAGGATCTGAAGAACATGAAGTGGGTAGATTCAATGAATCTGACCTAACCCAAAGATATACGAAGGAGATTAAGTGGAAAAAGAAAAGTTAACCTAACAAAGGAAAGTATTAAGGGAACCTAAGCATTAGGTATGTGTATGCATGGGTGAAGTAGATGCTGGAAGAACATAAAAGTTTTATTGACTATATAAGAAAAAAGGCTGAAGGAGAAGTGTGGTGATTGCTTGAAGAGAAGTTCTGAGGAGATCAGAGATGGAGATGGAAAAGTTTCAAAGTTAGTAAACCAGCATGTGTACAGAATTGGATTTGATATTTTCAAAGTGAGTTGTATGTTTTTCAGATCAATACTGCTACTACTTTCTAACCATTGTAACAATCAAAATAATTTTAACATAGGTTGATCCAACAGTCATATGTTAAATCCTTTAAACAAGGTTTCATTCTAATAGAGTGTATGTAAGTCCTTTGACCAGGCTCACTTTTAACAGGGTGATTGAAATCCTTTAACCGGGTCACACTTGACAATGTGTATTGTAACCTTTGACATGGTTGGCTTTTAACCAAGCTCACTTCAGAAGAGTGAAAATAATAGTAGCATGTTACAAAGTGGTTTTTCCCATATTGGGTTTCCACTATAAATCTTGGTGTCAATACTTCTATGAATGTTTTGTCTGAACATTTCTGTGATTTGCAAGTTAGTTACAGTTGGGTTGTGGACTGCAGTATTATATGTTTCTATTATTGAATCAGTGATGACTAAGTTTGTTTTGGTTGCTTGATCTGATTTAAGGAAAAGTTTTTGAAGTTATTTTATACATTAGGACCTGAGAACAACTGACTCACCCCCCCTCTTTATTGTTCTAAATCATATTAACAATTGGTATCAGAGCTGTGTTGCTTATAGGTGTTTACAGAAAACAAGTTTAAAGGGACTTCAAGAAAATGATCAAGATGTATAAGAATGAGGTACCGAAGTTGAACAAGGAAAAATTCCTTGCATGGAAAAGCTTGATGAAGTTGCATCTAGTCGGTATTGGTGATTCTACAAAGTACTACATTGAGCATGACTATGTCACACCTATTGCACCTTTTTCTATCGAATAAATGAGAGCTAAGCAAGAACACAATCAGGCAATGCTAGAAATTGCATTTGCCCTAAGCTATCTAAAATTCAAGGATATTAAGGACTACAAAACTGCTAAGGATATGTGGGACACTCTTGCAAAGATCTATGGTGGTGTTCTATATGTACTGAAAGATAAAGCCGCGAGTCTTAGAGGTAAGTTTGATGAAATGAGAATGAAAGAAGATGAAAACATTGCACAATATTGTGGTAGAATAAAAGAAGTTGTGAATGCTATTAGAGGAGAAAATGGAACTATTGATGATGAAACCATAATTGGAAAAGTGCTAAGGAAACTTCGTCCTAGTTATGCTATTAAGATCTCAGCTATTCAAGAATCTAGATGTAACTCTCCAAATGTACTTACTTTGGAAGGTTTGATTGGTAAGCTGACTACTTTTGAACTATCTAATTATGATAATTTCACTATTGGTAGTATTGGAAATGTTGAATCTGCTTTCAAGTCATAGTTAGTTCTGAACAAACCTAAGAAAGAAAAAGAGAGATGCACCAGTGAAAGTGAAAGTGACATTTACACTTCTGATGAAGATCTTGAAGATCTAGAAGCTCTTATGGTTAGAAGACTGAGAAGAGGAAAAGGAAAATATAAAGGTAAACTTCCTATTATATGTTTTACATGTAATAAAGTTGGTCATATAGCTACTAGATGTCTTGACAGGAAGGATAAAGATGAAGAAAAAAATAGCAAACACAAAGATAGAGGAGATGAAAAACACTACCAAAGGTAAAAAGACTATAAAGGAAAAGGTAAGAAATCTTGTTACATTGCTGAAGAAGAGACTGACACTAATAGTGATGATTTTGAAATTGAGGTAGTCTATGTTGCAATAAAAGATGAATCTGATGAGGATGAGAAAACTACATTGATTTCCTATGTGAACAAGACTGACAAATGGATTATACACAGTGGCTATTCACATCACATGACTGGTGACAAGAGTAAGTTTGAGACCCTACATCATTATAAAGGCAAAAGTGTAACTTTTGGTAATTATGCACCATCACCTGTTAGAGGAAAAGGATTGATTAAACGGACAAATAAGATCTCTTGTGAAAATGCTTATTGGGTTAAAGGATTGAATTATAATTTTTTAAGTGTTTATCAGCTCAACAGAACTGGTTACCAAGTGGAATTCCATCACAAGCAAGCTAAGATATTTGATGCTACTGGTGAACTAATTGGAATTAGTGAGCAGACTAGAGGTAATTTGTTCTATCTTCACCTATCTGAGGAAATATGTATGATAGCACAACTTGATGACATTTGGTTATGGCATAAGAGGCTATGTCATGTTAACTTTGACAATCTGGTAGAGATAAGTAAGAAGAAGAAAGTAAGAGGTCTACCTAGATTAAAGAAACTAGAGAATGTGATGTGCAAAGAATGTCCTTAAGAAAAATGACTAAGTCAAGTTTCAAGAGCAAATCCTTTACTTCTGAACATATTTTAGATTTGGGTCATACTAACCTTTGTGGACCTATGGGTGTACAAAGTTACTGTGGTGCTAGATATTTTATCTTGCTTGTTGATGATCATACCAGGATGATGTATGTAATGTTTCTAAAAGAAAAATTTGATGCTTTTCAATTTTTTAAGTGGTATTTGGCTAAGGTTGAAAAGGAGACAGGTAGGAACCTAAAATGTCTTAGATCTGACTGAGGTGGAGAATTTACATGAAATGAATTTAATCTATTTTGCAATGACAAGGAATCAAAAGATAGATGTTTTCAGCTAGGACACCTCCACAGAATGCTATAGTAGAAAGAAGGAACAGATCTATTTTGGAACTGTGTGAGGACACTATTGATTGAAAAGAATGTGGCACATAAATACTGGAAGGAAGCTATAAGTACAATTTTTTACACTCTTAACCGGGTACAAATCAAGAAAGGTACAAATCTGACACCTTATGACATATGGTATGGGCATGCACCAAGTGTTAAATACTTTAGAATCTTTGGAAGCAAGTGTTACATATTGAAAGATAATAGAAATGGAAAGTTTGATGCTAAAAGTGATGAAGGCATATTCCTAGGTACTCCACAAAAAGTAAAGCTTATAAGTGTTTGAACTCTAACACTAACAAAATTGTGGAAAGTGTGAATGTAAAAATTGATGAGTATCCAGAAAGAAATGAAACTGACAACAAAAGAGGACCAGAAGATTATAGATCTTTTGTGTACTTAGAGGAAATAGAAGAGGCAAGTAATAGACTTGCACCTGATATTGAGTCTCAGGAAAACAATGTCGAGTGATAGGAAATTGTTGCCAAGCATTAGGAAAAAAGTGCCGAGAGAGAACAAGAACATGTTGAGCTACATGATAATGTTGTCAAGGATCAGTAAGAGGTTGTCGAGCATTCAAAAGCTAAATCTGACAATCTTGTTGGGGAACCTGATGAAATAGAAGAGAAAAATGTTGAACCTATTTTGGAAAAATATGTAAGATGATATCACAAGCCTGAACAAATTATTGTAGATAAAGACACTAGAATTTAGACCAAAAGAAAAACCAAGGATCCACCATGCTTACTGTGTGAGTTTGAACCTAAGACAACTAAAGAGGCATTAGAAAATGAAGACTGGATACAAGCAATGAATGAAGAGATTGACCAGATTGAGAAGAATGATACTTGGACTATGGTGCTGAGACCTGCAGATAAGAATGTTATAGGAACAAAGTGGATATTCTGAAATAAGTTGAATGAAAAGGGTGAAATCACTAGGAACAAAGCTAGGCTGGTATGCAAATGCTACACACAAGAAGAAGGAATTGATTATGGGGAGACCTTTGCCCCTTTAGCTAGATTGGAAGGAGTAAGAACTCTACTTGCATATGCTACTTATAAAGATTTAAAGGTATATCAAATGGATGTCAAGTCTGCATTTTTAAATGGTATACTGGAAGAAGTTTACATAGAACAGCCAGAAGGTTTTATTGACCCAAACAAAAGACACATGGTATACAAACTGAACAAAGCTTTATATGGATTGAAACAAGCTACCAGAGCATGGTATGAGAGGTTGCATAACTATCTGATACAGATTGGATTTTCCAGAACAAATGACACAAGCAATCTGTACTTGAAAGATGAAGAAGGTAAAGGTATTTTGTTGGCCAAAATTTTTGTTGATGACATTATTTTTGGTGGATAGGATGCATTGTGTAAAATTTTTTCAAATGAAATGCAAACTGAATTTGAAATGAGTATGTTTGGTGAGATCAAATTCTTTGTTGGTTTACAAGTATATCAGATGAAGAAAGGAATTTTCATTACACAGTCTAAGTATGTTAATGAAATACTAAAAACTTTTGGAATGGAAGATGCTAGACCAGTGGGAACTCCTATGGTTACTGAAGAAAAGTTATCTAAGAATGATGATGCTGGCAGAAGTGAACCAGACTCTCTATAGATCCATGATTGGAAAATTACAGTATGTTGTACATAATTGACCAGATATTGCACTAGTTGTTGGGATTGTGGCAAGATTATCTACCAATCCTAAGGAAACACACATGATGGTGGTGAAAAGAATTATGAGATACTTGAAAGAAACTACTGACTATGGGTTATACTACAATTAGAATGGTAAATTTGAAATTAGAGTATATATTGATATGCAGATTGGGCAGGAAATGTAGATGAAAAAAAGAACACTAGTGGTGGAGCTTTCATTCTTGGACAGAGATTAGTCTCCTAGACAAGCAAGAAACAAAATTGCATTTCCCAACCTACTGCTGAAGCCAAGCATGTTGCTGCTACAGTAAACTATTCAAATTTGATATGGATAAAACAATTGTTGGTAGGCATGAAAGAAGAAATCACTGAACCTATTGTTATTTTCTATTACAACACAAGTGCCATCAACATTTCTAAGAATCCAGTGATGCACACTAAGACCAAGTACATAGCAATCAAGTATCACTATTTGAGGGAATTGGTACAAGACAAGGAAGTCTGAATGGAATATGTGAATACAAAAGAACAATTGGCACACATATTCACTAAAGCTTTACCTAAAGAAACTCATGAGTATCTAAGAATTCAATTAGGGGTCCTTCCCCTAACTGAGGCTTCCTAGTCAAGCTAGGAGCACTACATCAAATATGCTATAGTGGAATATTTGACAAATTGATTTAGAAGATTGTCACACTTTAGGACTGTCCTAGAGCTGTGAAGAAGAAGAAAAGACAACAAATCAGTCATGAGCAAGATGATAGAGGGAGAAACACTGAGCTGCATAGATACTATCTACATCTATTGGATGTTTCTTTTTGTTTCTGCTTTGGCATTTTTGTCAAAGAGGGAGATTGAACTAAAATGATACTATAACTCATGACACTGAAAGTAAGGGAGATGATGAACTAAAATGGAAGATCGGGATAGAGGGAGATCCAGATACTTTTGACGGTCACAGAAGTCAGATTTATAAATTTTGAATCAGAATGAAGCTAAGGATATTATAAATTTTCTCTGATGCATAGATAAGTTTTTGGATTGGTTCGTAATCCATGTGTTATTCAGGTGATATCATATGGTGTTGCCATCAATGCCAAAGAGGGAGATTGTTGGAAACTACAATTGAAACAATTGTTGTATTGTCATTGATGTCAAACCTTAATTGGTAAGACTGTTGCTACTTAGGAAAGTACTATATCTATTATGAGAAGGGATAGAAAGGATGGTAACAATAGCACCTAGGTAGAGGTTGAGTTATCTTGATACTGAAAAGTGTACTTGACTATGTTGTACAATGATGAGACAATGTATTGTTTATCTTAGTAAGATTGAAGACTAAACTGGTAGGCTTAACCAAGCAAAAATGAAGAAATCATGTTTAAGCCAAGTTATGTTAGTGTTGACCAAGTTAGTGAATGCCGAGAAAAAATTTAGTGTCGATCGAGTATCAATAATTTGCTTAGGAAAAAAGTGATTATCGAGGAAACAATTTTAGTATTGACCGAGCATTTTACATGAAGACCGAGTGGATGATCACAGTATTGAGCGAGCATTGGCATTTTTATATTTGAAGAGAATTCAGATTTGGAGCTAACATTGTTGAATTCTTGGATTATGTAAACCATGTTGACTTTATTTAATGATTGTATGGAAGCATTTACTGCTTTGTAAAATATTTTATTGTAAATATTTAAGAGATTTGAGATGATTCTAGAAGAGGAGCTGAAGAACATGAAGTGGGTAGATTCAATGAATCTAACCTAACCATAAGATCTACGAAGGAGATTAAGTGAAAAAAGAAAAGTTAACCTAACAGAGGAAAGTATTAAGGGAACCTAAGCATTAGGTATGTGTATGCATGGGTGAAGTAGATGCTGGAAGAACAAAAAAGTTTTATTGACTGTATAAGTGAAAAGGCTGAAGGAGAAGTGTGGTGATTGCTTGAAGAGAAGTTCTGAGAAGATCAGAGATGGAGATGGAAAAGTTTCAAAGTCAATAAACTAGCATTTGTGTACCGAATTGGATCTGATATTTGCAAAGTGAGTTGTATGTTTTTTAGATCAATACCACTGCTACTTTCTAACTATTGTTATAGTCAAAATCATTTTAACAGAGTTTGACCTAACAGTCATATGTTAAATCCTTTGAACAAGGTTGCATTCTAATGGAGTGTATTTAAGTCCTTTGACCAGGCTCACTTTGAATAGGGTGATTGAAATCCTTTAATCGGGTCACACTTGACAGTGTGTATTGTAACCTTTGACAGGGTTGGCTTTTAACCGAGCTCACTTCAACAGAGTGAAAATAATAGTAGCATGTTACAAAGTGGTTTTTCCCATATTGGGTTTCCATTATAAATCCTGGTGTCAATACTTGTGTGAATGTTTTGTCTAAACATTTATGTGATTTATAAGTTAGTTACAATTGGTTTGTGGATTGCAGTGTTATATGTTTCTATTATTGAATAAGTGATGGCCGAGTTTGTTTTGGTTGTTTGATCTGATTTAAGGAAAAAAATTTGAAGTTATTTTACACATCAGAACCTAAGAGCAACTGATTCACCCCCCCTCTCTATTGTTCTAAATCATATTAACAATTGGTATTAGAGCTGTGTTTCTTATTGGTATTTAGAGAAAAAAATTTTAAAGGGACTTGAAGCAAATGATCAAGATGTATAGGAAGGAGGTACCGAAGCTGAACAAGGAAAACTTCCCTACATGGCAAAGCTTGATGAAGCTGCATCTGATAGGTATTGGTGATTCTCCAAAGTACTACATTGAGCATGACTATGTCACACCTGTTGCACCTTTGACTACCAATGAAATTAGAGCTAAGAAAGAACACAATCAAGCAATGTTGGAAATTGCATCTACCCTAAGCTATCTGAAATTTTAGGACATTAAGGACTGCACAACTGCTAAGGATATGTGGGACACTCTTGCAAAGATCTATGGTGGTGATATATATGTACTGAAAGCTAAAGCTGAGAGTCTCAGACGTAAGTTTGATGAAATGAGAATGAAAGAAGATGAAAACATTGCACAATATTGTGGTAGAATAAAAGAAGTTGTGAATGCTATTAGAGGAGCAAATGGAACTATTGATGATGAAACCATAATTGGAAAAGTGCTAAGGACTCTTTGTCCTATTTATGCTATTAAGATATCAACTATTCAGGAATCTAGATGTAACTCTACAAATGTGCTTACTTTGGAAGGTTTGATTGGCAAGATGACTGCTTTTGAACTGTCTAATTATGATAATTGCACTGTTGGTAGTATTGGAAATGTTGAATCTTCTTACAAGTCATAGTTAGTTTTGAACAAACCTAAGAAAGAAAAAGAAAGATGCACCAGTGAAAGTGAAAGTGACAGTGACACTTCTGATGAAGATCTTGAAGATCTAGAAGCTCTTATGGCTAGAAAACTAAGAAGAGGAAAAGGAAAATATAAAGGTAAACTTCCTATTATATGTTTTGCATGTAATAAAGTTGGTCATATAGCTGCTAGATGTCTTGACAAGAAGGATAAAGATGAAGAAAGAAACAACAAACACAAAGATAGAAGAGATGACGAAGGCTACTGAAGGTATAATGACTATAAAGAAAAAGGTAAGAAATCCTATTACATTGTTGAAGAAGAGACTAACACTAATAGTGATGATTTTTAAATTGAGGTAGTCTATGTTGCAATGAAAGATGAATCTGATGAGGATGAGAAAACTACATTGATTTCCTATGTGAACAAGATTGACAAATGGATTATAGACAGTGGCTATTCACATCACATGACTAGTGACAAGAGTAAGTTTGAAACCCTACATCATTATAAAGGCAAAAGTGTAACTTGTGGTAATCATGCACCATTTCCTGTTAGAGGAAAAGGATTGATTAAACTGATTGATAAGATCTCTTGTTAAAATGCTTATTGGGCTGAAGGATTGAATTATAATTTCTTAAGTGTTTCTCAGCTCAATAGAACTGGTTACCGAGTGGAATTCCATCACAAGCAAGCTAAGATATTTGATGCTACTGGTGAACTGATTGGAACTGGTGAGCAGACTAGAGGTAATTTGTTCTATCTTCACCTATTTGAGGAAATATGTATGATTGCACAACTTGATGACATTTGGTTATGGCATAAGAGGCTATGTCATGTTAACTTTGACAATCTATTAGAGATAAGTAAGAACAAGAAAGTAAGAGGTCTACCTAGATTAAAGAAACCTGAGAATGTGATGTGCAAAGAATGCTAGTTAGAAAAAATGACTAAGTGAAGTTTCAAGAGCAAATCCTTTACTTCTGAACACATTTTAAATTTGGTTCATACTGACCTTTGTGGACCTATGGGTGTACAAAGTAACTGTGGTGCTAGATATTTTATCCTATTTATTGATGATCATACCAGGATGATGCATGTAATGTTTCTAAAAGAAAAATCTGATGCTTTGCAATTTTTTAAGTGGTATTATGCTAAGGTTGCAAAGGAGACAGGTAGGAACTTAAAATGTCTTAGATCTGACCGAGGTGGAAAATTTACATCAAATGAATTTAATCTATTTTGCAATGATAGAGGAATCAAAAGATAGATGTTTGCACCGAGGACACCTCCATAGAATGGTATAGCAGAAAGAAGGAACAAATCTATTTTGGACTGTGCGAGGACACTATTGATTGAAAAGAATGTGGCATAGAAATACTAGAAATAAGCTATAAGTATAGTTGTTTACACTCTTAACCAGGTATAGATCAAAAAAGGTACAAATTTGACACCCTATGAATTATGGTATAGGCATGCACCAAGTGTTAAATACTTTAGAATTTTTGGAAGCAAGTGTTACATATTGAAAGACAATATATCTATGAATCATTATATCCAAGATCTCTCAAGAATGAGGTCTCAAATAGCGACTCATAGCTCTCTATTCATGGAGTGCAAGGGTTTGTGATGGAGGCCCTCAGATTTGACCTATGTTTGTGCCCATGCAAGTACACCATAAAATGAGAGATTCAAAGATGCATGCAAATAGAAATGAGATCTATTCTATATGATAACAATGCAAATTAATCTATGAAAGAAAATACTTGTGCAATATTAATCTATGAAAGGAAATATGAATCTAATCTAATATGAAAATGAGAGATTAATCTAATGGATTGCCATGGGGCATGAGAGAAGAAGACAAGAAAAGAGATGTTTCAATATCCAAGCTCAAGTGCTCAAGTATCTTCTCCAAAATCACTCTTCAAATCTGTAACATAACAATTCACAAAATGCACATATGAAAATGAGAAGGAGAGGTCTCCTTATAAAGAATCTTGGATGGTCAAGATTAAGAGGCAAAAAGAAATGAGCAACGGTGGAGATTAAATATTGGTTGATCCATGTGTTCAAGATTCTCAAGAGGCAAAATATATGGACATGGTTAAGAGGCAAAAAGATGTGTGGAAGAGATTAAGAGGCAAAAACCTTTTTCAAAAAGTCAAAAGATTCTATCTCGTAGGAAAGTTCACTTTACTTTATTATTTTTATTTTTTATTATTTATCTATTATTTTTAGCAAAGTGGGTTCCAATATTTAATTAAAAGATTTTTTATTTATTTAAAAGAGATTTTTATTTAATTAAAAGGAATTTTTATTTAATTAAAAGAGATTTTTATTTAATTAAAAGGGAGAAAGTTCTCTCAATTAAATAAAACTTGGGAAATATATTAAATTTTTTGAATTAATTACAATTTGATCAAACAAATTGATTTGAATTAAAAATATTTAAAATCATTGATTCTGAAAATTGGTAAATTAATTCTAACATTGATAAATTGAAGAATGGGGCCCAAAGTCTAGGCGGCCATTTTAGGGTGCATACATTTGCCCCTCTTTGGTTGATGTGTGATCATTCTAGGAACACATGTGGCCAAAGAAAAATTGAAATGTGGGATCGATTTGGGATCACAAAACAATCTAGACGTGTGATCCTTCTAGGAACACGCCAGGACAAAGATAAGCTGATTGAAAAAGACAAGGCCAACACCGTTGTAAATAGGTAATTGTCAAGTCTCAAATAAGAGATAAGAATCTCAAGCAAGAATTGAATTGATAAAACTGAATCAAAGATTGAAGTTTGATAGGTACCAAGATTTAATACAGAAAACTATAACTTTCAAACCATTTAATAATTGACATACTGATAATTAACTTTCAAATGGCTTGGTGTTTTGGTCTGATAATTGACATACTGATTGAAAAAAAACTATAACTTTCAAACCATTTAACCTTTTTGAAATCTGAAACATGCGTCACATTCTATGCTTTGGCTACTATAAGAAAAAATAAATTTGAATTTAGTAAAATTTTGAATTAGTTAAGGTGGTCAGATACGAGAGTTTTTTTGTTCTGAAAAGGTCGTACGAGAAAATTCATAATAATTATTTATTTGAGAAAAAATTATAAAAAAATATGTGTCACATCCAGGCATGAGTCTACTACTTATATCTAGAATCTTGGGAAAATATATCATCATTTGATTGTGATTAAGGTGGTCAGACATACACATACTTTTTATCTTTTCCCTAAAATTTTCATAGTACTGCATTGAAGTCTAAAATTTTGAACAATTAGACAAAAAAAATTTCAAACAAGGGCTTGTAGTTTAGAGACTAAATTCAATTTCCTAAAAATTTTATTCTTACAACTTTTTCACATAAGGTTCATAAGATGTTCAACCTTTTACGTCAAAGATTTATCATGTGTTAGGACCCCTAGGAAGTCCTCATGACCCCTTTCAACACATTTGAACGCTCAAGTGTGTCCTAAGGGGTCCTAGTATGCCTGATCACATGTTAGGACCCCTAAGAAGTCCCCATGGCCCCTTTTGACACATTTTAAGGGGTTGTAGGACCCCTTAGGACACACTTGAGGGTTTCAATTTGTCAAAAGGGGTCATGGGGATTTCCTAGGGGTCCTAGTACGTGTTATCACGTGTTAGGACCCCTAGGAAGTCCTCATGACTCCTTTCAACACATTGGAACCCTCAAGTGTGTCCTAATGGGTCCTAGGACTCCTTAGGACACACTTGAGCATTAAAATGTGTCAAAATGGGTCATGGGGACTTTCTAGGGGTCCCAGTATGCCTTATCATGTGTTAGAACCCCTAGGAAGTCCCCATGAACCCTTTCAATACATTGGAATGCTCAAGTCTATTCTAAGGGGTCCTACGACTCCTTAGAAGACAATTGAGCATTCAAATGTGTTAAAAGGGGTCATGGGGACTTCGTAGGGGTCCTAGTATGCCTTATCATGCACTAGGACCCCTAAGAAGTTCCCATGACTACTTTCAACACATTGGAACCCTCAAGTATGTCCTAAGGGGTCCTACAACTCCTTAGAACACACTTGAGCATTTAAATGTGTCAAAAGGGGTCATGAGGACTTCCTACGGGTCCTAGTATGCCTTATCATGCATTAGGACCCCCAAGAAGTCCCCATGACCCCTTTTGACACATTGGAATGTTCAAGTGTGTCCTAAGGAGTCATGGGGACTTCCTAGGGGTCCTAATGTGTGACAATGCATACTAGGACCCCTAGGAAGTCCTCATGACCCCTTTTGACACATTTTAATGTTCAAGTGTGTCTAAAGGGGTCGTAGGACCCCTTAGGACACACTTGAGGGTTCAAATGTGTTGAAAGGGGTCATGAGGACTTCCTAGGGGTCCTAACACATGATCAGGCATACTAGGACCCCTATGAAGTCCCCATGACCCCTTTTGACACATTTGAATTCTCACGTGTGTCCAAAGGGGTCGTAGGACCCCTTAGAGCACACTTGAGGGTTCCAATGTGTCGAAAGGGGTCATGAGGACTTCCTAGGGGTCCTAAGACATAATTAGGTATACTAGGACCCCTATGAAGTCCCCATGACCCCTTTTGACACATTTGAATGCTCAAGTGTGGTCGTAGGGGTCTTAGGACCCCTACGGCCACACTTGAGCATTCAAATGTGTCAAAATGGGTCATGAATGCTCAAGTGTGGTTGTAGGGGTCTTAGGACCCCTATGGCCACACTTGAGCATTCAAATGTGTCAAAAGGGGTCATGGGGACTTCATAGGGATCCTAGTACACCTTATCACACGTTAGGACCCCTAGGAAGTCCTCATGACCCCTTTCAATACATTTGAACCCTCAAGTGTGTCCTAAGGGGTCCTATGACCCCTTGAGATAGATTTGAGCATTCAAATGTGTCAAAAGGAGTCATGGGGACTTCCTATGGGTCCTAGTACACCTTATCACATGTTAGGACCCCTAGGAAGTCCTCATGACCCCTTTCAACACATTGGAACCCTCAAGTGTGTCCTAAGGGGTCCAATGACCCCTTCAGACACACTTGAGCATTCAAATCTATCAAAATGGGTCATGGGGACTTCCTAGGGGTCCTAGTACATGTTGTCATGCGTTAGGACCCCTAGGAAGTCCTCATGGCTCTTTTGACACATTTGAACCCTTAAGTGTGTTCTAAGGGGTCCTGTGACCCCTTTAAACACACTTGAGCACTCAAATGTGTCAAAAGGGGTCATGAGGACTTCCTTGGGGTCCTAGTATGCCTTATCATGTGTTAGGACCCCTAGGAAGTCCCTATGACCTCTCTCTCTCTCTCTCTCTCTCTCTCTCTCTCTCTTTCTCTATCTCCCCTCTCTCTCTAACCTTTCTCTCTCCCCTCTCTCTCTTTCTCTCCTCTCTGCTCTCTCTCAAGGTGAGAGAGAGAGAGGAGAGAGGATAGAAAGAGAGGAGAGAGAAAGGTGAGAGAGAGAGAGAGAGAGAGATTTTGCCAAAATTTTGGTGGGAGATATCAGATATCTAATAATATCGAATATCTAATAGTTTTGGATATCCAATTTTGTTTACTAGTGTTAAAAAAAAACAAGATTCTCTGGGTCCCTTCAGAGAGTCACGTGTTTTTCCTGAATTATAGGATTCAAGTTGCAACAAGAGGACAAAAAACCACTTTTTGGGGTGATTTTCTCTATTACCAAAGGTATTTCATCTTTTTTTGGGGTGGTTTTCTCTATTACCAAAGGTATTTGTGTTTTCTTTTTGGTCTAACTATGGGGAGTAGTAGTCATCAAAAGCATAAATGGAAGAGGAGACTCACAAATGAAGATGTTGAAGTGTATAGAGAAATGGATAGGGTTACCCATCAAAACAAGAGACAAGGTATGTTAAATATGAATGAAGATGTTAGCATAGACCCACCTTTGAATGTGGTTTCAAGTGAAGAACATGAATTTGAAGATGAAAATGTAGGTTCTGAAAATGAATATTTAGGTTTTGAAGATGAAAATGTAGGTTTTGAAAATGAACATGTAGATGTGGCCATTGGAAGTGTGGACATTGTCAATGACAATCCACCAATTGAATATGAAGGAATTGACAATGGTAATGGTGCAGAAGAACCAAATCAACATTACACATCTCCAAATTATATGAGAAATGAATTCCCTTTGGAGGAAGAAAGATAAACTTCAAAATTGAGACCTTCAAGAAGAACTAAATGGTTACTTGAAATTGATGAGAACATAATGAGCAATTTTGATGGCAAGAGATCAGAAAGAATCATTCGGTTGTCGGTTTCAAAACTTTTTGATCAATTTTTTAGGCACAAGACGTTGGTTTAGCAATGTCAAATGTTTGTCCAATTGTTAAAGATGCAGAAGATGAGACGTATACTAGTCAAATTGAAGATTAGTGTGAACAAGAAAAAGGAGCGAAATGCTATTATTGTGAGAAATCTTTTTAGTGCTCTCAATTCCATTGGGAAGACTACCAAGGAAAAAGATAAGAGAGCCACTAGGAGGGTTATTACAACCTCCTTATTAAGTCATCATTTGAGAAAGGCTCATTTGATGAGACAAACTTGTGTTGACTTGAATCTAAATTGTAAAACTTTGGATAGAGAACTTGCAAGAAGAGAAAGACTTGATGATCCTCTTCAAAATGATACATGGGATTATGGTGGGAGACTTTCACATTGTGATAAGAAGCTTACTGATGGTGTGAAGGATCACATTCAACTATTTTGGCAATCTAACTCAAGACTGTCACCAAATGTGAAGGATGTCTTGAAGGTGAGAATTGGCATTCAAGACTGCACCCCGCATCCCAAACATTATTTGGAGTTGAGTCAAACAATGTTGTTCAAAAAATTTTGTGAAACACATCCAACATTACAAATATCACAAAGAGCTTTTGAAGCCCTGAAGCATTTTTTTTGTGTGCATCTTAAGATTCAAAATACTTGTTGTTCCAAATATCATGTGGATTTTTCAATGCACCATGAATTGTTACGATTCATTCATTCTACTTTGCATAGTAGTGAAATGTTGGAGGAGTGTGGTGCAAGTGCTCTTCCAAAATCATCAAGAGACTTGCTAGATCATTTTTTATGTCCTAGAGATGATGGATGTTTCTTTTATAGAAAAGATTGCTTAAATGACAAGTTCTCAGAGTGTGGTGGGCTAGTGAAGTTTGTTGAATGTGATCATGAGGGCTGCGAACATGATTTTGGAAAGACAATTGTCCACCAAAAGGTATATGAAACCATTAAATATACATTAAAAAGTGGAGGTGAAGGCTCTAGATGTGAGTTGGTTATTAAAGAATGCAATGTAGTTGATTTTATTTCAGATTTCAGGAAGAATATTTTTTACAAGTATGCAAGGCATAGTCATAGGTCTCAGTGGTTGGATCAACAATTCAGGATGTGTAAGGACACTTTCTTGATTGGCACTATTATATCAGTCATTGAATTTGTAGAGAACTATACATTGCAGCCCCAAAATGAGTTGCAAGCTCAATATTACAATTCTATTCAGGTTTCTATTTTTGTGCACATAACATATAGACATTCCCCTGATAGTATAGAAGATGACCAGAAGATAATTAGAGAGTACCATTTTTATATGAGCAATGATAGATCACACTCATTCAAGTTTTTCCAACATTGCTTTGAGAATTATTTTGAGTGGGTGCAGGAAAATAATATTTCTATGGATAGACATCTCATTTGGTCAAATAATTGCTTCTTTAATTAAGAAACTCATTTTTTTCTGTGACATCTCTGGTGCTCGCCTCTCTCAATCTAAATCTATTTGTCTTGGATGGACTGATCAGTTGCCTGATTGGTTTAACAATTATAGTTTTAAGTGGGGAGGCCCTAACAAGATTGTTAGGTATCTTGGTATTCCTTTCTCCTGAGAGCCTTCCCCTAAGGATATGTGGCTTTGGGTTAAGGAAAAAATTGTCAAGAAGCTTAATAAATGGCACAACCATTCTTTATCTCTTGCCAACAAAGTTTAGGTCTGTCAAAAAATCCTCTCTTCCTACAATATTTACTATGATTCTTCCTGGATGTTTAACAATTACCAGATCCTTGAAATTCAAAAGGCCATCAGAAACTACCTCTGGTCAGATGGAAAAGGGAATCAGAAGCTTCATGTTGTTAAATGGGAGTGGTGTCATGTTGACAAGCTCCTTGGGGGTCTAGGGTTAAAGTTCTTAAAAACTAGTGGCTTAGCTCTAGCCTCCAAATGGATCTTTCATGACTTGGAAGGGGATGATCCATGGAAAGTTATTATCAGAAGTAACATTGAAATGGGATACCCTAAGAATGTTAAAATCTGGAAGAACTTACCCTTCTATGATTTAATTTGTCACAACTTTAACATTGTGGTTCAAGGTTCTTCTATTTTCAAATCTATCTGGAAAGCTTGGAACCATGTCAGGCCGTATATAACTAATAAAAACTTCTTTAACAACAAGAAGATCTATAGTGAAAGATCCATTTGGTGGAACCTACAGTTATCTGGTAAGCCTTTGGCCCTCTCCCAAGGATGCTCTGCAAAGTGTTGGTCTACCATGGGCATTACTCAATTTTCCAATATCTTTGAAAATGACAAGCTCATACTATGGAATGTGCTGAAGCACAGATTCAACATTCCCCCATCCCAAAAGAAGACTTATAATATGCTTGCCAAAGCCTGCAAAGACATCCTTTCTCTCTGTCATGTTGATTCTGATAGATTCTTAAACATTAAATGGCCTGATGGAACCATTATAACCAGCCTCAAAGCCAAAAACATATACTTTGTTATTGATTATAATGATTCCATCATTAGCCATGTTAACAAAGTTTGGTACACTGATCTTGATATCCCCAAGTGGAAGAAGTTCTCTGATAAACTCTGGAAAAGTATGATTGATCCTAAGATCAAATGTTTTAAATGGTTTCTTATTTTGGATAGACTCCCTATCAAAAAGGACTCTGCTAAGATGTATTATTGTAATATCTGTAGGACCTCAAAAATGGGGAGGCATATTTTATTTGATTGTAGTTTCGGTAAAGAAGTTTGGCTCATGTTTGGTATTTTTATCCCTACCAAGTTTAATATTCTTGAAATCATTGCTGGTCATATTGATGGGATTAAAAAGGACACTAATATTTTTTGGAACATTCTTTATTCTAACATCTTATGGCAGATCTGGAAATGTAGGAATGAGGAAAGATTTCAAAACACTCCCAGGGTTCTTACTGAGTAATTTTGAAGTCTTACACATTTTAAAAAAATTTTGCAAGTTTATATCACTATGAAGGTTGATAAAGAAAAATTCAAAAGACTGCTTAAGATTGGTTATGCCACCTTCTTCACTCATGAACTCAAGGATGCTCACATGTGGAGAAGACATATGGACAACATCCATCTTTTTGAACAAACCATCAAGAAGCTCAACAAAGATGTTAGAAGCTCCAGCAACAACTCTACTGGCAACATGATCCTCTTGCTTAACCAAATTTAGAATTAGAAGAATATCATCTAGATGGAAGGAAGCCTTCGATGGACCGCTTGGGTGGACACTTATCAAGACCTGCTTCATTAGTTTTTTTTTACTCCTCTTTTGTCAGTTATGTTGTTTTAGTTTTCTCTCTGACACTCTTGTGTGTAGGCTTTTCCTCTTATAATTTTTTAAACTCCTCAGTGCTTCTTTGTATCTTTTGATCTCCTTATAATTAATACAAAAAAAAAGGCTCGTATGTTTTATTGGTTATGTAGAATGCATGTAGAGAGAGGTGTACTGCATATTTGGAGTTTTTTAGGCCGGTCATGGAAAAGGGGAGCATGATGGAGTAGGTTCATGCGGAAAGAGAGCTCTAGTTAAGGAGAAACTGAGGATTTTAGGTGTAGAACTCATTGATACCTATTCTATTGTTGATTGGTGTACTTTAGCATTTTCATAGGGGGGGAACTCTTGATTCAACGGTGAGCAGATTCTTTTGGTTGGTTCAGTTGGGAATAATAGGAGATAGGTTGGATTGTCAAACTCTAAAATATTCTTCAAAAATGCATTCATTTCGAAGCTCGAAAGTTGTTACATGGACAATTTGGACATGAGATTTGGCTTGTTATTGTCTGAGTTGTCTTCAGTGTGATTGGGATTAGTGTGAGTCAAGTGAGTGGGTTGATACATGGGTTCCACATTATCTTACTCCTTTATCTCTCACAGTATTTGTAATAAATAATGACATGGATTGTTCACTTGACTATGACCATCTTTCAGATCTTCTACAACCAGGACATTTTTTTGCATTGGTTGCACCAGAAGGGAATGATGAGAGATCAGATTACTAGTTAGCATGTTGTGTACGAGGAAAGTAGAAACTTTCACAACCGATGACAGATGATGATATGTTCACATATACAACAGGATCACATGTTGTTGCAAGAACATGGTTGCGCACATATATGATTAGAAATAATGGCATTCCTGTGTTTCAAGACTATGAGAAGCACAAAACCATTTTCAGATATTCACACCTTGTTATAGAAGCCAATGTTAAGTTGTTGAAACATCAAGGAAAAACAAAGACAAAGGAACTTTGGACTATTAGTACTACTGATCATGAAGCAATACTGAATACTCTCAAGTATAGAGATGACCCTTTAGGCACACTTCAGTAGGTAAGTTCAACTCAAGTTAAAATATAGTTCTATAATTTGCATATTTAGATGCAAAAAGGGCACTTCTTATATTCTCTATTAACTTTTCTTCTGCCCTCCGAATGCAGGGATTGGAGTGAATAGGACACTTATTTTTTATATATAGTTGTGTAATTTTCATATTTAGATGCCAAATTTTGTATATAAAAAATTTGATGAAAAATTAGATGCAAAATTGGAAATATAAAAGAGCCCATGGGGTTGATTTGCAAATATTAAAAGCCCACATTTGTATCATCTTAATGCCATGTAAACTGCAAAAAATGTGTTTCCTTACTATGAATGTTGTATCCTTATATAATTTGTATCATCTTAATTTTATATCCTTACATTTCTATTGTCTTGATTCCATTACATTTGTATCGTCAAATGATGTAATAGTTGGAGTCATTGAGTCAAAATTGGTCAAATGTGTCCAAAGTAAAATGATGACTCCTAGGGTGAAGGCATAGTGTTTAAGGATTGCATCCTAGAACCAAATGGATTGTGCCATTAGCTCCAGTTGGGTGGTTAAATTCTAGGAACAACCCCATTTCGACCATTGATTTAGTAGAACGTTCCAAACCATGTCGGACTAAAGTGTCCCCAAGGTGCACTAAGAACAATTGGGAAGAGAAATTTCAATTCTCATAACTTAGACCTAGTGATAGGTATCAAAGATCTATGAGATGATATAGGACATAATTTCTGAGGCCTATAATAACCTATTCTGGGAGATTCAAATTTGTTTCAATTTGGTACGCTAGTCTCACTCGATGCCAAAACTTGTAGTGAGGGTCAGTTGAAAGTTCTGCCAGTGGATTACTTCCAAACCTTTCATCTTGACACCAAATGGACTATTCCATTAGCTCTGGTTGGGTGGGTAAATGCTAGGGAAAAACCCACTTCAACCACTGAGTCAGTAGAACATTTCAGACCATGCCGGACCAAAGTGTCCCCAAGGTGCACTAAGCATGATTGGGAAACAAAATTTCTAGGCTTGTAACTCAAACCCCATGAGAGGTATTAGAGATCTATGAGATGCTACAAGATGGTGTTTCTAAGGCTTACAATAACCTCTCTCTTTTTTGGGAGATTCAAATTTGTTTCAATTTGGCACGCTAGTCTCGCTAGATGCCAAAACTTGTAGTGAGGGTCAGTTGAAAGTTGCACCAATGGATTACTTCCAAACCATTCATCCCAACACTGAATGGACTACTCCACTAGTTTTGGTTGGGTGGGTAAATGCTAGGGACAACCCCATTTTGACCACTGAGTCAGTAGAACGTTCAGGACCACGCCGGACCAAAGTGTCCCCAAGGTGCACTAAGCACGATTGGGTAGTGAAATTTCAAAGCTCATAACTCGGACCCCATGAGAGGTATCAGAGATCTATGAGATGCTACAAGATGGTGTTTTTAAGGCCTACAATAACCTCTCTCCATTCTCAGAGATTCAATTTTTTTTCAATTTGGCATGCTAGTCTCACTCCATGCCAAAACTTGCAATGAGGGTCAGTTGAAAGTTGTGCCAATAGATTACTTCCAAACCATTCATCCTAGCATCGAATGGACTACTCCATTAGCTCTGATTGGGTGGGTAAATGCTAGGCACAACCCCATTTTGACCACTAAGTCAATAGAACATTTCGGACCACGCTGGACCAAAGTGTCCCCAAGGTGCACTAAGCACGATTGAGCAGTGAAATTTTGAGGTTCATAACTCAGACCCCATGAGAGGTATCAGAGATCCATGAGATGATACATGACAAAATTTTTGAGGCCTACAATAACTTCTCTCCATTCTAGGAGATTCAAATTTGTTTCAATTCGGCATGCCAGTCTCACTCGATGCCAAAACTTTCAGTGAGGGTCAGTTGAAAGTTGCACCAATGGATTACTTCCAAACTATTCATCTCAACACCAAATGGACTACACCATTAGCTCTAGTTGGGTGTGTAAATGCTAGGCACATCCCTGTTTTGACCACTAAGTTATCAGAATGTTCTGGACCACGCCAGACCAAAGTGTCCCCAATGTGCACTAAGCATGATTGGGCAGTAAACTTTCAAGGCTCATAACTCGGACCCCATGAGAGGTATCAAATATTTGTGAGATGTTACATGATGGAATTTTTGAGGCCTACAATAAACTCTCTCCATTCTGAGAGATTCAAATTTGTTTCAAATTGGCATGCCAGTCTTGCTCGATGCCAAAACTTGTAGTGAGGGTCAGTTGAAAGTTGCGCCAGTGGATTACTTCCAATCCATTCATCCCAGTATTGAATGGACTATGCTATTAGCTCTGGTTGGGTGGGTAAACACTAGGCACAACCCTATTTCAACCACTGAGTCAGTATAACATTCTGGACCACATCATACCAAAGTGTCCCCAAGGTGCACTAAGCACGATTAGGCAATGAACTTTCAAGGCTTGTAACTCAGACCCTATAAGAGGTATCAGAGATCCATGAGATGCTACAAGATGATGTTTCTAAGGCATACAATAACCTCTCTCCATTCTAGGAGATTCAAATTTGTTTCAATTTGGCACGCTAGTCTCGCTCAATGCCAAAACTTGTAGTGAGGGTCAGTTGAAAGTTGCGCCAATGGATTACTTCCAAACCATTCATCCCAGCACTGAATGGACTACACCATTAGCTCTAGTTGGGAGGGTAAATGCTAGGCACAACCTCATTTTACCCATTGAGTCAGTAGAACATTCTGGACCATGCCGGACCAAAGTGTCCCCAAGGTGCACTAAGCATGATTGGTCAGTAAACTTTTGAGGCTCATAACTCAAACCCTATGAGAGGTATCAAAGATCTATGAGATGCTACAAGATGAAGTTTTTGAGGTGTATAATAACCTCTCTCCATTCTAGGAGATTCCAATTTGTTTCAATTTGGCACGTCAGTCTCACTCGATGCCAAAACTTGCAGTGAGGGTTAGTTGAAGTTGCACCAATGGATTACTTCCAAACTATTTGTCTCAACACCAAATGGACTATGCCATTAGCTCTGATTTGGAAGATAAACACTAGGGACAACCCTATTTTGACCAATGAGTCAGTAGAACATTTTGGACCACGCCGGACCAAAGTGTCCCCAAGGTGCACTAAGCATGATTGGTCAGCAAACTATCGAGGCTCATAACTCAGACCACATGAGAGGTATTGATGATCCATGAGATGCTACAAGACCATGCTTCTTAGGCGTTCCTATTGTATTTGTAGGGTTATAGGTAGAGTGCTGATATTTTGTCCAAAAGACCAATATGTTTTGATATGGCTAAAAGGGTATTTGATTATTGCCAAAAGGGTGTTTGATTATGTAATTAGGATAGTTTGAAGTCTTTTAGCCATTGGGAGTAAAGGGTAAGTCTAAAAACCTTGAAACCACTTTAATAGATATCCTTATATACCTCAAATGATGAATTACATGTGTGAACACATGTAGCACATAAAATGTACACATAATTTTTCTTAAGTCATGAAGCATACATGTAGCACATAAATTATAAAGCATATAACATGAATTCACTTAAGTCATGCACATAGCCCATACACGTGAATTTAGGTTATCAATAATATACTTGAATATACATGAATACACTTAAGGCATAAATTTTACACATGAGTACATACACACAAGCATATTTACATACTAACAATGAATAAATGAACACACAATTAACAACTTGCATCGAATATCAAGTTTCATATATATATATATATATATATATATATATATATATATATATATATATATATATATATATATATATATATATATATATATATATATATATATATATATATATATATATATATATATATATATATATATATATATATATATATATATATATATATATATATATATATATATATATATATATATATATATATATGTTATATGTGAACATATCTAGATATAATGTGGCATACGCCATATCAAAATATGTCATATGACATCTCAAAATAAGAAGTTCAACTACATATATTTCTAGGACATCCTATTCTACTGGTGGATCATCAAAATGGAGCCTCTTTGAAGTACTCTTTGGCTCTAATGGATCCTGCATTCAAACACAAAAGTGAAACCCCAAAGTAGATTAAAATTCAAAATCATAGTCAACAATAATAAATAAAATTTAAACTAAAATTGAACTCTCATATACCTCACCTCTTTGTCTCATCGCACGGGCAGGAGACCTAATATATGTCATTGGTAGCATAGGAATAGTGCCACCAATGTTGACTCCCACCTGTATATGTTTGTGAACATGAGATTGATTTATGAGTTATACTATTTAATGTTAAAAAATTTGTAGCAAATATATGTTTACAAAATAGTTGAATTAACATTAAAACTTACCTGTGTTGAACTTTCTTCAGGGATTGTTGGCTAAGTCATTAGCAATACAAATCCTTGTCATTTTGGCTCCCTCAAACTAGGAGTGACCTACAAAAGTCAAACAGATACTTCATATTATCATAACTTGACCATATTATATATACTTGATAGAAAAATACACACAAATAACTTTAGAAATGTACGTACCATGGGGCTATCACTCTGAATGGATATGTCTATGACTCTATCATGACAATAGGGTCTCACGGCATCATCACATGCCACTCTTTGTCAACTAAACCATGTAAATTAAAAATGATTACACACAATTGACAAGTATACATGTATGCAGAAAAATACTAAATTACTTAATTACCTTTCCTTTATCAACAGCTGATACCTGCACCCCCTTACATTGCCCCCTGGTGGCAACTGGTGACACCTGCATCAGTATGTAAAAGATGATCATAAAAATTAGAAAACAATGTACATATACTATTATCATAATTTAAAAGGAAACCAATGAGTACATTAAACCATATGTACCATGGAAGAGTCAAGACCAAATGATATGGCCAAAAGCGTGGAACCCTCCACCTATGCCATCTCCTCCTCTATCATCAACTGAACATAAATGTAACACATAAAAAGACATAAGTGGGAAATTATTATAAGGAAATTCTACTAAAAATATGAACAATAAAATTTAAAAACAATGTAAAAAGTGAACGGTTTACCCTTATCGTAACAGTGGGAGTCCATGGCACTATAGGCTCTTGATGCACATCTCCATGAGCTGCTTCAGTGCCTGTAGTGTGTTGTGTAGAATCATCCTCAAGGAAGCCAAAATTATATGCATCACTATCAATTAGGGGACCAAAGCACAGATTCTTGCATATAATGCAAGTGTGGGGCACACAAACATGTGAGCTCATGGAGGATGTGGAAGTGCCAGAAGCATCAGGACAAGGAGGCAACAATGTCCTATTTTGCGTAACTAGCATATCAGTCAAGGTGTGAATGGCTTGAATAATCTATGAGCTGGCTTCAACAATAATGTCTAGATGTTGCACTATGGGAGGTGGTGAAATCTTGGGATGGGGGACATATGTGTGGGATTTCACCCATTGTGCCCATGGACTATCTTGCAGAGCATCTAAACCAACACCCTGGTTTGGTCTTAGACTCCAATAATTCACCTTGTGACCAAGCACAAATTCAACATATAATTTTTTAATAAAATAAAATGGGACAGCCAAATTATTGTGAGGTGGTCTATCAAAAACCATGCACCAACAGTGCCAAAAGTTGTCACGTATTGCACTATTTGTGCATCATTTAATTGACAACTTTGGTTTTTTTATGGTCTACTTTTAGACCAGTTTTAGGATCCACAAAAAGATTAGCCATGTCTTTTATTTTATATTTAGGTTCATGACTTGATCATAATCAAGCCCATTGTCAAACTGGGCATGCATGGAATCATGCCAAAGAAGTGCAGCATTATGTTGCTATGTAAGTTTATCCATGTTTTCAATAATTGAGTTCAATGTCATAAACATGGGGCCCAATGTGGTGATATTGGCATATGTGGTTTGAAATTCTCTAAGTTCATTTAGATTATCTCCTATTAGATCTTCTAAATGGTGAGGTTTTGTCACGAGTACGTCTTCTGGAGGTGGGGGATTGTTGGGAGGTGGTTCTGGATTGTTTATAGGATCATTAGGAGGGTTTTCTGATTCCATGTCTGATAACAATGAAAAAGAAAATGGATAATTACAATCAATTTTAAAAAACAATACAAAAAATCATTGCTACCCTAATTTTTATATAAAAAACTATATATTTCTATTTAAAAACAATAAAAAATATAAAAATTAGAAGCTTCACTTACCTAGCAATTTATGAAAAATCGGATAGGGGATATGGGAACAGATATCCGAAAACCCTAGCTATGTTCACATTTTTACAATGAAAAAATATTGAATGCGATTGGGTATAGAGATATATATCTACTAGAAAATATTGGATATCCAATTATGCCTTTAGGTTTGGCTTTGGCTTGGCTAGGTGTACTGACACCTAGGCCTGCTAAAAAGTTGACAAATCTATTATGCGCTTTTGGACTAGTGAAAATAGGCTTTTTTCACATCGCCACTTTTTGGCATACCATGATCCTGTACATACACATGAGGGATGTGATGAAGAAGATGTAATTACCAACATAATTGATGCAGATGAAATAAGAAGAAAACTTACCAAATTCTATGACTTATTGAATTTGGAATCTCATCTCAAAGAGAAAAAAATTTCTTTTGGAGGATTCTTCGTAGAGCTCCCATACTTAGCCAGAATTAATAGAATGGTAGATATGGATGACACTCTATCTATCCAGTTGCAGGGACATCTTGAAGAGAAGTTGGAAGTAAAGAAGGATTATTCTTCTTCTGACTATGAAGAGTACACTGATGACTCTCAAGAAGGGAATAGTCCACCCTAAGACATTGAATTCCCTATCATTGATATAACTTAGGATACTTATGAGGTAGGAAATGTGTCTGAACCACCTCATAAGAGGCAGAGATTTGAGGAAGGAGAGCCCTCTCAAAGAAAGAAATGAAAGAAAGAAGTTGATAGGATCAAAGCTTTAGTGCCCCATATTAATAGATCATATGATCACCATTTGAGGAAGAATATTAGAGAACGAAAGAAGATAGGAACACAAGAGGAAGTGGAATTACCCATGTTTCTTGGTCAAGATGAAAGGGAAATGTACCAGGAAGAATTAATCAATGATGATCAATTCATCAAGAGTGTAGAATTCAAGAATTTCCTTATATAGAAGAAGCAATAGGAGATTGCAAAAATAGTACTTGAGGGCAGTAGTCCAAATGATGAGGTACTGAAAGCCCTAGTATCATATGATCCAAAATTTGAAAATATTACTATTGAAGAAGCTAGGAAAATGGTTAAGTCCAGTGGGATGCTCTTAGTGCCAGGTTGGGACCTTACATCAAATTTTATCATAGATTAACTCAGGAATCAATCTAAGGGAAATCTATCTTATGAGGCCCAAATTGGAGACATGATAAGACGGAGTGGATATGATCCTAAATCCAAAGCCTTAGCAATGTGGTTGCTTGCACGAAGAACCCAAAACCCATCGCTATGTAGCTTAGAAGATAAGATGGAAGGGGACAAGATCATCTAGACTATTCAAAATACCAGTGATCTGGAAGTATCTAAGACAATGACTCACTTTTCACATCTGAATGAAGCCAAAACAACTCAATTATCAAATAGATATGAAAGGTTACTTGAGAGTTCAATAACTATAGAAAAATACATGGATCAAGGAATAATGAAAATCAAAGTCCTAGAAAATGAGTTGGAAGGGTTAAAGGTAAAGCTTGAAGAACTTTCTAAATAAATTCCTCCTCTAGCCCCACAGATTGAAGCTACAGTTCAAACAGTGGCAGAAATTCCTGTTGAATTGGTAGAAACTTTAGAAAAGGACAATTTGGATGTATCTCTAAAGGTACTTAATGATGTGTTACAACATAGGTATGAGGAAATTAAAGGTAAAATGGAGTTAGGCAATAAATCATACTTTATGTTGCAGAAAACAAATGACAATATCAAAGATGCAATGGCTACTCTAGAGCCACTTTTTAACATGTGGTTTGTCAGACCTAGTAGCTTTGTTTGAAAAACTTGAAGCACTGCAACCTCATAGGACAGATATTCTAGTATCAATCATTGAGGTGGGAGAAAAGATAGAACAAATTGGCACAACTTGGGGATTTTTCAAAGGCAAGGCCAATCAGGTAAGAACCAAAATAAATATGTTTGGCCCAGGTTTTAGCAAGTTCCTCCCTCCAAATTTCTCAAATGATGGTAACATTGTAGAAATTGAGGAATGGAAAATAAATATGAGTCAATTGGTCATTAAACTGGAGGCCTTTTTGAATAATGATGGGTCCTTAGATATTGATAGGTTCAACAACATTTTGGATGACATGTTCAAAATAAAAAATGAATGTACCAAATTTTTTGTTGACACAAAGGATATCACTAACTCAAGATGGGATAAGAAGATCAACTAGTTATAGAGCCTGAAAATGTACACCTAGCCATCAAAAGAAGTTGCTGCATGGGACAACAATACTAAACCTAAGAAGAAGAAACTAGTAGCAATTTATGTAGAAGAAATAGAGTAAGAGTGAATTCAAACATTGCACCTGATCTATGAGCATAGGAAGAGTAATTACTATAAAGAGGATGATTTAGGTTAGCTGGAGGGCGGTCACCAGTCACACAAAAACTTTGGAAGTTACTCTGAATACCAACAAATGAAGGTGCAACTCAAAGGGAATTTGCTATGAGAAGAAATAGTTTTTGGCACCATTTTATTTATTTCTATTTCATTTTAAATATATTTTTTATTCTAGTGCAAGTCGCTATGAAATCCATCTAAAGCTTGTTGCATCCTTTTCTGAAGGATTCCAATATGGATAGTCTATATATAGTAAGTTCTAAATGGTTGTAAGGGTGCTGAAATATTAAGTGTAATAGGAGTTTCTATATTTAGTGTCTTGATTTTGATGAATCTTAGCTTTTGAATTGATTAATACAGGAAATTTATCATTGAAAATATAGTGAAATTCCTTGTATATGTTCTGTTATCTTCATATATGAATTTAATGTCTTTGTGTATTTAATCTGTAAGGCAGTTTTAGATACATTATTCTACAAGGTAGATAGTGGGGTTGAATCTTAAGTTCCTTTCAAGGGAAGGGTAAAGCTTGAATGATGTCTCAGAGATTTCAATATATGTGCATGAATTTGATGATATAATGTATATACATGAGAGGGTAATTTGTTAATAAAGAGAGTATAGGTAATCAAAAATATACTTTTCATGTTAGTAGAAGTCATGTTTATGAAGCATTGAAATATAAAACATTGAATGACCCATACCATAGAGATATACAATTAGATGAAAATTCTCTACCATCATTTCCCTTACAATCTACCAATATTTTAGAGCTTCTTTTTAATGCAATGCAAAATAGTCATTCAATAGAATAAAATGCATTTGAAGTTCTATATTTCTTGCAAAGAACCTAATAATTCTTGTGAAGAAAAGCCATATTTAAGCATACTTATATTTTTTAATGATTTTTTTATGTATGATAGGGTAATGCTCAAGAAAGTTGACACTTTCAATTATTCAGTAGATATCTTAGTTATTTTAAAATCGCTCATAGGAACTATTGGTATGTACATCTCATTGAGAACTAAAATTTTGAATATTTTTTTGCCTAAATGCTGCAAATAACAAATGTCCTGATTTACACAATGTCATGTGATCCACCACACCAACAAATCCATCTATGGCTAGAAGATAGTGAATACAAAACATTATTCAAAATCCTCATCTAACAGCTGTGTATATACATCATAGATTCACTACATTTCTAGATATTTAGATTGTTTTATTCAAACAGTATCATATTAAATTGTGTTACCATTCTGTTAATGCATTTAAGTGTGTTTCTTCTTCTTTTCATCTTGTAACATATGGGCTTAGTTGCATGTGTGAATATATTTCAAAACTAAAAGTTGGATGGATGCGAAGTCCTGAGAGTTCATGAACTCTTGAAATAGTCGTAAAGGTTAATCCTTGTCGTTATATGCTTCCACTGTCAATTGTTTCCTTTTGAAGTGAGAAACCCTATGATTTGTATATTGTTAATGACCATGACATTGATAGAGGTATTTGATGGTGGAAACCCCTATTAATTGGTGTGATAGGAATATTCTTTGGATTAGTCTCATCCCAAGCTAGACCAATGTAATTACTAAATTGAACTACAACTATCAAGGGCAGTTGTGGATACTTTTCACCATCATTATATACAATTGCTTTGAATTCTCCTATAGCACCATCAACAAGCCCTGTCTACACCCATAGATTAGTACATAGCATAACTTGTTGCCCTATACATAAGAGAATGTGAGATTGAAGTTGTTCTTCATCTGCATTCAAACTCTCAAAATATTTTTGTTGTTCTGCTATCAAAAGAGCCACAGGTTGATGTAGAGATAATAACATACACTTATTATGTAGGGATACCATTTCATTAGTTACAAATAGGTGTACTTTAGAATGGAAATCTTCTTGTTCCTCTTTACTGAGAGCGGTAATTATTTGTGACATGAGCAGATTCCAATTTACAATTATTGGTTTTGCATTTCTTAGATTTGAAAGAAGAGAATGAAATTGTACCTGAAAATTTGTGTTACCAATTTGACAAAAGTTATACTGTAAAGTGATTACTTTTCTAAATGATTTCCATAATTGTCCTCCATATAAATTTGAAGCATACATTGGAATGTCTTTAACTGGAGGATGCTGACCTAAATCACCAAAAAGAATCATTCAACATCCTCCAAAAGGAATATGGTTGCTATTTGGGAATGCTTCTCATAATCTCATATCAATTCTCTCAAATAATTTAGGACCAATAAAACTCATTTCATATATAATAATATACTAAACATAATACATATTTTCCTATAAGATTATGAGTGATTGACCTTGTAGTTGTACCATTTCTTTGATTGGAATCCATAGAGAAGAATGAATTGTAGATGCCTTGATCTTAAATGCTACAAATCTTGTCGGTGCAAGAAGTAGAACAGGTGACTGTCCAGTAGTTGTTGATTTTGTGAGAGTAGCTTTGATTTGAGCAATCAGATGAGATTTTCTAGTGCCAACAGTGCCTTGTACAATTATCTATAATGGTTGTTGTATATTACTTTTATGTCTATGTGATATAATGATATCATATCCTTTTTTTTGTTGGACATACAATTTATAATGAGATCATTCATTCATAACTGGATTCTATTGAAAGATTTGTTGATTTGATTGAATGAAATTTGTAGCAGTTTCTTTTTCTAAAGGAGTAATATTAATTTCCATCCAATTATTTTTTGCATCAAATTCTCTATATCCAAGCATATCTAAATCATTTAAATGTATAGGTATGCCTAGATATAATATTTCTAAAACTTGCCATTCATCTGGTATACTATCTTGCATTGTATTTGTATTTGCTGAAGGGCATGTATGATCATCTACTTCTTCTACCTCTAAATGTGTTCTTCTTATATTCCATGCCTGATATGATGTTGAAATATCTTCCCATTGTTCTATTATTCCTTCATCTGATGTTGCAAAATCTACTTCAATATTGTGGAATGGTTTGTATAACAAAAGTTCACCCCTATAAAATATTGGATAAGAAATGTCATCTTTGGAAGGGATACTGATGAATTTAGGTGAGACTCTAACTATACAAGGTGATCTTCTTTCTTTCCATTTGTCCTGGATTCGATTAGGTCTAAATGTCCATCTTTTGGTTATGTCAATAAGAGAAAACATTTCTAAATTTACTAGACATTCCATATAAAATTCTATTTCATTATGGCATAAACTTGCTAGCATGTCTAATATAGGTAGACGTTGAAGGTTATTTTGGTTCACATTCAAAGATACAAATTGTCTACTACATAAGGATAAGGGAAGCTTTTGTAGTAGATGGAAGGTTTCTTGGGCACCTATATCATAGTCAATAAGATTTTCAAGAAGCATTCTTTGAAGTGCAGCTATTGCGGGCATTGTACAATTGAAATTTGATGACATTCTACATAATATTGCATGATATGTTTCTAATTTTATCTCTGCTTTTGCTGCATATTTTTCTATGTACCTGATAACTGCATCAATTGAAAGAATAGGTTGGGGTAAGTGCACAAAGATGGGGGACCAAAAAGATGCCACTTTTCTTTTTGGTCCCCCATCACACATAGTGCGTACGCACTAATGGGTGTGCGCCCTATAGGGTGCATGCCCTATAGCTTGGGAAATCCAAAAAAAAGCGTGTGCACCCTATTATGTAAAACCCCAAAATTTCCACCCCCCGTGTGCCCTATGCAAAACCACAAAAGTGTAATCCATATTCTTACATAGTGTGTGCACCCTATGAAAAACTAGAAAGAGAGAGAGATAAGGGATAGGGAGTGGGTGATAAGGGGGGAGAGAGAGAACAACTACACAAGCAAAAAAACTTATTTTCCACATCAGGGGTAGGAGGATTTATAAAAATATAACATTTAGCCAATTCTAGATTTTGGGGGTTTTCAAAAAATTCCAGACTTACCCAAATTTTAGGATCTAGCAAGCCTTTAGTAGGGTTACCTCCCACAATCCATTATGGATTTCTAAGGTCAAACTGAAGCTGGCAAAATGATTCCAAAAGGGTTTTAACTTGTTTTATCACAAATCACTTGGTTTCGACCCCATCTCTCTCTCTCTCTCTCTCTCTCTCTCTCTCTCTCTCTCTCTCTCTCTCTCTCTCTCTCTCTCTCTCTTCGTACATTATATTTTCCATTATTACCTTCTTTCACCCCCTCTCTCTCTCACACACGCACATATGATCTCTGTCACCTTCCCACCCTCTCTCTCTCTCTCTCTCTCTCTCTCTCTCTCTCTCTCTCTCTCTCTTCGTACATTATATTTTCCATTATTACCTTCTTTCACCCTCTCTCTCTCTCTCTCTCTCTCTCTCTCTCTCTCTCTCTCTCTCTTCGTACATTATATTTTCCATTATTACCTTCTTTCACCCCCTCTCTCTCTCTCTCTCACACACACACACACACATATGATCTCTACCACCTTCCCACCCTCTCTCTCTCTCTCTCTCTTTGTACATTATATTTTCCATTATTACCTTCTTTCACCCCCTCTCTCTCTCTCTCACAGTGTGAGATAGAGAGAGAGAGGGAGAGAGAGAGAGAGGGGGTAGGAAGGTGGAAGAGAGCATATGTGTGTGTGTGAGAGAGAGAGAGGGGGGTGAAAGAGGGTAATAAGGGAAAATATAGGGTATGAAGGTGGAGAGAGAGAGAGAGAGAGAGAGAGAGAGAGATGGAAACTTCAGCTTAGTTAAGCCTAATCACAACAAAATGACAATGTCTTGAACAATGATGTCTCCAAATTCTGTCAGTATTCAATTACTTTAGACATAAGATGGTTCCTTTGAACATCAGCTTTGCCTAAACAGGATTACAAAAGTTTCAAAGGACACTCTATTTTTCTTGGTATCAACAAAGTAAGTTTATAGAAACCTTTGGCTTTAGTTCAGTCTGGTATCTTCAAGTCATTACAACTAGTAAAAACACTACTGATTATACTACTAAGTATTTCTCCAATTCTTTAAACAAATATCAGACCATTACTAATCCTCTGTAACCAAATTTCATCATACAATCAGTGTTGGGTCTGAGTCTAAAACTTGCTTTCTTCAACTTTGACACACTAAGTCTTTTGGTGACCTTTAACCAATGTCCTCCAGCACTATCAAATGTTACATAGATCTTCCAATCTAATTGATCAGTTTAGATAGAGATCGATATGGATTAATCAAATAGTGGGTACCTTTAGTGGTCATGATTACCTAGAGAACCACAATGTGTCGACAACCTCTATGTTTCAACTTCAATCTTCTATTGTTTACTCTGCTGCAATATTTCTTGACTTCTACTGACTACATACATGGATTGTGTTAAGTTATTATACTGTTGAAACATTCATTCATCTTACTGGTTAAACTCTCAATGTGTGCCTACTAGGGCATCAAATCTAGAAGCAATGTGATCTCATCCACCATTTGAGTGTTTGAGTAATTGAAATAAATGGTCTTTCCCTGCTTCCCATCCATCAACATCAAGTTTCAATGGAAGAAACACAGGTCAAGACTAAGTGCCCATGACAGGGCCGACTATAGGGTTTCCAAGTTGGATTGTAAAGGAGTTTTGAATCTTGTGGCACAGTCCCAAAACTTCAATGAAATGTTCACAGATTTAATACATGAACTTTAAAATGTGAACATAATGCAAACCGACCCGTAGAGATGTTCAATTTGTTTAATGCGCAACTTGACCAAGTTTGATATTGAACCACAACATGCTAGGTCAGTGAAATCTAGTTAATGTAGTTGTATCCAAAGTTATTATGACAGTCGAGTCTACCTCTTCATTTAACCATAAGCTATGGTGACAGGAGTAGAACTATACATAAGTTAACTGTCAAAAGTGAATTAAAAGGTCCAAACAAAATATGGCATAAAACTAAAATTTGGAGTTTTTAATTCAACTAACTATTTTTCCAAAGACAAGAAATGACAACAAAAAAGAAAAGCATACTCAGAATATGGTAGATTTCTATTATTCAATGCTTCTTTGTAGACCTCTATTCCAGTCTCCCGATTGGACAAAACATAAATAGTGCTTTGCCCAGGCTTCCTAATGGATCCAACCAATCTGAAAACTAGTTGGGACCATTGAGCCAATAGTTGGCATTGTGTTAAGAATTGTTGCATTACAACATTCTATTAATTGGAGACATTTCTGATCAAAACTTAGGAAATGTTTCCCAATAAATGGGAAACAAAATACAATTCCTACTAAAACCAAAAACAAACTTAAAACAAACTTAACGAAATGAAAACATGCCAAAATAGTCCAGTGGACTAAGAGATCCTTGGTTTATGAAAATACCACAGGATTCTTGACAACACAAAAAGGACTAGACACAAAATGAGGAAATGGATTCTACATATCTAGTCCTCTTTATGACAACCAAAACTCATCTAAACATAACAAAAAACCAAAAACCATCCTGTAGCCTTGGGTGGTCTGCACCATGCTCCACAGGATAGAAAAAGTCAAGTTCTTTGATTTGGTAAGGCTGGTAAAGGAAAACCAAGCTGTGCAATAGCCTTAGGGGTAAGCCATGTAGCATCCTATGCTGGGCAATGTTTCCACTACACCAGATATTCATAATAAGTGTACCTCTGGGTCTTTTGTGTAACTCTAGATTCCAAGATGCTTGCAATCTCCAAGGGTGGTATCAGTATCACCTGCATTCACAATATTATCAATAGGACCTTTGTACATATATAGATCACCAACATTAAAGATAGGTGATAAATGAATATCAGTAGGAAGATCAATATGATAAGCATTAGAACCACAACATTTTAAAATTTTAAAAGGGCCAATCTTCTTATCCATTATTTTGGTGTAGTGTCCTTTTGGTAACCTCTCCTTCTTTAAATGCACCATGACCAAATCCCCAACATTGAAAGACACATCTTTCCTCCATTTATCTGCACAAGCCTTATACTTGGCATTGGTATGTTGAAGCTTTTGTTTGACCTGATCTTGGATCTCCTTCATAACAGTGGCAAAATCATCAGCCAATACACTAGGCTTCTCCAAACCACTAACATCCCTCAACTCCAAGATGCCTCATGGATGAACACCATACACAATCTAAAATGGAGTCTTCCCCATACTGTGGTTAACTAAATCATTGTAGGAGAATTCTGCCTAGGCCAAAATTGAATCCCAACTTGTCCCATGCTCTTGAGTCAAACATCATAAAAGATTACCAAGGGATCTATTGATGACCTCAGTCTTCCCATCAGATTGAGAATGATAGGCTAAAGAAAGACACACATTAGTGCCTAATTTCTTCCACAAGGTCCTCCAAAAGTGACCTAAAAACTTGGGATCTCTATCTGATATGATGGATAGGGGTAGACCATGCAAACAAACTATCTCCTTAAAGAGAAAGCCTGCCACATGGGATGCATCATGAGTGGTTTTACATGGCACAAAGTGAGCCATTTTGGAAAACTAATCCACTACTACAAAAATGTTGTCATGACTAGATTTGGTTTTAGGCAACCCAAACAAAAAATCCATACTAACAAAATCCCATGGCTTCAATGGAATAGGTAAGGGTGTGTAAAGTCCAGCATTAGAAGTATGGCCTTTAGATTTTTGACAAATCAAACATGTTTCTACAAAATTTCTTACATCCATTTGCAACCTAGGCCAATAGTAAAACCTCTTGACTGATTCTAAAGGTTTATATAAGCCAAAATGCCCTACCAAACTACCACAATGCTTTTCTTTAATGATATTTTCCTACATAGATCCTCTTGGAACAAAAAGCAATCCACCCTTGAATAAAAGCCCATTTTGTATCAAAAAATCAGAAAATTCAGTATGATACCTTGCTGTCATGTCTAAGCAAACCTTATAGATGTCTTTGAAATCTTCATCCGTAGCATACATGTTTTCCATAGCATCTAGACCTGCACTTTCCAACTGCATAGATTGAATGGTGAGTGTCCTCCTACTCAAAGCATCTGCTACTTTATTAGCAACCCCTTTCTTATGTTTGATGCTGGAAGTGTAAGCCTGTAAGAACTCCATCCATTTGACATGCCTATGATTAGGTTTCTCCTATCTATTCAAAAAACTGAGAGCATGATTATCAGTGAAAATAATGAATTCCTTTGGAAAAAGATAATGCCTCCATTTCCTTAGGGATTGAATCATAGCATAAAGCTCAAGATCATAGGTAGAATACTTTTGTTTTTCTTCATTTAATTTTTCACTAAAGAAGGCTACGGGTGTCCCTTCTTGACTAAGAACCCTGCCAATAGCCTTATTACTAGCATCACACTCAACCATAAAAACTTTATGAAAATATGGTAACACAAGTACTGGTTGTTCTGATATCTTCTTTTTCAACAATTCAAAGGATTCATTTGATTCTTTATACCATATAAAAACACATTTTCCACCACCTTTAATAGTATTCATTATAGGAGTACAAATGCCACTAAAGTTTCTGATAAACTTCCTATAGAAACTACATAATCCATGAAAACTTTTTACCTCAGTAGCTAAAGTAGGTGGTGGCCAATTTAGGATGGTTTTGTAGGAGCACCTACTCTAGATTCAAAAAACAATACTCTTTAGAGTCCCAAACATATCTAGTTTAGATTAGATCCATTAGTCAGGCACCCAGACCAAGTTGTGAGGCCTAGTTCCAGGATTGGCACAATTATAAGCCCCTAACTAACTATGGTCAAAAGTGGTCAATGGGCCTAAAATCATTGGATTTTATTTATTTTCATGTTTTCTATGTTTGAGATCCATGTTGGATCAATAGGATAGGTTTAGACCAAGTTTGGTCTCCTAGAAAGCAAAAGATGCAAAAATGTTGTAAAAGTTGCTTAGCAACTTTAACAACTTCTTGCCAAAAGATGTAATTATGCCCCCAATGGTTAGATGGTTTAAAATTCAGTTGGAGCCAATTGGGGAAGCCTTCAAATAGCCCTTTTAGGTGGGTGGAATGCATAATATGTAATTTTGGCATTGAATCAATAAAAACATCAACATTTCTTTGCATTTTCTTGAGAAGTTCTGAAGTGTATGGATAGGTACAGATGTGAGGGCATGAAATAGTGAACCCAAAGGTTGGAGCCTTGAGTCTTCTTCCAATTACAATTGAGGTCATGTGTTGATCTACCCTAGATTGTAAGATATTTGGTTTTTAGCAGGACTACCTAGATTTAAGGCTTAAAACCAGGGGTGCTAATAGGGCCTGATTGTTTGGTCCAATTCCACCATGGAAAATTGATGCCCCTTGGTGGAATTCAACCTTTTTCAATTTATTTCCATATTTTGTAGGTTAGGATTGTAGATTTCTAGAGGAGTGAGCTTTCCACAAAGCCCTAGGTGTACATCTCTATGTGTGCACCGGTTTGTGACTTAGGACAATCCCTATAGATTTTTGTTGGGGATTCATCAAGACCTCAAAAATTGGACTCTAAGTTTTTGTATATATCCACACATGCCTCCATACTTAGTTTGTGCCTTGGCTTAGGAGAAAGAGCACTTGTAGTGCATTTGGAGACCTAATTAGGCCTATTAGCCCAACCTAACATTGCTACATCAGTGACTTTTGCTTGTCTCCACTCCTTGGTACTTGGATATGTTTTATAAACCCCAAAAGGGTATCAAAATCCCTAACCAATTCATCATATCATTTGGGAACATTTTGACTTATGTTTAGATTTCCTTCTAGGAAGGGCTACAAGCCAAATCCTAGGTTTATGCAACAGCTTAGCACTATGGGTTGCTTGTAAATAAAAGAACAATTGGAACTAAAGGAATAAGACCTAAATAGGCTAGATCAATGATTGTAGGCCATCCCTAGTCTTATAAGTTTGTTCATGGGGTTTGATTTCCTATTGGACTAAAGAGACCTCTTAGCAACTTCTCAATTGTTGGTGTTTTGGACTTGGCATAGCCTAGTGATTAGGTTGCCTTGGGTGTTTGGGTTGTGATAACCATTTCTCCTAGTCTTTACCATACTTGTGATAAGTATTGGGCACTTGGATCCTTATTTGGGATAGTTGAGACCTTGAAACTCACCAATTGTCACTGTTTGAAGGCTTTCGCTTGCCACTTTGTATCAAGTGGTATCAGAGCTATGTCTTCTCCTGAGGATGAAGAGATCTCTACAAAGGTCACAAATAGTGAGTTAGCAAAGATGGTGAGAGAGAAAAGGGATGCAAACACAGCCTTGACTAAGAGGCTTCAAGAACTTGAGAAGAAGCTTGACAAGAGAAAAGAAGATGGGTCTGAAAATGAAGAGGGTAGTGAAGAAGAGGAGGATGATCCTAACCTACACATCCCTATAGACCAAAGGCCTTTCATAGATGCCTTGAAATCCATGGGAAGGAGAACCATGGAGGAGAAGATAGATTTGCCAGTCTTCAATGGCAAGATGAATGTTGATCTAGCCTTGGATTCGATAGAGGCTTTGACAATGTTCTTTGAATGTGAGGACATCCCTAAAAAATAAAGGGTAAAGGTGGCAAGATCCAAGTTAAAGGGAGTAGCCCTAACTTGGTGGAACTTCATCCAAACAAAGAGGGTGAAGAATGGAAAGAACATGATAAATTCATGGAACAAGATGATAGCATTGATTAGCAAGACATATGTGCCTGAGGACTATGGGGTACAACTCCATAGGAGGAAGAAAAGTTTGAAACAAAAGGACATGGGTGTAGGCTCATACACTAAGGAGCTCCTAAAATTATGTATGAAGACCAATATGGAAAAAGATGAGGAAGAAAAGCTAGCAAGATACATGAATGGCTTGAAGGTATCCATTCAAGAGGAGCTAAGTCTACACTGCCCTACCACAGTCAATAGGTGCTATCAAATGGCACTCAAGGTAGAGGAAAAATGGAAGAGAAAGAAATATTTTGGAAAAGGGAAGAGTAATGATAGTGGGAAGAACTTTAGAGGCAAAGGAAACTCTTGGAACAAGGGACAAAATAGTGGCAGCAGCAGCAAGAGCCCTAACCAAGGAGATAAAGAAAATAGTGACTCTAATTCAAGAGGAAACTATAGAGGAAGAAGGCCCTTCAATAGGGGAAGGAAAAATTTAGGGAGAGGTAATGGACCATTGAAATGTTTCTATTGAAATCAAATGGGACATCATGCAAGAAGATTCCCTAAGAAGAGGAACAATAACAACCAAGGTGAGAGGAGAGCACAACTTGTCCAAGAAGATAAACAAGAAGACAATGCTAATCATAGAGACTTGGAACCAGAGGAAGGAGTATGTCTGATGATGAGGCAGGTCTTCCTTCAAGTACCACAAACCCAAGAGCCTCCACAAAGGAAGAATCTCTTCAGGACAAAGATCAAGTGTCATGGAAAGGTATGCAATCTACTCATAGACTCTGATTCAATTTAAAATCTTTTATCTGGTGAAATGGTTTAGAAATTAAAACTCCCTAAGAAGCCACACCCTTGCCCCTATCATGTTTCTTGGTTGACAAAAGGCCAAAAAACTCTAGTAACAGAACAAGCATGGATAGAGTTTTCAATTGCAGATTTTAGGTTCTTTGTGATGTGGTTGAGATGGATGCCTCACACATCCTTCTAGGTAGGCCCTAGAAATTTGTTTTAGATGCCATCCACCATTGTAGGAAGAACACCTACTCCATCACTAAAGATGGGAAGACCTTTACTATGAAGCCCCTACCGGATAACAAATCTAAAAAAGAACCCACTGTGATTATCATGGGAGAGAAAGAGATGTTAAAAACCTTGAAGGAATCTGATATTGAACCCTTTATCTTAATCTCCAAGCCCAAGGATAACATCAGGTCTAATAAAAAAGAGCCTATGCCAAAGGAAGTCATGGAACTGCTGCAAAAGTATAAGGATGTCACTGTTAGTGACCTACCCACTAGCCTCCCTCCCATTAGGGATATCATACATCAAATAGACCTCATACTAGGGTCATCCCTACCTAATAAGGAACCATATAAAATGACACCCCTGCAACATGAAGAGATTGTAAAATAGGTCATTGAATTGTTGGAAAGAGGACTCATTTAAAAGAGTCTCAATCCATGTGCAGTACTATCAGTCTTGGCCCCTAAAAAGGATGGAAAATGGAGGTTATGCACTGACAATAGGGCCCTAAACAAAATCACAATAAGGTATAGATTCCCCATGCCAAGAATTGAGGACCTATTGGATGAACTAGGAGGTGCTTGCTACTTCACCAAGATAGACTTAAAGTCTTGATACCATCAAATTAGAATCAAACAAGGAGATGAATGGAAAATAGCTTTCAAGACTATTGAAGGTTTTTTTGAATGGTTAGTAATGCTCTTTGGCTTAAGCAATGCCTCTGGCACTTTCATGAGGCATATGAATGAGATATTCATTGATTTTATTGGCAAATTTGTTTTTGTTTACCTTGATGACATGCTAATATTCAGTCATAGCAAGGAAGACCATCTTGATCATGTGGAACAGGTACTAAGAAGACTCCATCAGCACAAGTTGGTAATCAACTTGGAAAAGTGCATGTTTATGAGGAAGGAACTTGTGTTCCTAGGTTTTGTGATCTCAAAAGGTACCCTCAAGATGGATCCTGAGAAGGTAGAAGCAATCATTAATTGGCCTCCACCAAAGAACCAAGGTGATGTAAGAAGCTTCCATGGACTTGCAACATTCTATAGGAAGTTTATCAAAAAATTTAGTCATGTGTGTGCACCAATGCTTGAAACTATTAAAGGTGGAAAGAAGACTAAATTTGTATGGACAAAGGAAGCCAATGATGCATTCCAATACTTGAAGAATAGACTCTCCCAATACCTTATATTGGTCCTCCCTAATTTTAACAAAGTCTTCACTATGGAGACAGATGCAAGCAATTTGGCTATAGGTGCAGTCCTAAGCCAAGAAGGCAAGGCAATTGCTTTCTTCTCAGAGACATTGAATGAGGCTAAAAGAAAATACTCTACCTATGACCTAGAGCTCTATGCCATGGTCCAAGCCCTCAAGAAATGGAGGCACTATTTGATACCAAAATATTTTTTAGTATACACTGACAACCATGCATTAAGTTTCTTAAATTCTCAAGAGAAACTCTCTGTCAAACATCTGAAATGGGTAGAGTAGTTGCAAACCTATACCTTTAACATTAAGCATAAAAAGGGTGTAGCAAAAAAAAATTTTGATGCCCTTAGCAAGAGGATTGGTCTGATTGAAGAAGTTCAATTACAAAGTGTGGGAATTGAGTCCCTAAAACACTTGTACCCAAATGACCCTGATTTTGCAGAGATATATCAGATTTGCACAAAGATGCTTGGCATATATCACACTAATTTTTTTGAATATCTAATTTAGAATGGACTTCTATTCAAGGGAGCACAACTATGTATACCAAAGTGCTCAATTAGAATAAATATAATAAGGGAGAAGCACTATGGTGGCCTAGGAGGTCACTTTGACATTGACAAGACAATAGACATGGTGAAGAGGAGTTAGTTTTGGCCTAAGTTGAACAATGATATCAAAAAGTTTATAGAAACTTGGACAATCTGTCAGCAAGCTAAAGGAATGACAAAAAATAAAGGGCTCTACCAACCCTTACCAATTCCTTCAAGACCTTGGGAGTCCATCTCAATGGATTTTGTAATGGGACTGCCTAACACCAAGCAAGGATTTGATAGTGTCTTTCTCATAGTGGATAGGTTTAGCAAAATGGTTCATTTTGTACCATGCAAAAGCACAAATGATGCATCTCACATAGCCAACCTCTTCTTCAAGGAAGTAGTTATAATTCATGGCCTACCTCAGGCAATTGTATCTGATAGAGATGTAAAGTTCCAAGGACAATTTTGGAGGACACTCTTCAAGAAGTTGGGAACAAACCTCACCTATAACTCTGCCTATCACCCACAAATGGGTGGGAAAATTGAGGTGATAAATAGATCCCTAGGAAATCTCCTAAGATGCCTAACCAAGCAATATTCTCAAAGTTGGGATACACTCCTACCCCAAGTAGAGTTTGCCTTCAATGACTCTATAAATAGGTCAACCGATAAGACTCCATTCCAAGTAGTATATGGCCTTCACCCCAAAGGACCATTAGATCTGATTGAACTGCCATCTAACTTCAAAGTCAGTGCTCAAGGCCAAGAATTGGCAGAGCTCATCACAAAGGTACAGCAGTAGGTAAAGGAAGAAATACAAAGGTCAAGTTTGAAGTATAAAGAAAGTGGTGATAAAAGAAGAAGAGAGGTCCACTTCCAAGTAGGAGACAAAGTTTGGGCATTCCTAAGGAAAGAGAGACTACCTAAGGGTAGATACTCCAAACTAAAAATGAAGAAAGTAGGTCCATGCACCATACTAAAAAAAATAGGTGAGAATGCCTATGAAATCTCTCTTCCTCCAACCTTGCAAATCTCTCCAATATTTAATGTGGTAGACCTCACACCATACAAAGCTACAGCAGGTTCAATGAATGAGCAAGGTGAGGACACAAACATCAAAGATGAAGACTATGTCACAAGTATTCCCCAAAGAAAACTAGTGGAGTTGGAAGAAATTTTGGACACAAAGATATTAAGGAAGACCAGAACTAAGAAGTACATGTAGTACTTAGTAAAATGGAAGGGACTCCCCAACATAGATGCTACATCGCTGACTGAAGATCAAATCAAGCAACATGGGACTTCGGTGGAGCAAGTATCCTCAAGTAGAGACTTGAGTTTTAAAACTCAAGGGGAGTATGGTGCAGGAGAACCTACTCTAGATTCAACAAACAATACTCTTTAAAGTCCCAAACATATCTAGTTTAGATTATATCCATTAGTCAGGCACCCTAGACCAAGTTGTGAGGCCTAGTTCTAGGATTGGCACAATTATAAGCCCTTGGCTAACTATGGTCAAAAGTGGCCAATGGGCCTAAAATCATTGGATTTTATTTATTTTCATGTTTTCTATGTTTGAGATCCATGTTGGATCAATAGGATAGGTTTAGACCAAGTTTGGTCTCCTAGAAAGAAAAAGATGCAAAAATGTTGTAAAAGTTGCTTAGCAACTTTAATAACTTCTTGCCAAAAGATGTAATTATGCCCCCAATGGTTAGATGATTTAAAATTTAGTTGGAACCAATGGTGCAATCCTTCAAATAGCCCTTTCAAGCAAGTGGAAGACATAATATGTAATTTTGGCATTGAATCAATAAAAACATCAACATTTCTCTACATTTTCCTGAGAAGTTCTAAAGTGTATGGATAGGTATGGATGTGAGGGCATGAAAAAGTGAACCCAAAGTTTGGAGCCTTGAGTCTCCTTCCAATTTAAATTGATCTCATGTGTTGATCTGCCCTAGATTGTAAGATATCTTGTTTTTAGCAGGACTGCCTGGATTTGAGGCTTAAAACCAGGGGTGCTAATAGGGCCTGATTGTTTGGTCCAATTCCACCATGGGAAATTGATGCCCCTTGGTGGAATTCAAAAATTTTCAATGTATTTCCATATTTTTTAGGTTGGGAATGTGGATTTGTAGAGGAGTGAGTTTTCCACAAAGCCCTAGGTGTACATCTCTATGTGTGCACCCGTTTGTGACTTAGGACAGTCCCTATAGATTTTGGTGGGGATTTATCAAGACCTCAAAACTTGGATTCTAAGTTTTTTTATGTATCCACACATGCCTCCATACTTAGTTTGTGCCTTGGCTTAGGAGAAAGAGCACTTGTAGTGCATTTGGAGACCTAATTAGGCCTATTAGCCTAGCCTAACATTGCTACATCAATGACTTCTGCTTGTCTCCACTCCTTGGTACTTGGATATGTTTTATAAACCCAAAAAGGGTATTAGAATCCCTAACCAATTCATCATCTCATTTGGGAACATTTTGACTTATGTTCAGATTTCCTTCTAGGAAGGGCTACAAGCCAAATCCTAGGTTTGTGTAGTAGCTTAGCACTATGGGTTGCTTGTAAATGAAAGAACCATTGGAACTAAAGGAATAAGACCTAAATAGGCCAGATCAATGATTGTAGGCCACTGTTGGTCTTATAAGTCTATTCATGGGGTTTGATTGCCTATTGGGCTAAAAAGACCTCTTAGCAACTTCTCAATTATTGGTGTTTTGGACTTGGCATAGCCTAGTGATTAGGTTGCCTTGGGTGTTTGGGTTGTGATAACCATTTGTCCTAGTCCTTACCATACTTGTGATAAGTATTGGGCACTTGGATCCTTATTTGGGATAGTTGAGACCTTGAAACTCACCAATTGTCACTATTTGAAGGCTTCCGCTTACCACTTTGCATCAGATGGCTTCTACCTTAGTAGGATCCATTTTTAGACTACCTTTTGAGATCAAAAAACCCAAGAAGATAAGCTCATCTTGTAAGAAAGAACACTTCTCCAAGTTTACCTTCAAACCTTCCTCATGGAGTCTCCTCAAGGCTTGATTTATATGCTACAAATGCTCCTCCTTGCTGCCATTGAAAATCAGAATGTCATCCAAATAAACAACTAAAAATTTATGAAGAAAAAATTTTAACACTTCATTCATTAAGCACATAAAAGTACTAGGAGCATTGGATAAGCCAAATGGCATGACTATCCATTCAAACAACCCTTCATTAGTTTTGAAGGCTGTCTTCCACTCATCCCCTTCTCGAATCTGAATTTGATGGTTGCCACTCTTGAGATCAATATTTGAATACAAATTTTCCCCACCTAAACAATCTATAAGATCTTTCATTCTAGGAATTGGCAATTGGTATCAAATTGTGATTCTATTAATGGCTCTAGAATCCATGCATAATCTCCAAGTACCTTCCTTTCTAGGGGTAAGGATTGCAGGTACAACACATGGGCTAATGCTTTTCCTTATGTAACCCTTCTCTAACAACCCTTGAATCTGCCTTGCTACCTCAACATTTTGTTCAAGAGTGAGTTTATAGGCTGCCTTGTTTGGTAGAGTAGCCCTTGGGATTTAATCAATGCAATGACTGATTTCCCTCTTAGGTGGAAGTGAATCATTTGTGCTGTCAGCTACAACCCCACTATATTTATCCAAAAAATCTACCACTACTCTTGGACAAGTACTTTCCTTGACTCCTATGTTCAATCCCCTGCCCTCATGGTGACTTTCCTTAGGTCTGATTACAAAAAAAAAGCATGGAGTATTTTCTTCCTTAAGAACTTCTAAGAACTATTTTTATTTGACCAACATAACACCACTAGGTAAGGCTGACTCACTTGGAACATCAAGTAAAGGAGTCATAGTGAAAGCCTCTGCATTTTTGGTTATGGTAAATGTTGCCCAAAAATTCCCTATCATTCATTTTTTGCCACGGTCCTATTTTCCAAAGAGAAATGCTCAAAGTGTCGAAAATCTAGTGTGTTTTCTGCCTTTTGGTCTGAAAGCTCAGTGTGTTTTTGACCTTCTCTCTGAAGGCTCTGGATGTTTCTACCTTTTGGTTTGAAAGCTCAGTGCATTTTTGACCTTTTCTCTAAAAGCTTAGTGTGTTTTTGACCTTCGCTCGAAAACCCTCTGTGTTTTTAACCCCTTCTATGTTTCAGACTTCTTCCTCTGGCAGCATTCATTTCATAAGCGCGCAACTCCGATCAGTGTGGTCCTAGTGAGACTTCCAGCAGAGATCTATGGTGGTCACATGATCTCATGGAATCTTCTAAGCCCATGAGATCATGTGACAACTGTTCGATGAGATCCCAATGGTCATGGTAAAGTTCTAAATGACAAACGGTTCGAGGTGGCGGTCAGTGGCTAACATCTTATAGTTAGTCACATGATCGCATGGGCTCTTCTAAGCCCATGTGACCATGTGACAAACCATCAATGGTTGGGGTAGTTAACATCATGCAGTTGGTCCCATGATCGCATAGGCCTTCCTAGCCGCATGCAATCATGTGACAAGAGGTCAACGGTCAGCAGGGACTTCAACAGCTACTAGTGGGCCTGTAGTTTGATGACATGCCCACATTTCATTAGTCGGCAGTGGACCTGAGGTACCAGGTGGGCCCCAGTCATGCATTCAAGTTAGCATCACATCTTATGCTTGTTGCATGATCGCATGTGGCTTTCTAACCGCATGAGATCATGTGAAAAACCATCAACTGTCGGCAAGGATTTTGGTGGGCTCACTTGTTAGTGGAGCTACGACTTAATAGGATGAGCGGCTGGTGCAAGATCTCAAAGAATATTTAGGGGCCATGTGATCTTGCACCTACTATTAGATGGGAATCTAAAAATTTGAGTGGATCCGTGTCAGGAAAGTGCCGAGGTGTTTGTTGATGTAGTGGCCGAAACGAATAGAGGGATGACATGTGGTGGTTCTGGGCTCAGGGTTTGTAAAACTTTGCATGGTTGCATAGATATAGATTTCTCATAGTCACTAGATGAACTTGAGGTTAAGAGAAAGATCAAGAGACTCCACGACTAGAGGAGAATTGAACTCGAGGTAAGCCAGGGTTAATCTTGCAGTGCTATCTTGCAGGCCCAGATGTCTTACGTGGCAACAGAGATAGTTTTAAAAGGGTAGTTGCATGATCACATGAAGACTTCTAGGTTCATGCAATCATGTGACTAGTATTATTTTGAGGTAGTGCGGCCTATTTTTCATTGGCTTTCTTTTGGGGATGTTGCAAGTGCGGGTGGCTTGAAAAAAATGATGTCGCCAAGACATTTTCTAGTTGCATGTTGCGGAGTTGATGAAGGAGGTATGGGCAGCCGTCAGGGGTCAATTCTTTGTCCTAGCAAATTACTAGTGTGCATTCATGGCTTGACTTTATGCAGAAAAGAATGATGAATCTAGGATGTTTATCTGCAGGATGATTGTAGTACAGAGTTGGGCATGCAAACTAGATATCTGATCAGCGATGTTGTTGCAGAATTTATTTTATGATTAGAAGTGACTATTTTAGGGTTGATTATTTTATGCATATTTTTTGTAACCCTGGTTGATTTTGACTCTTGCCTGTGTGCAGTTGAGTGATGTATATAATGTTTTTTTTGGAGCTTGTAGAGCTCAGAATCCAGCAGTTGTAAAAAAGAAAGTTTTCTTTCTCAGAGAGCAATTTGTGGCAATTTTCCTGCCCTTTAGCTTTCTACAATTGTAATTTTCATTGATTATTCAGATATTACAAAGCATTCTGTGACATTTTTCCTATCCTCATGCCTTCTTATGTGAATTATCTCTTATTGGATCAAAGTGTATGCATGTTTTCAATGATGTCTTAGTTTCCCTGATTCCTCTTATTTTCTGTAACTGTGTGTGTTATTGTGTTTGATCTAATTTAGATGTTTTGTGGGTATATTTCAGCCCCTAACAATCTTGTCTCAATCCTACACTGAGTTATAGGAGTGAATGTTTGTTTGCAGGTCATGGATTGATGTCTAATCTTGAGAGTCTTGTTGTTGTGAAAGAATCTTCCTCTTTCCCTGAACATCCTCTTTTGTTTTGCAGACCCTTCCATGAAACACTTATGCAGGCCTATTTAGTAAGTTGTGATCTTCTAGACCTAAGCCTCTCATTGGTTTCATTCCTCTATACTAAGATCCAAACCCTAGTTTCGGTGCATCACCTAGTAGGATAGATTTGCTTTCAGTCATTTCCCTTTCATGCATTCCTTCTATCCCTTTCCCTCAAAAGTTTACTTTCCTATCTAAGAGCAAATCAGGGTGATTATCCAAGAGGAACCAGCCTAGAATCTTGAAGTTTCATCTTGGTTAGCAAAAGGTCCCACAACCTTGTGATGATTCCCTTGTTATACTAGATTATCAAGACCAAGAGAGCTTGAGATCAGAGGCACAAATTCAGTGTATAACATTTCTGGCATGCCCAGTGGGACCAAAGTTTAGATTCATGTTAAATATTATGCTATCTCTGATATACTGATGGCATAGTATAGACCTTAGAGAGGTTAGTATTCAAGTATATGTGGTGACTCCATTGGTGTTATGAAGATTAGTGACCCAATTTTTGATAGAGCTTATGAAGAAAATAGACCCTTCTGATGGCAAGACAATTTGCATTTGCACCCTTTAATCAAGGTAGTCCATTAAGTTTGCCCAACACCATGATGTGCCCTTGGCAGCATTAAAAAGTATACCTAATTTCATGGGTGAAGGGAAAACAATGACTTTGGAACACATAAGAGATGTGACCATTATCTGCACTATACACAATGTAACTCAAGAGGATGTGGCCACCAAGCTATTAGCAGCCTCTCTCAAAGGTAAGGCTCTAGAGTGGTTTAGAATTTTAACTGTCGGCTCCATTACTTCATGGGATAGACTTGGAGATCTCCTTAGCAAATACTTTGAGGATAATACAGACTCTTTGTCTCTAGTAGAATAGCTCCAAGTTATAAAGAGAGATCCTCGAGAGCTGATGACAGATTTTAATGGTAGATTCCTCAAGACATGGAATAGGATTCCAGTGAATATAAGGCCTTCAGTAGATTGTGCTTTCCTTTATTTTTTGAGAAGCCTAACTAGTGATATATCTATCATGATTCAATCTTTAGGAGGTACTTCATTGCCCTAGGCTTTTGACCTAGCTGTCAAAGTAGAAAATTGCTTAATCTAGGTAGGGATGATAGACAGAAGACCACCCATGCCTATCTCTCTTAATCTTCAGCCTACTATACCTCTGCAAATGCCTCCATTTACCCCCATACCTACATTAATGGAACCTCAGGCAAGCACTAGCTATGGGAAGTCCATAGTTGACCTTCCTCAAGAGCTACTCAAAGTGAAAAGTGATCAACAAGCAACAAACAAGGAGATGATGAGCCTGTTGCAGGCTTTAACCAAAGAGTTGATCACTATAAAAGGGCAGTATTTGGAGGATGGATCACTTTATCAATAAGAGGATCAAAATCCTGACCAGCAGTGGAAAGTTCAGAAGCAACTATATCAAGAGTCTAGGCCACAATATCAGGAGAAGCATCAGAACAAAAGGTAGAACTTGGTAAAAAGGCCTTTCCATCCATATAATCCAGTCAAGAGGACATTCCAAACACAAAGCATCAAAGTAGTTGGCAGTCACCTGAACCCATTTTTTGGGAGGGAGGCCATAGATTGTCCACTTGTTCTCTTGAACTATGAGCTTCCTAATGGAGAAAGGTCAGAAGTGTTACAATAGGAGATAGTGACCTCTCAAGCACATACCCCTAAGGATGGAATGCAACAAGAGACTCAAAAAGCCCAAATCTCAAGCTCCTTTCCTGGTAAGTCCACTGACACTTCTATTAATTTTCCAAGTTTTAGATTCTCTCCTCCAGTTCAGAATCTTTGTCAATGTGAGCCTAATCTCCATGAATTTTTAGAGCCTATTCATGACCTTGTCTCAGATTTCCAGCCACTTCATCCTATTCCTATAAATGAGATACCTAGAAGGTTTGATTTTCTAGATGATAATGAACCTGTCCTACAGCAAATAAAGCCCTATAAGCCAATTCTTAAAGAGTCCACTACACCTCAAGCACTTTTAGGCCATCAGGAAGAGGATGATTTTTGTCTTTTAGGTATACTTTTCCATGATAATCATGAGGAGTAGGTAAGGCTATTACATCAAGGTGGATTAGAGTGATCAGATCAGGATAAGAAAGAAAGTGAGGAAGGTGAGAGCCTGGCTAATATTTTTGAGGAGATGCCTTCTTACATTGAGCAGGGTGAGGAGGTTGATAATGTCTTAATTGAAGAATTTAGGCCGAGTTGCAATAAAGTGGGGGAAGAATCTAAAGAATCATATTTCTTGGACCATAAGGAGGGGCTAGTGATTTTCAGGAATATGAGATAGTTTGATACCTTAGATGAGTTGTTGGATGTTTCAACTAATGAAGAGGATGGTCCGCTAACTGCAGAAGAAGAAATATTATGGCAGACTATCATGGAGGGACAAAATTTTTATCATCTTGCTAAAGTTATTGATGAGATGCATCCTAATAGTAGGAAAGGGAGCTCTCAGTTCATTCTTTCCAGGGGGTGCCCTTTAAGGTACTTAGCAAGAATGGAGGCCAGCAGTAAAAAGGATCTAGTCATGTTTGTGTCCAAACATGAGTGTTCAAGTGAAGCCAAAGCTAAGGGTGAACTTGCAGTTTAGCAAAGGCAAGCAGAACTCACTTATCTACCCCTAGATGATGGAAATAAAAATCTATTGGTGGAGGTGATTTAATTTATTTATGTCCTCCAGAAGGTAGTGCATCGGTTCTTCACACAATTGTGTGTACTACCCTCCTTGTTAGCTATCCTCCTGTACAAAAAGTGCAATGTCCTAAGGAGGAGGGGTAGCTATTTCAACATGCTAGTGAATGGCTTTGTTTGACCAAGTTTTTTGTAACTAGTTAGCTTAGGTTAGGTTTCCTTCTTTCTTCTAGTTTTCTAGTTTAGTCTTTCCTTGTTTTCCAAGAAGTGCTCAAGCATAGTTTTGTTCCTCTCCCTGTCAGAAAGTTTTTGTGCTCAAGAATTGACTCCTATGCCCAATGGATTGCTTCAAGGCTACTGATCTAAATTTCTAGCAGGCTGACATCCCACAGAGGTCACCAAAATGTTGCCCAAAAATTCCCTATCATTCATTTTTGGCCACGATCCTATTTTCCAAAAAAAAATGCTCAAAGTGTCGAAAATCCAGTGTGTTTTCTACCTTTTCGTCTGAAAGCTCAGTGTGTTTTCGACCTTCTCTCTGAAGGCTCGGGATGTTTCTACCTTTTGGTCTAAAAGCTCAGTGTGTTTTTGACCTCCGCTCTGAAAGCTTAGTGTGTTTTTGACCTTCGCTCAAAAACCCTCTATGTTTTTTACCCCTTCTGTGTTTCAGACTTCTTCCTCTGGCGGCATTCATTTCATAAGCACGCAACTCCGATCAGTGTGGTCCTGGCGAGACTTCCAACAGAGATCTACAGTGGTCGCATGATCTCATGGAATCTTCTGAGCCCATGAGATCATGCGACAACCATTCGATGAGATCCCAATGGTCGCGGTAAAGTTCTAAATGACAAACGGTTCGAGGTGGTGATTAGTACCTAACGTCTTACGGTTGGTCACATGATCACATGGGCTCTTCTGAGCCCATGCAACCATGGGACAAACCATCAATGGTTCAGGTAGTTAACATCATGTAGTTGGTCACATGATCGCATAGGCCTTCCTAGCCGCATGTGATCATACGATAAGTGGTCAACGGTTAGCAGGGACTTCGGTAGCTATTGGTGGGCCTACAATTTGGTGACGTGCCCACATTTCATTAGTTAGCAGTGGACCTGAGGTACCAAGTGGGCCCCAGTCATGCATTCAAGTCAAGGTCACATCTTATGCTTGTCGCATGATCGCATGCGGCTTTCTAACCGCATGAGATCATGTGACAAACCATCAACTATTGGCAAGGATTTTGGTGGGCCCGCTTGTCAGTGGAGCTATGACTTAATAAGATGAGTGGCTGGTGCAAGATCTCAAAGAATATTTAGGGTCCATGCGATCTTGTGCCTACCCTTAGATGGGAATCTAAAAATTTGACTGGGTCCGTGTCAGGAAAGTGCCGAGGTGTTTGCTGATGTAGTGGCCGGAATGAATAGAGGGATGAAATGTGGTGATTCTGGGCTCGGGGTTGGTAAAAATTTGTACGGTTGCACAAATATAGATTTCTTGTAGTCACTACATGAACTCGAGGTTAAGAGAAAGATCAAGAGACTCCATGACTAGAGGAGAATTGAACTCGAGGTAAGCCAGGGTTAATCTTGCAGTGCGGTCTTACGGGCCCAGATGTCTTACGTGGCAATGGAGATAGTTTTAAAAGGGAAGTTGCATGATCACATGAAGACTTTTGGGCTCATGCAATCATGCGACCAATATTATTTCAAGGTAGTGCGGCCTATTTTTCATGGGCTTTCTTTTGGGGATGTTGCAAGTGTGGGTGGCTTGAAAAAATTGATGTCGCCAGGACATTTTCTAGTTGCAGGTTGCAGAGTTGATGAGGGAGGTGTGGGTGGCCATCAAGGGTTGATTCTTTTTCCCAACAAGGTACTAGTGTGCATTCATGGCGTGACTTTGTTCAGAAAAGAATGATGAATCCAGGATGTTTATCTGCAGGATGATTGTAGTACAGAGTTGGGCACGCAAACTAGATATCTAATTGGCCATGTTGTTGCAGAATTTATTTTATGATTAGAAGTGACTATTTTAGGGTTGATTATTTTATGCATATTTTTTGTCACCTTGGTTAATTTTGACTCCTACCTACGTGCAGTTGAGTGATGTATATAATGTTTTTTTTGGATCTTGTAGAGCTCAGAATCCAGCAGTTATAAAAAAGAAAGTTTTCTTTCTCAGAGAGAAATTTGTGGCAATTTTCCTTCCCTTTAGCTTTCTACAATTGTAATTTTCATTAATTGTTCAGATATTGCAAATCATTCTGTGACATTTTTCCTATCCTCATGCCTACTTATGTGAATTATCTCTTATTGGATCAAAGTGTATGCATGTTTTCAATGATGTCTTAGTTTCCCTAATTCCTCTTATTTTTTGTAACTGTGTGTGTTATTATGTTTGATCTGATTTAGATATTTTGTGGGTATATTTCAGCCCCTAACAGTCTTGTCTCAATCCTACACCGAGTTATAGGAGTGAATGTTTGTTTGCAGGTCATGGATTGATGTCTAATCTTGAGAGTCTTGTTGTTGTGAAAGAATCTTCCTCTTTCCCTGAACATCCTCTTTTGTTTTGTAGACCCTTCCATTAAACACTTATGCAGGCCTATTCAGTAAGCTGTGATCTCCCAGACCTAAGCCTCTCATTGGTTTCATTCCTCTATACTGAGATCCAAACCCTAGTTTCGGTGCATCACCTAGTAGGATAGATTTGCTTTCAGTCATTTCCCTTTCATGCATTCCTTCTATCCCTTTCCCTCAAAATTTTACTTTCCTGTCTAAGAGAAAATTAGGGTGATTATCCAAGAGGAACCAACCTAGAATCTGGAGGTTTCATCTCAGTTAGAAAAAGGTCCCACAACCTTGTGATGATTCCCTTGTTATATTGGATTATCAAGACCAAGAGAGCTTGAGATCAGAGGTGCGAATTCAGTGTATAACAGTAAACACATTGGATTTCCCATCATCCTGGGAATTAGTGTCATATTGCTAAGGTCTTCCTAAAAGAAAATGGCAAGCATCTATTTCAAATACTTCATACATAACTTTATCTTTATAATCTCCTATTTGGAATTCTACTAAGCATTGCTCATTTACAATATTTTTTTCTCCTTACTCAACCAAGATAGTTTATATGAATTAGGATGTGGAATTTATTTCAGATTAAGCTTAGTAACCATTTCCAAAGAAACCAAATTTTCAGTAGAACCAAAGTCAACAATTACCTTGCATACTTTACCCTTCACCTCGCAAGTAGTTCGGAATAGAGATTTCCTTTGGGCTGGCTCCTTATTGATTGGTACCAACAATGACCTATTGAACATGAGAGTCTCTTCTTTCTCAGGGTCAGCATGTTTGGATGTGGCTGTATTGAAAGATGAAGTGCTTTGGTAATCATCCTCTTCATGAATTAATTACACTCTCCTATCTCCTTGACTATTGTTTCCATTCTTCTCAAGACATCTAAAGATTGATGACCAACTTGGTTGCATGAGAAGCACCTTCCCATGAATACATTAGGGCCTCTTCCTCTTGATCTACCCCTACCATTGTTTTGTCATCTACCTCTGAATGAACCTCTACCACTAGTATCATGATCAACACTTTGATTGTTGCTTTCTCCTTGGCTTCTAGGGAAAGTCCCTCTACCATTAAATTTGCCTCTACCTTTGAATGAGTTCCCTCTTCCTTTATTTTGTTCCCCTCTTCTTCTTTATTTCTCCTCAATCTTGAGGGCAATTTGAGAGCACTTATGGACTGATTCCAAAGTTACCAAGGTTAACTCATCTTGTATACTATACTTCAACCCATTGATATACCTCGCTAGTTTTTGTTTCTCTGTTTCATACATCTTGGCTTTTAGGGACATATTATGGAATTCTTGAGTGTAGGTACTCACATCAAGGTCCTTTTGTTTCAAGTTTTGAAGCTTCTTATGAAGATTCACTTCAAAATCTTCCAGTACAAACTATCTTTTCAATTCAGCCTTCATTCTGGTCCAAGTGGATATGATGGACTTTCCTTCTTCCACCCTTTCATTTTGAATAAAATTCCACCAACTAAGCACCGGTCCCTTTAACTTAGACTTGGCTATCTTCACCTTTTGGCTAGGAGGTACTTCATCGCATTTGAAAAAGTTCTCCAATGCTTCTAGCCAATCCATACATTCATCCAGTTCCAACTTACCATGGAAGATAGGTAGTTCATTTTTGTCTTTCTTGCCCACTCTCTCTAGTGCTACAAGCATTGCCCTTTGATCCTCCAATAGATTGTCTTCACCAGATGGATCTTGCTCTTCCTCTTCTTCTTCCTCTGATTCCTCATTGTCTCCTCTCCTCACTTGGCCTTTCAACTTATCTAACTCCCTCTTCATTACTCTATTCTCTTCTCTGACAGCCCTACTCTCTGCCATCTACTCCTTGACTATCTTAGCCAACTCTACATTTGTTATCCTTACTGGAATGTCATCATGATCTTCCATCTTACTCCAAATAGAACCTTAGTGGCTCTGATACCACTTGATGCAGAGTGGTGGCAACTTTAGCTTAGTTAAGCCCAATCACAACAAAATGACAATGTCTTGAACAATGATGTCTCCAAATTCTATTAGTATTCAATTACTTTAGATAGAAGATGGTTCCTCTAAACATCAGCTTTGCCTAAATAGGATTACAAAAGTTTTAAAGGACACTTTATTTTTTCCTGGTATCAACAGAGTAAGTTTATAGAAACCTTTGGCTTTAGTTTAGTCTGGTATCTTCAAGTCATTACATTCAATAAACACACTACTAATTATACTACTGAGTATGTCTCCAATTCTTTAAACAAATATCAGAACATTACTAACCTTCTGTAACCAAATTTCATCATATAATCAGTGTTGGGTCTGAGTCTAAAACTTGATGTCTTCAACTTTGACACACTAAGTCTTTTGGTGACCCTTAACTAATGTCCCCCAACACTGTCAAATGTCACAGAGATCTAATATAATTGATCAGTTTAGATGCAGATCAATCTAGATTAATCAAATAGTGGGTACCTTCTATGGTCATGATTACCTAGAGAACCACAATGTGTCGACAACCTCTATGTTTCAACTTCAATCTTCCATTGTTTACTCTTCTGCAATATTTCTTGACTTCTACCGACTACATACATGGAATGTGTTAAGTTATTATACTATTGAAACATTCATTCATCTTACTGGTTCAACTCTCAATGTTTGCCTACTAGGGCATCAAATCTAGAAGTGGTGTGATCTCATCCACCATTTGAGTGTTTGAGTAATTGAAATAAATGGTCTTTCCCTACTTCCTATCCATTGACATCAAGTTTCAGTGGAAGAAATGTAGGTCAAGACTAAGTGCCCATGATGGGACTGACTATAGGGTTTCCAAGTCAGTCTGTCAAGGAGTTTTGAATCTAGTGGCATGGTCCCAAAACTTGAATGAAATGTTCACAGATTTAATACATGAACTTTAAAATGTGAACATAATGTAAACTGACCCACAGAGATGTTCAATTTGTTTAATTTTCAACTTGACCAAGTTTGATATTGAACCACAACATGCTAGGTCAGTGAAATCTAGTTAATGTAGTTGTATCCAAAGTTATTATGACAGTCGGGTCTACCTCTTCATTTAACCATAAGCTATGGTGATAGGAGGAGAACTATACATAAGTTAACTGTCGACAGTGAATTAAAAGGTCCAAACAAAATAGTGCATAAAACTAAAATTCAAAGTTTTTAATTCAACTAACTATTTTTCCATAGACAGGAAATGACAACAAAAAAGAAAAGCATACTTAGAATATCGTGGATTTCTATTATTCAATGCTGCTTTGTAGACCTCTGTTCCAATCTCCCGATTGGACAAAACATAAATAGTGCTTTGCCAACGCTCCCTAATGGATCCAAGAAATCCCAAAACTAGTTGGAACCATTGAGCCAATAGTCGACATTGTGTTAAGAATTGTTGCATTACAACATTATATCAATGGGAGACAGTTCTGATCAAAACTTAGAAAACATTTCCCAACAGATGGGAAACAAAATACAACTCCCGCTAAAACCAAAAACAAACTTAACAAAATGAAAACATGCCAAAATAGTCCAGTGGACTAAGAGATCCTTGGTTTATGAAAATACCACAAGATTCTTGACCACACAAAAAGGACTAGACACAAAATGAGGAAATGGATTCTATAGATCCAATCTGCTTTATGACAACCAAAACTCATCTAAACATAACCAAAAACAAAAACCATCCTATAGCCTTGGGTGCCCTGCACCAGAGAGAGAGAGAGAGAGAGAGAGAGAGGGGAGGGTGATGTTTATGTGTGTGTGTGTGAGAGAGAGAGAGAGGGGGGGAGGGTGATATTTGTGTGTGTGTGTGTGTGTGTGAGAGAGAGAGAGAGAGGGGGGGATAATGTTTGTATGTGTGTGTGTGTGTGTGTATGTGTGTTAGTGTGTGTGTGTGTGTGTAAGAGAGAGAGAGAGAGAGAGGGTGATGAAATAGAGAGAGGGTGATTAGATTGGTCAAAATAGTCAATACTAAGAGGGTGGGGGGGGGGGTGAATCAGTATTCTACAAACTTTTACTTTTTCCCAATTATGGATATAACAAATTATCTTAGCATATGCATAACATAAGAAGCTAAACAACATGCATAGAAATAAGACTAAAGAACTCATAACACATTATTTGTTCTCAAGGAAACCCTGGACAAGGGGAAACCCCAGTGGGGATGGTACCCACAAAGATCCACAATCAAAAGTATCATGTTCAGGATGTTGACCCTGTTAGGAGTCTATTACATGAATATAGTGTCTCGGTCCTGATTAAGGGACTATAAACCTTGTAGAAGCCTCAACCCTTATATTTCTTGCATCAATATCTTTTTGTTGCTCTTTCACTATCGTTATTACATATGCATCATATATCTCGCTACATATCACTTCTTGATTGCATTACATTTATACAAGTTATTAGGATTAATAACTTTCCAGTCGGCTATCATATTAAAAATAACTTTATCCAAGGGTTAACATCTAGGATGTCCTCCTGTATATTGTTAAGTCATTATTTTGATAAACAAAATAATCCCTTAACTCTTTATCAATTTTGTCTTCATATTTAGTCTTGTCGACTTGACACTGTCTTTAGTAAAACTATGATAACTTCTTCCATACATGTCGTACTGACTTGCACTCTGAGATGAGTCTTCAATAGTCATCATAGAGTCTATGTTCAAGTGCACAAGCACTGAACTTACTCCAATCATCATCGCAAACAAAAACTATCTCTAGGCTCACTGGTAAAAACACTGTCTCATACTTAGACACTTTCACATTGCACTCAGACATACTAGCTCTCTAACCTATGTGATCTTCATGTAGATCATATGTTTCCCTAATGACAACATCTATGTAACCAACTTAGCCAAATTTCCAACAATCTCCCCCTTTGTCATTGGTGGCAACATATGAGAAAATTGTCTAAGTCTACAACTTCAAAATCTCAAAATTGTGGCCATAGTATAAGATATATACTATCCTTATAAATCCAAAAAAAAATTATCTCTAATAATATACTCCCCCTAATATTATCAATCCTTATCATTTTCTTATCAATTTTCTACTATATATCTCTCCCCCTTTGACAACAATGACAAAATAAAGGTAAGGAGAGTTACAAAACTGCATTAAAAAAAATATTATACCTTAATTCAATATTGCAAAGCTGGTAGGCTTGCAACACAATCTACAAAATCAACCTTTATAGCCTCTAACTCCTTCTCCCATGATTTCTTAATAGAATCTACCACACTGAGTAGTGCGCACAATCCATAAGATGCTATCTCACATGCTTGGAGATTCTCAAAGTTAAACTTTTAAAAAGATTTCTTAGCTGAAAGACATTCTTCCAATTTCCCTTCAATAATACTTAACTTCATAGAAGTGTGCTCTCTTAAAAGAGTGAATCTTTTCATTTTCCTATCTTTTTCATCTTGCAAAATTCTGATTTCATCATAGATCTTTTGAATTTTCTTCTCAACATCAAATACCTTCACATTGGGGCTTCAAAGAAAGTTAGTTTCATTCTGAATTTTTGCTTCCTTCATCTTCATCTTCTGATCTTCTTCTGTTGTCAAGGTCTTTGATTTTGTACACTGGATGTACAAAGATTTTCCTCTTTCCAAATTCTTCCTCAAGTCCTTTATACAGATATCAAGATTGTTGATATCATTCTTGATATTATGGCTAATGTTCAAAAGCATTTTGGTCTCATAGGCTGCTTGAGCTTTCACTTTTTCTATATCAGTTAAATTTGTGAATTCAGTGTCAAAAGTGTTCATCACTTTCTTTGCTTTCTCCAGAGGGTTAGCTTCTACAATTTGTGTAGTTACAACTCCTTGTAACTTCTCAGTAAGTTCCTCCAGGCATCCTTCAAGACTTTTTACTTTCTTATTCTTTCCAATGATCTTGTTCAAGGATGTGATCAATTCCATCTGATCATTATCATCTACTTCCTTTCCCAAATGCTCAATCATAGATCCAATCTGATTCATCTTTCTAGTCTCGGGAGTAAGACTGATATCTTCTTTAGTGGGAATAGGTACCTATTTCTCTATCACTGAGGGTTCTACTACTGTGGTCTCTATTTTCTCTTCTCCTTTGGTAGTCTCTTGCTCTTCAAAAGCCGAATTGTCAATAATGTTTTCCAGATTCTTGAATACATTATCATCAGTGTCCAAGGTGATATTCATTCCTTTTACATTCATGACTTCATCTTCAATGTTTATGGCTGGTGGAGAGGGAATGTCCTGTTGTTCTATTTCACCTGCTTTCTTTGTTGCAACTGATGGTTCTCCAACATTTTTTAACATAACCTTGATGATTGCTTGCTCTATTTTTGTATTAACTTCTTCATATCTGCCTCACATAATCTGACTGGTTCTTTTCTTGGTTCTCAAATGGGTGCTTAAAGCTTTCATGATCTGGCTAAAGTGCGGTTCATCTTTTACAATGCAAAGCTCTCTTACAAGATTTTCTCTAATAGATGTGTCTTCCTCTGATGCTCTCTTTTTCCTATTCACAAGTTTATTGTACAAATCATCAAGTATCTTACCCTGAATTGTATCAAACTTCTTATTAGACAAAATCATATGCTTTACCACTGCATTTTCCAGATTTAATCTCTCTGCATAATCATAGAGTTCATAATACTTATTCATTCTTGTAAAGTCTCCATCCTAAATGATCTACTCATTAAGCTTCTCAAATTTAGGTTTCCAAGTTTTCTTCTTGATAGAAGTGCCATCATCTTTGATTTTTACAATTTTCCTTGGAACTAGTTGCACTATTGTTTTTTGTCTCTTACCTGGTCCAGTAGCACTCTCTTTTACTCTTTTGCTAGGTGTGGAGGAAGTGGATCTAGTGGATATCCTTGCTTCTTGATCCTTCTCAATTTCTTCCACTTTCACCTTAACTTGTGTTTCTTTTTGGTATGCTATAATTGATGATAAAGGTGGAACAGAAAAAACTTCTTTTTGTCCAATATCTCTGATTGGTGCTGTTATTTGCTTTGCTATCAATAATTCATGATCAGTCATCCCTGTATCTTTTAGAATTTTCTTGATAGTACTCTCAACTCTTTTCTTTGACTGATTCTCTTCAAGTAAGGTCTTTGCAGAGTTCAAGTTCTCCTCAAAGGTTCCAAACCTATTACAATGAGTGTCCAACTTACACTTAAGTAACCTGCTCACATATCCTTCTCTCTCTACCTCAAATATCTCATAGCTAAGAGGGTCTATGAACTCTATTCTAGGTTCTACTGCTTCAATGTAGGTAAAGTCAATTTCAACCATGAAACATATGTCATTTTTATACTTCTTCACAAGAGACTATGGGATCCTTGATGTGCTAGACACTATATCCTGAAATGTCTTGATTACCAATACTGCACTCTCATTCACTTTATCAATAACATGGCTTTTGTACACTTGGTTAATCCTTTCCATTGTAGTTTGGCCATCATTCCAGTCATTTCCAATGGTTTAAGGAAATCTTCTCAATAGATGAAAAAACATATAGGTGATTAAGGATGAGAATGTAAATTGTGAATACTTATTTTTCTTAATCTTTTCCAAATTCTCAAACAATTGAATTCTCAGAATCTCACACATATCAACTTGTACTTTGTCAACACACATCAGATAAGCTGCATGTATCATTCCAGCTACCATGTCATCCTCTCTTGAATTTGCACAAAACTTAGTGGTTAGGATCTTGCATAAGTATCTGACATCATCTTGTTGAATCTTACTAATCACAATTCCTCTACCATTATAGGATGAATTTGTGTTGTCTATGACTATTTTCCTCATGTTCTTCTCATTTAAAGGAATGGCTCTAGTTTTAGATAGTCTAGTAACTTCATGAATCAAGTTAGCTGTGATATCTATCACTCTATCTTCTAACCAAAACTTCCCATTATGAATTCTGCTTAAGATTATCTTAGTACATTCTTCATTGTCAAATTCATACTGTAATGCATACTTAATGATTTCATTATCTTTCAAATGTTTAAATCCTTCTTTCAATGTCATGTCCTGATTGTAGATCTTCTGATATTCCTTGGTGAAATCACTATCACTGATAGTCTCTAGTTTGCATCCAAGATAACTTCTAACATTTTCAAGATGTAAAACTCCATCTAGTACAGATGATAAAGCTAACCTCAGATCATCTTCCAAGGGTTCTACTAGTTCCCTTTTCAACTTAGATCTATTTTTATCTCTGACATTGTGAATTAAAGAAACATCCATGATTTCTTCTAATTCCTTCACTAATTTAAAGATCTATCAAGTAAAATACCTCGATTTCATGATTTTAGGGCTTGCATAGATTCAGCACAAAATTCTTCTCCAAATCCTTGCAAAATGCTTCCAATCACTGCTCTTTGATCTCCTTAACACTTGAATTCACTTTGATGATCAAATAATACTGATCATGCCCTTTTATTAATTCAATCTTACTTAGATCTAACATCGCATTCAATTCTTTTGCCGCTTCTTTCCAAAAAGCTAATTCTGCTAACCTGCAAAACTTAAAACTTCTTGCGATCTCGCAAAACATAATATTTTTCTTTGTGCTCCTAGCCATAGCATTAGAACATCATATACTACCTTGCATTAACTATGCAAGACTCAATTCATCATATATATACTTCTACACTAATCTAAGTTCCTATTCTACTACACTTTTCATAAATTAAGTACTTTGAGATGGGTGAGGTAAAGATTCATTCTTACCTTCAATGTTGAATATGTCTCCTTGATATGTTCTTTTGATAAACTTCACTTCATATGAATTACTACAACATCCTTTCTGACTGTTACTTGCATCTTCATTTCTTCTTGCATGATTTCTAGGATTAGGATTAGGATGAAAAACTTTGTTGTTCATTCGGCAAAACCTTGATGTATGTCCAATCTTGTTTCATATCTGACAAACAATTCTATTGTTTCCATATCTTGGTCTAGGTTGATTGATTTGTGATCTACAGTTTCTAGCAATGTGTCCAACCTTGTTGCATCTATAACATATTACTCCATTTATTCTATTCATATCTTCAGTAGGTTTCTTATCTGCATTGTTAGTATTCCAAAACATTCTACTACCATCATTATTCTTAATAAATTTAGGTTTCCTGCATTCAATATCTCTATGTCCAAAACCATAATACTTATAACAATAACCATTAAGGGGTTTGAATTGCTTACCTGTGCAATCTCTCTTCATATGACCAATAGTATTACAAGCAAAACATCTACCTTTGAATTCTCTTTCCATACCTTTGGGTGATTCCTCTTGCTTAGGTGATTCTTCTTCTTTAGGTGTATCTTCAGACTTGTTAATCTACTCAGACTTCTTCTCATCTATGCTTTTAGATATTTTCAGATCTGGTTCCTTGATTTCTTCATGTGCTTTAAAAGTGTTGAATCCAAGACCAGTCTTATCATAGAATGGTTTTTGATAAGATATTTGTTCATCAATCTTCTCACTAGTTGAATATAGCCTTTCAAGTTGTTGTTTTAATTGAGTCAATTCACCTTTCACAATTGTATCGTATTTCTCAAGTTCAGCATACTACAAATTGACTTTCTCAATTTCAGATGTTACTTTGCCAAGTTTAAATTTTAGTCCTTCATTTTCAATCTTTAGACTTTCATTCTCAGATTTCAAATTTGTTTCATTCTTACCATTTCCATCTTTCAAACTAAGCTTCAAATTTTCTATCTTCAGTTCATACTTAAGGATCTCATTTTCTTTTTCTAAATTGTCACCACAATCTTCAATAAAAACTTTAGATTCCTTTTCAGATCTCACATCTTCCAACTTGTTTTTCAGTTTCTCAATGAGGTTCTTTGCATCATCATATTTTCTTTTAAAAGTGTCTCTTTGAATAGTAAGCAAGTCAATCTGTTCAAGAGCTTCTTCAAGATTCTTCTGTAGTTGATCCATATCCATAGAGATCTTACTCAAGCTGCTAGGCTTTCATTGAATGATTATTTTTTGAGTAACTAGGCTCTGATTCCAATTGTTAGAAATAGGGAATACTGAGGGTGGGGGGGGTGAATCAGTATTCTAAAAACTTTTACTTTTTCCCAATTATGGATATAATAGATTATCTTACACATGCATAGAATAAGAAGATAAACAACATGCATAATAATAAGACTAAAGAACTCATAACACATTATTTGTTCTCAAGGAAACCCTAGCCAAGGGAAAACCTCGGTGGGGATGGTACCCACAAAGATCCACTAATCAAAAGTATCTTGTTAAGGATGTTGACCCTGTTAGGAGTCTATTACATGCATATAGTGTCTCAATCCTGATTAAGGGACTATAGGCCTTATTAGAAGCCTCAACCCTTATACTACTTGCATCAATATCTTTTCACTGCTCTTTCACTATCACTATTACATATGCATCATATATCTCACTACATATCACTTCTTGATTACATTACATTTATACAAGTTATTAGGATTAATAACTTTCCAGTCGGCTATCATATTAAAAATAACTTTATCCAAGGGTTAACATCTAGGATGTCATCCCTTTATATTTTTAAGTCACTATTTTCATAAACAAAATAATCCCTTAACTCTTTATCAATTTTGTCTTCATATTTTGTCTTGTCGGCTTGACACTGTCTTTAGTAAAACTATCATAACTTCTTTGGTACATGTTGTACTAACTTGCACTCTAAGATGAGTCTTCAATAGTCATCATAGAGTCTATGTTCAAGTGTGCAAGCACTGAACTTACTCCAATCATTATTGCAAACAAAAACTATCTCCAGGCTCACTGGTAAAAACATTGTCTCATACTGAGACACTTTCACATTGTGCTCTAGCATACTAGCTTTCTGACCTGTGTGATCTTCATGTAGATCATATGTTTCCATAATGACAACATCTATGTAACCAACTCAGCCAAATTGCCAACATAGAGAGAGAGAGAGTGTGTGTGTAGGAAGGTGGCAAAGATCATATGTGTGTGTATGAGAGAGAGGGGGTGAAAGAAGATAATAAGGGAAAATATAGGGTACAAAGGTGGAGAGAGAGAGAGAGACAGATAGAGATAGAGAAAGAGAGACAGAGATAGAGACAAAGATAGAGACAGAGGGTCAAAAACAAGTGATTTGTGATAAAAACCTTTGGGAATCCTTTTGCCAGCTTCAGTTTGACCTTAAAAATTCATGATGGATTGTGGGAGGTAACCCTATTGAAGGCTTGTTGAATCCTGAAATTTGGCTAGGTCTGTAATTTTTCAAAAACCCCCAAAATCTAGAATCTATATCTTAACTCATATGAAGCTGGAACCTATCCCAAACATCCTGGAACTATTATATTTTATAATTTATACAAACATGGTTGAGTATGCCATCCTTGCACACACATACACACTCACAAACATCATGCTCTCTCTCTCTCTCTCTCTCTCTCTCTCTCTCTCTCTCTCTCTCTCTCTCTCTCTCTCTCTCTTCCTTTCACTCTGACTATTTTTTTGGTCGTGCGGCTGTATTATGTAAACACGGGTGAGTATGCCATCCTTGCACACACATACACACACACAAACATCACCCTCTCTCTCTCTCTCTCTCTCTGACTATTTCTCATTACTATTTAAATCTATATCTTAAATAGGGTGCACGCCTATAGGGCATACACCCTATTGAAATCTATGAATTTCATAGGGCACAAACCCTATCAAAGTCATAGATTTAAATATTGTGCTCGCCCTATAGGGTGTGCATGCTTTGTAAGGGATTTGAATTTACCAATCCTAAGGCTTGGATTTGCCTTGGAGATCCAACCCAAAGGCTTGGATGATTGAAATAGGCTTGAGACGTGTTTTTCAACAAACATACAAAAAAATGACATCTTTTTTTGTGTGCTCCTCGTTAGGTTTACTCATGGCTCAAGAATGTAAAAATCAGATGACGTCATATTGTAGATCTCTCTGTTAGCTATCTAAGAATATAATTTATTTTGAATTTTGATTATGTTAACTTTTTCAACTCTAATTTCTTTTGTTTGTATGTCTATTTTTTGTTAAAAACCAACATGCAGTATTTTGGGCATAGATTTTGGCTTGTTTATCAAATTTTGCAACAAGTTACATTTTTAGAAACTAGACTCCATTCTACACACTTTTAAAAAAAAGAAAATTTTATTTTCAATTAGTTTTAAATGATTTCTAGGAGGAGCACACAAAAATTTCATGTTTTCAAGATGTGTGCCCTTCATGAATTCATCAAAAATTATACATTCATCAAAAAATTACCAAAAAATTTTAGGATAAACTACATGGTGTTAGCTAACTTCTCACCAGAGCAATTAAAAAATTTCAAAACAAAAAGTTAACATTTTAGGGGTAGCACACCAGATGCTATGTTATGTTTTTTGAGAAAAAAGAGGACCACTTTTTGTGCTCCCCCTTTTTGAGGGCCTTAATATGCACCATTTTCAAAATAAGTTAGTAGTTTTGGAACTAGATTCAGAGTATTACAACTCTTGTTTTTGTCGCATCTTAAAATTTTGAGTCTAACTATCTTCAATTTCTTGTTGAAGTTTAGAGTTTGCTGATTTCAGGAAAAAAGTGGCATCTCATACCCCGTTTTTGGTCCCCCATCTTTGTGCACTTACCCGTTGACAATGTATATTTCCTTTCCAAATGCAAAGCATTTAGATATTATGTAAGTTTAGTCGATCATCATTATGAGCTGTTGTATGTTTAGGTTTGCCCTTATCTGTATGTCTTAATTGCGATGTTTCTTCTATGGTCCATGGAGGTTTATAATGTCATACAATGTACAACATCACCTTTCCTTCTTAAACATGTCTGCAAAGAACATTTTGTGTGATGTTGAACATGATTAACCAATTCACAGTAATTAGAAGCCACATCTGTTGCATATATCATTTGAGTAGTTATCAAGCAATGATCTTGAAGAGAATTGCAATGGATGTATTGATTTCTTTATTCTATGCTTTGTGGATTCTATGCAAATACATATTAGTCTATGTAATCTAATGCATTCTACACTGAAAGATTATTGTCCCATTCTAAATTTTGAATATCTGGTGCATGCGGTAACTAGATGAACCCATTAATATGTGGAGAACCTCTATTTTTCCATTTAGACTTGAAATATATTTAATTTAGTAAATATAAGATGAAATTGCATACAAATGAATAACATTTTAAGTAGATTGTTTACCTGTACCAATAGTCAGTTGCATCGAGTAGTTTCTCTAAAACTTCCTCTTGAAATGTAGTGAATCTATGATGTATATACATAGCTATTAGATGACGATTTTGAATAATATTTTGTATTTGTCATCCTGTAGCCATAGATAGATTTGTTGGCGTACTGGATGGCATGACATTGTGTAAATCAAGCCATTTGGTATCTGCAGCACTTAGGGTAAAGAAAAGTGTAGGACAACCAACTTGAATAACCACATCTATTAGTTCTACTCTTCATTGATTCTAAAAAGATCTAGTTCCACATACAGAAGACCCAAATCTCATTAGCTGATCTGCCAATTTATCATTAGGTATATCTCGTAACCTTTGATGAAGATCTGCAATTGTTACAGGTAAAGATCCATCCAATTGTTTGTGAATAAAAATAGATGTTGTAGCCTGGCTTTGATGACGCATAATAAAATTCAATATAAAGTACCGAAATCTTGAATGTTTCCCAAATCTATTATCATAGTACCGTAGAAGGTGAAGAGCATAATCATGGAGTTTGACTTCTTTGATACATGGTTGTTTGATTGCAACCATTCCTTTAAGAAACAAAGTTGGGAATGCCATTACAAATAAACCTTTAGTTGTGTATTCATTTACAGGAGAAGGTGAGATGGGAGGCCATGAAATAGATTATATTTTTCAACCTTCACCTAAATGCAATAAAGAGTGTATTTCTTCTGTTTCTCTACATGGTGCAAGTAGATTACAAACAAATGAAAATTGTTAAATTCTTCATTCTCATCAAATGCATTTTCTTCTATCACATCTAACATGAATGAGTTGTCTTCAAATGGATGATTATTTTCCACTGCATTAAAAATAAGGTTTGAAATATTAGTAGATTGTAAGGGAAATGATGCTAGAGCATTTTCATCTAATTGTACATCTCTATAGTATGGGTCATTCAATGTTTTATATTTCAATGCTTCATAAACATGACTTCTACTAACATAAAAACTATATTTTTTATTATCTATACTCTCTTTATTAACAATGATTATATCCAATGCATCTATTCGTCAAGGCAACAATGTTGTGATAGTGGAAACATCTTGAGGAAAATAAATAGTGTGACCGCTATATTTTAGTTGACCACCTTTTTTATATGTAACTTGTAAGATAGGACTTATTTTCACTATAACCATCTATTCAATTTGTGTTAATATTTTCAAACACAATGGTTTTTCACCTAGATCAATATTGTTCCATTTTGAGAAGTGATGGCCATCTTTTTCATAATTACATCTATAGCATATTAAATTTTCATCAGACATTCATATTTTAATTCCAGGATATCTTTCCATACATATAGAACACTTTTTACATTTTGAAATAGCATCTATCTTTGTACGGAATTCTTTTCTGGCATTGTAATAATTTTGACAGCAAGGTGAACTAACAATATGGTCAACTGTATTCATGGATTTTGTATGATCTTCATTGGAATTAGACATTTTAATGTGTAATAAGGAAGGATTTTGAATAATAGAATTTGTTAAGGAATGTGAATTTGGAAGCTGAACTATTTGTAATTGAGGTGATGTGTCAGAACAAAGTAGATTGGATGCAGATAATCCAAGTTCAATATTTTGACATGCTTCTCATCTTTTTTTGTTAATAACTATTTTTCTTCCATGATATCTTGCTCTCTGCATCTCATTTTTGTAATTGCGCTTAGCTTCTCTTTGATTATTTTTATCAACCATGATTGCATACATAATCATCTCTATATATCTAAGATATTTAAAAATCATAAAGATAAAAACACTAATGAGATATGGAAATGTAATCTAAAAACTGTAATGGTAAATTTAGAAATATTGGTTGCTTATACTCTTTATGCATTGTGTATTGACATAGAGTAAATGCAGAATTATTACACAATATATAACATAAATATAAAAAGATAACATATAGTAATATTAAACAAAATAATATATATTAAAAGAGATGCAATACACATCTACTATATTGTTTCAATAGATATGAAAATATTTATGTATTGCATAGTATGAATATGACACATTATATTCTCGAGTATACATATATACAAAAATATGTGAATACATATGTTGAATATTATAGGTAAAGTATGGTCTTAAGAAAGCTTCAAAGCCAGAACAACTATGCTTTGAGTTTCTTGACCACCAAAAAAAGATGTTTTGATACTTAGATCAATTACAAATTGGGATTCATAAATATCATCCAAAAGTTGTTTATCTGCACTAGTTTCAGTAAGAAGTAGCTAAAAATATTCTATAGGAACACCCAACAAATCATTTGAGGGGACTTCAAAGGGAGTAATGGTGTGAAGTTCCCTTGATGGGTTTTGCAAATCCATATTAAGCATGTAGGTCAAATCACATACTGGGATATGAATACAATATTTTAGACATTCATATGTCCCTGTATGATTCTGAGTAACTTTTTTTTTTACATTTTTTTGTATCCACCATTCGTGGACATGAAAGATAATAAAAGTTATCCAAATCAAGTCTACATATTTATGTTGTTACACAAACAGGAAACATGGAATGAAAGTTTTATTTACAAATGGAAGACATTGTCTGTGAATTTGTAAATCTTGGAACTATTTTTGGCTCTTTAGTCAGTGAAATCAAAGATTGATCCTCTCTTATTTATGTACACCATGTCAGCAAAGCAGTAGCCTCAGTTAAATTTGGATTCATAACAACATTAGTTGAGAAAATAGTATCCAAGGACTTACTAGACCATGAAAGAAAACATGCAGATTTAATTAAAAGAACAGTTGTTTTACTTTCCCTGAATAAATTAAGGATTTATTTTCCTTCATTTTCACAATGATGACCCCAAAAAGTCACATTAATAGAGTAGACAGAGATATCTTTGATTCTTGTATTACATTTTTTTTATATCAGTACCATTTTTTGTCCTAATGGTACTTGCAAGATTGATAGAAACAACAATTCTGATCACATCTACAAGGGAATCAACAAGAAAAGTTTCAAGAGATTCAATGCTTTTAAAATGGTAATCATGTTTGGGAACTGTAGATTGGACACATGTTGAAGGTATGATTTTTGAAGAACTATGAAGAACTATTCCATAGGGATTAGTAGAACTACTAAACTTGGTGTTTGCAACTTTTACAGACCCATTAGAAATCAAATAAATATTATTTGATTGAATAACATGTTAGAAATAGGAAATACTGAGAGGGGGGGGTGAATCAATATTTCACAAAATTTTTCTTTTGCCCACTTATGGATATAACAGATTACTTTAGTGCATACAAAGATTATCAAGCTGATTAACAAACATAGCAGTAAATAGAAAGAACTCATAACACATGATATGTTCTCGAGGAAACCCTGGCCAAGGGAAAACCCCGGTGGGGATGGTACCCACAAAGATCACTAATCAAAAGTATCCTGTTAGGGATATTGGACCATGTTAGGAGTCAATTTACAATATATAGTAGATCTGTCCTGGTTAAAGGACTTTAGGCCTTGTTAGAAGCCTTAACCTTGTTAGGAGTTAGATTACAAAACTTGATCACCAGCGGAGCTCACTGCCCAAACAGGTACTACAAAATGTTTCTGACTATAGTATGGTACTGCTTACAACTTCGCATCAATAGCCTTTGCTGCTATCACAATATACAACTATTGCAAGTTATCCTTTTCTTTCTTTTTACACATCACACACTCACTGTTACATTACATTTCAAGTATGCCTAATATATGAGTTATTAGAGCTAATAACTTTATATGGTCGGCTTCCAAAATCTTTATCCAAGAGTAAACATCTAGGATGTCATCCCTTCATAATGTTAAGTCATTATTTTGACAAGAAAAAATAATCCCTTAACTCTTTCGCTAATACTATCTCCAAAACTGTTCTGTCTACAAAAATTATCTTCGATAAATTTCGAATAACTTCATCCGTACTGCTCCAAACTTTATGTGCACTGAGATGGGGTATCCTCATACTCTGTAGAAGCTTCAGTTAACTGCGCAAACAAAAATATTTCTCCAGTGGATGTCACCAACTAAATCTGTTAGGAATGAATGCAAAGTATTTTGGCAGTCATTCCGTAGCAGATGTTGTTGCATTCATGACTTGGATTGTCATTGATGTCAACACAGTGATATTTTGGATATTAGCAGGAAAGTAGGTACAGTTTTGTTTTGCACACATTTTGTATTGTAGATTGGCTTTTGTGTAGTTGATGGTATGTTCTTTGGTGTGTTATTAACCTATGGTTAATAGCACAAAAAGAAATTCATTCATTTGTGAGAGTTATGAGCATTTTGGTGAAAGCAGTGTTTAGACAGTGTTTTTGTGAAGTGATGTTTGAAAATCAGAGGATATCTCTTAGCCGGGATGGAATCTGATTTTGCGTAGTTAAAGGGATGTTGGAGACTCATTAATGATGATGTGGTTCATAGTGCAAACTTCGAGGATATGTTTGGAGAAAGTTACAGTATCTGGAAGCCAACAGTTTTATGTGAATTCTGTGTGTAGCATGTAGAATTTATTATTTTGTAATTGAGGACTGACTCATTTGTAATTATTTGAGTTTGGTATATAAGAAAGATTTTTTTCCTTGTTTTAATGTGTACTATGAAGATTGTGATGCGAATATATGCATGAAGTGAAGAAAAGAGCTAATTCAGTGATGAAGGAAGACTTGTGAGTACAGAGATCTGGAATTGTGATCTTGTGTAGCAGAGAGTGCAGTTTTGGCATAGTGTGAAGGAGGTAATATATTTCATATTATTCTATTGAATAATTCTAAGATCTTTTGGACAGTGGGTTCAGAGATCTTTCCTTGAAGCTGTTTGGGCAGTGGGTCCTTCTGTCTTCCATAAACTCTTAACCGGGTTAGAATCTTTTAACAGGGATTCAAAATCTCCTAACAGGGATTTATATGTACTGAATGTATTTCATAAGACTCCTAAAAGGGTCCATCCTCTAACAAGGAACTTTCATATTAGTACATCATTTTGTGGGCATCATTCCCACTGGGGTTTACTCTTTTCAAGAGGTTCCCTAGTCAACATATCTTGTGTTAGTGTGCAATTGTGTATGGTTATCTTTCTATGGTTGATCAGTACATTACTTATATTGTTTAAAGTTGTTGAATCGTTAAATTATCTGATAAATGATTCACCCCCCCCCCTCTCAGTTATCTTGTGGATCTTTACTTTCTAACAATTGGTATCGGAGTAGCAGGTCCTTGAAAGAAAAGTTTAACAACTTAAGGAGATCCATGGAAAATTTTAGAAAAGAAAGCCCTAAGTTTGATGGAGTAAATTTTGACAGCTGGAAAGAAAAGATGAAGACACATCTATTGTTTTTAGGACCAAGTTATTGGTTGATTACAAAGAATGAGAAGACTATCATTGAGGAAGACAATCTAGAGGCAGGAACTAAAGATGAACTAGATCTATTCATGTGTAATATACTTGCAAGAGAAGCACTTTTGTCAGCACTACTAGAGAATGAATATAGTCAGGTAAGATGTTTGAAAACATCTCATGCAATTTGGAAAGCTTTACATTCTACTTTTGAAGGTGATGAACATGCAAAGAAGGCTAGATTACATAATTGGATTTGTGCATTTGAAGATATTAGAATGATGGAAGATGAATCTATTAGAAGCTATATTGGTAGGATGTCTGAGATTGTAACAGGAATAAAGTCTTGTGGAGGTGATAAGATAGAGAATGAAGTGATATGGAAAATTCTGAGAACTTTGACACCAGTATTCAAGCAAACAACGCAGAGGATTGAACAAGTGATACCTTGTACATCGAACTTCTCAAGAGAGACTCTTCTTGGAAGATTAGAAATAGTAGAGATGAACTTGAGATTATCAGGAGAGCTACCTAGAATGGAAATAGTATTCAGTGCTCTTAACATTAGACCTACAAGAAGTACTAGTGTGAATGGAGACTATGCCAGCAGTAGCCGATCTGAGGAAGATAAGAAGATTGAAGAAGGTATTGCATTACTTGTAAAAAGAGAACCAGATGGTAAGAAAATCTTTAAATGTTGGACTTGTCAAGAATATGGTCATTTTACATCTAAATGTCCTAAAAGAGTTAAGAAGTATAGAAGCAACTTTAAACCTAGAAGATCTAAAGAATGTTATTATGCAAATGATGAAGATCTTGAAGCAGGAATTGAAAAACATTTAAGTGATAGTGATAATGATAACTTTGAGGAAATAGGATTTGTAGCAATTAAAGAAGAAAGTTCTGAATCTAATAAAAGGGAAGAAAAAGCATTAGTTTCACAAGTTGAAAAGAAATTTGATTGAATTATAGACAGTGGTTCTTCACATCATATGACTGGAGATAAAAGAAAGTTTGTTAAGTTAGATAATTATGATGGAGGAATTGTTAGGGTTGGTAACAATGCACCTTGTTTGATTAAGGGTATAGGATCTATTACTCTTGATGGAAAGACTAACACTGATGATGTTTACTTTATTGATGGATTGAGACATAATCTACTAAGCATTGGACAATTGGCTGATAAGGGTTATCAAGTTTGGTTTTCTGAGAAAACTTGTGTGATAAAAGATAAAGATGGAAATCTGATTGGAAAAGGATCCAGAATGAGAGGTAATGTATTTCAATTTAATCCTACAGAGATGACATGTTTGATAACTAGGATTGATGATAGTTTGTTATGGCATAAAAGGTTTTTTCATATAAACTTTGATAATATTGTCAAGGTGAGCACTACACTTGCGGTAAGAGATTTACCTAGAATTATGAAACCTACTAACATGATTTGCAAAGAATGTATGATGGAAAAGCAGAAAAGGAGTTCATTTCCCAACAAGAAGTTCACATCGACAAAGAAGCTGGAGATTATTCATACAGACTTGAGTGGTCCTACTAGGACTAGAGGATTCTATGGAGAAAGGTATTTTATGATTCTTGTTGATGATTTTACAAGAATGATGTGGATTGCATTTTTGAAAGAAAAATCTGAAGCATTTGATAAATTTAAGATCATGAAAAGAAAAATTGAGAATGAATCTAGAATGAATATTAAGTGTCTAAGATCTGATAGAGGTGGTGAATTTACATCTAGAGAGTTTAACACCTTTAGTGAAATGAATGGTATTAAAAGACAACTTTCAACCCCTAGAACACCAGAACAAAATGGTATTGCAAAAAGAAGGAACAGGTCAATAACTAAAGTAGCAAGAGCTATGTTTTTTGAAAATGATTTGGCTAAGACTTTTTGGAAAGAAGCAGTGAACACAATAGTATACACTATGAACAGAGTACAAATCAGAGCAGATACAAACAAGACACCTTATGAATTATGGTTTGGACATACACCCTTAGTTAAGTATTTTAGAATTTTTGGAAGTAAATGTTATATAAAGAGAGATGATGATATAGGAAAGTTTGATCCTAGAAGTGATGAAGGAATATTTCTTGGATATTCTTTAAAAAGAAAAGCATATAAATGTTATAACAAAAGAACTAAGACTATTGTTGAAAGTGCAAATGTAAAAGTTGATGAGAAGTTTAAAATTCAAGAAAGAATGCTTGATTATGAATCTAATGGAGAAGCACAACCTCATCCTAACATTGAAAATGCAGAATTATTTTTTTAAACTAACAGTGATTTGCTGAATGAAAGTCATACTAAAGAAAATAGAGAAGAAAATAGAGAAGAAAGCAGAGAAGAATCTACAGTCGGAACAAGATTAGTAACTATGACACCTAATAGGTATACTTCAAGACATCACCATGTTGAGCAAGTTATTGGAAGTTTAGATAGAGGAGTTTTGACTTGAAATAAGGTACATTTATGTTTGATTTCTCAAATTGAACCTAAGACTACTAATGAAGCTTGTGAAGATGAACATTGGATTAATGCTATGAAAGAAGAACTAGAGCAGATTGAAAAAAACAAGACATGGGAATTGGTCCCTAGACCTGAAGACAAGAATGTGATTGGAACAAAGTGGGTATTCAGAAACAAGATGAATGAACAAGGAGAAGTGATAAGAAACAAAGCAAGATTGGTATGTAAAGGATATTCACAACAAGAAGGAATTGACTATGAAGAAAATTTTGTACCTGTGGCCAGACTTGAAGCAGTGAGAATGTTTCTAGCATATGCAACTTACAAGAAATTCAGAGTGTATCAGATGGATGTGAAGTCAGCATTTTTGAATGGTGAATTGGAAGAAGAAGTCTACATTGAGCAGCCTGAAGGTTTTCCTTTCACACAAGAAGGAGATATGGTATGTAAGTTAAAGAAAGCTTTATATGGATTAAAACAAGCACCTAGAACCTGGTATGCAAGATTGGATAAGTATTTATTGAAATTGGGATTTATAAAAGGAACAGCAAATAGTAACTTATACACAAAAGAAATTGAGAATGGTTTGTTGGTTATAGTTATATTTGTTGATGATATTATCTTTGGAGGAGAAGATGAAGCTAGTGATAAATTTGCAGATGAAATGAAGACTGAATTTGAGATGAGAATGATTGGAGAAATGAAATATTTTTTGGGATTACAGATAACACAAAGCAAGGAAGGTATATTTGTAAGTCAGACTAAGTATTTGATTGACTTATTGAAAAGATTTTGAATGGAAGATTCTAAACCTATTGGAACACCTATGGTAATTGGACATAAGTTATCTAGCAAAGATGAGACACCAGCAATTGAGCAGAAAAAGTATAGATCTATGATTGGAGGATTGCTGTACTTGACACATACAAGACTTGATATAGCACATTCAGTGGGGATTGTAGCAAGATTTCAAGCAGAACCTAGAGAATCACATTATGCAGTAGTAAAGAGGATACTAAGATATCTGAAAGGAACAATGGATTATGGATTATGGTATGAGAATTTTGATGATTTTACTTTATGTGCCTATACTGATGCAGATTGGGGAGGCAGCATTGATGACAAGAAAAGAACCAGTGGTGGAGCCTTTTTTCTTGGAGGAAAATTGGTCTCTTGGCTAAGTAAGAAGTAGAATTGTACTTCACAAAGCACAGCAAAAGTAGAATATGTTGCAGCAGCAAATAATTGTAATCAGATTATTTGGATGAAGCAGATGTTGAAGGATATTGGAATAAAGTTTGATGAGCCTGTTGCTATACATTGTGATAACACCAGTACAGTGAGTATGTCAAAAAATCCTATTTTACATTCCAAGAATAAACATATTGAGATCAAGTATCATGTTGTAAGAGAGAAAGTTGTAGAAAAAGAAGTAAGATTGGAGTACATAAGTACAAAGGAGCAGATAGCAGATATATTTACAAAGCCTTTACCTAAGGATACATTTGTGTATCTGAGAGGTATGCTTGGGGTTATGCCCCAACCTATTTTTGAGAATTGATGCAGATGATTGCATCCGTCCAGTGGTATATGAGCCTTATCTTTCTTCTAGATTGGATGTTGGAACTTCCTCTATGGGGGAGTTTATGAGCTGAGTCATGAGGACTCTTGTTATTGTATTTTTCTGAAAAGTGTCTTTTGACATTAAGTTGTTGTTGACTTAGTGATGGAATTTTTGTCATTGATGTCAATGGGGGAGAGATATACATGAAAAACATTGTGGATTGTATGAGAGAGCTGAATAGGAAAACGAAGCAAGATTTGATTTGATATTTTGCAGTGATGTTGCAGTATTGGATTTTTGGAACATTGGATGTTTTTCATCTATGTTGCCATCAATGCCAATGGGGGAGATTGTTAGGAATGAATGAAAATTATTTTGGTAGTCATTCTGTAGCATTTGTTGTTGCATTCATGACTTGGATTGTCATTGATGTCAACACAGTGATATTCTGGATATTAGCAGGAAAGTAGGTACAGTTTTGTTTTGCGCACATGTTGTATTGAAGATTGGCTTTTGCGTAGTTGATGGTATGTTCTTTTTTTTTTTATTAACCTATGGTTAACAACACAAAAATAAATTCATTCATTTGTGAGATTTATGAGCATTTTGGTGAAAGCGGTGTTTAGAAAGTGTTTCTATGAAGCGATGTTCGGAAATCAGAGGATATCTCTTAGCTGGGATGGAATCTAATTTTGCATAGTTAAAGGGATGTTGGAGACTCATTAATGATGACATGGTTCACAGTGCAAACTTTGAGGATATGGTTGGAGAAAGTTATAGTACCTAGAAGTTGACAGTTTTATGTGAATTTTGTGTGTAGCGTGTAGAATTTATTATTTTGTAATTAAGGACTGACTCATTTGTAATTATTTGAGTTTGGTATATAAGAAGGAATTTTTTCCTTGTTTTAATGTGTACTATGAATATTTTGATGTGAATATATGCATGAAGTGAAGAAAAGAGCTAATTCAGTGATGAAGGAAGACTTGTGAGTACAGAGATCTGGAATTGTGATCTTGTGTAGTAGAGAGTGCAGTTTTGGCATAGTGTGAAGGAGGTAATATATTTCATATTATTCTATTGAATAATTCTAAGATCTTTTGGACAGTGGGTTCAAAGATCTTGCCTTGAAGCTGTTTGGGCAATGGGTCCTTCTATCTTCCATAAACTCTTAACCGGGTTAGAATCTTTTAACAGGGATTCAAAATCTCCTAATGGGGATTTATATGCACTAAATGTATTTCATAAGACTCCTAACATAGTCCATCCTCTAACAAGGAACTTTCATATTAGTACATCATTTTGTGGGCATCATTCCCACCGGGGTTTACTCTTTTCAAGAGGTTCCCTAGTCAACATATCTTGTGTTATTGTGCAATTGTGTATGGTTATCTTTCTATGGTTGATCAGTACATTACTTATATTTTTTAAAGCTGTTGAATGGTTAAATTATCTGATAATTGATTCACCCCCCCCTCTCAGTTATCTTGGGGATCTTTACTTTCTAACAAAATCTTCATCGGGTGCTCTGTCAGGATCACTGTATCCATACTTAGAAAATTTCTTCCTTCAACTTGCCATACTTGCATTCCAGATTCTACGCTCTCAATAGAGATCATATGTTGCCATAATAACAACATTTATGCATCCACATTAGCCAAATTGCCAACAATCTCCCCCTTTGTCATTGGTGGCAACATATGGGAAAATTGGCTAAGTGTGCAAACAAAACTTCAAAGTATTTACACAAAATTGTGGCCAAATGTTATACAACACATATACAATATTGTACTCCATATAATAGCTCCCCCTATGAGTATCCTTCCTCAACATATTTTCAATTTTCTGCTATCTCTCCCCCTTTGACAACAATGACAAAGATAGGGTGTACAAAAATTTTTAAAAAAACTTGATACCTTGTTATCAGCTATTGCAAAGCCGGTAGGCTTGCAACACAGTTGTCAAACTCTGACTTCCATGATTCAAAATCTTTCTCCCATATCTTCCTGATGGATTCAGCAACATTGAGTAGAGTACTCAATCCATATGTTGTTGTCTGACAAGCTTGCAGGGAATTAAAGCTAAACTTCTGAAAAGATGTCTTTGCTGAAAGACACTGCTCAATTTGGTCTTCAACAATTGAGGTCTTGATTAAGATATGCTCTCTCAAGATGTTAATCCTGATCATCTTTCTATTCTTCTCCTCTACTAACATTCTGATTTCATCATTTAACTTCCTTATGTTCTTCTCTACAGAACTTATCTTTACATTTGGGCTTGTCAAGGTGTTTGTTTCAGCTGTAATTGCATCTATCTTCTCTCTGATCTTCTTATCTTCTTCAACTGTTAGGATTTCTGATTTTGTGCATTGTATATACAAACTCTTTCCAGTCTCAAAATGTTTCCTTAAATTCTTTATGCATACATCCAAATTACCAATATCATTTTGAATATTTACACTTAAATTTTGTTGCATTTCTGCTTCAAAGTCTTCCTAAACTTTTATTCTAGCAATATCCTTTAAGTTAGAAAATTCAAAGTCAAAAGAGTTTATTATTATTTTAGCTTTCTGAAGTGGATCCGATTCAATACCTTAGTGCTGATCACACTCTCAAGTTTCTCTGTCAAAACTCTAACTTTTCCTTCAAGGTCCTTCACCTTCTTATTCTTTCCAATAATTTTATTAAGAGATGTGATGAACTCAAGCTGATCATCATCTTCAACTTCTTTTCCAAGGTCTTCAAAAATTGAACCAATTTGTCTCTTTTTACTATCAGGTGCACTAGGGGTAGTGACCTCTATCAAAAAAAATTTACCTTTAACTGTCTGCTCTGCTGGAACTGATTCTGATACAGCTGATGCTTCCACTACCACTGTATCATTTTCTGATTCTGTAATCTTCTCTTGCTCTTCTAAAGCCAAATTGTCAACAATGTTTCCTAGATCATGAAATACTGCATCATCTGACTCTATTGCCACTTTGGTTCCTTCAATATCCATTGATTCTTTTCCAATATTGATATGTGAAGAAGATGGGACTTCTTTAATACCAACTTCCTCTGCATGTGATTCCTCTAATTGCTTCTATTGAGGATCTGATTCAACATGCTTTCCTGCAACTATATCTGCAAGAACTTGCATTACTGCTTGCTCAGTCTCTTTCTGTACTTCCTCCTTTTTGCCTCCCATTATAAGGATTGTTCTTCTCTTAGTTCTCAATAAAGTTCCAAGAGGCTTCAAGAATTTCTTCAAATGATCTTCATCCTTAACTTCATAGAACTATCTGATTACATGTTCTCTCATCTTTATGTCCTCTTCTTGTGCTCTCTATTTTCTATTCACAAGTTTGTTATACAAATCTTTTGGGATCTTACCATGAATAGTGCTAAGTTTCTTATCTATCAAAATCATATGTGTAATCATTGCATTTTCAAAATTCAATCTGTCAAATGATCCATATAGATCATAGAATTTATTTATCTTAGTGAAGTCTCCATGCTTCAATATATCTTCATTAACTCTTTCAATTCTTGGTTTCCAAGTTTTCTTCTTGATTGAAACTTCATCATCATCTTTAATTTATGCTACATTTCTAGGTACAGGTGGTACAATCACTTTCTATCTCTTTTCAGGTCTTGTTGCACTCACTTTTACTCTTTTGCTAGGAATAGGAGAAAAAGATTTATCTCCTTCATCTTTTTCAGGTACTTCAAATTTTACCTTTACTGCAATAGGATCAACAGGGTCTGCAGTAGATGCCTCAGGTGCAATTACAAGATTTTCACTTTGCTTCAAGGCTTCTGCAATCTTCTTAGCTATGTCAAACTCATGACTTGACATACCTGATTCTTTCAGTATTTTCTTCATAGTAGATTCAACTCTCCTACTAGATTGCTTCTTTTCCCTCAAACTTATTGCAGAGTTGAAATTCTCTTCATAGGTTCCAAACCTATTTGCATGACCATCCAACTCACACTTTAACAGTCTATTCACATATCCTACTATTTCTGCTTCAGATATTTGATAGCCAAGAGGGTCTATGAATTCCATTCTAGGCTCAACTGCTTCAATGTAGGTGAAATCAGTGTCTACCATAAAACAAATGTCATCTTTATGCTTTTCAACTAAGGATTGAGGAATCCTTGATTTATTCTTAACAATATTCTGAAAAGTCTTCAATACAAGCTTCACACTGTCATTGACTTTACCAATTAGGTGCTTCATGTAGATTGAGTTTATTCTTTCCATTGTGTTCATATTGTCACTCAAATCAACTATGTAAGGAAATATTCTCAAAATATGGAAAAACATATAGGTTATTAGAGATGAAAACCTAAACTATGTGTACTTAGCCTTCTTAATCTTTTCAAGTTCTCAAATAACTGAATTTTCAAAATTTCACATAGGTCTACTTGTTTCTTCTCAATACACATAAGATAAGCTACATGAACCATTCCTGCAGCCATGTCATCTTCCCTTGAACTACCACAGAATTTAGTTGTTAGGATCTTGCAAAGGTACCTAACATCATCTTGCTTAATCTTACTTATCGCAATTCCTCTACCATTATAACTAGATCCAGTGTTGTCTAAAAAAATCTTTCTCATGTTCTTTTCATTCAGTGGAATCTCTCCAACTTTTGATAATCCAGTAACATCATGGATTAGGTCGGCAGTTATATCAATAACTCTATCCTCCATCCAGAATTTCCCATTGTGGATTCTACTTAAAATGATCTTGGTACATTCCTCATCATTAAATTCATACTTCATGGAATAATTGATAATTTCATTGTTCTCTAGGTGCCCGTAAGCTTATTTAACTGACATGTCTTGATTATACAATTTCCTGTAATCATCACTAAAATCTACATCTCCAAAAGTTTCAAACTTGCAACCTAAATATCCTTTAACATTCTCAATGTGTAATACTCCGTCTGGTACGGATGATAGTGCTAGTCTGTTATCAATTTCAGCTGGTTCTACAGGTTCTTTCTTAATCTTAGGTCTATTCTTATCCTTAACATTATGAACCATAGAAATATCCATCTTATCAACTGATTAAAGATCAAAAAATACCTCAACTTTGCAAATCTAGGGTTTCGGTATGATCGTCACTGCAAACTGCTTCCAAACTTCTTCAAATCATCCTCAACTCACTTTTTCTTCTTTCAAATCTCTTTTCAATCACTTTTTAATCATGATAAATTTGATTTCAACCTTATAACAATTCACATTAACTCAATTTGACATCGCATTCATTCATTTTGCCGCTAAAACCTCAAAAAGTTGATTCTGCAAACCTGCAACCATAAAACTTTTTGCGACCTTGCAAAACATGATATTTTCTTTTGTGCACTTAACCATAACATTAGTACAACATAAAAAACCTATATCTAACTGCGCAAAACCTAATTCATTCAAATTCCTAATCTACACTAATCCTAAGTCCTAAACTACAGAAACTTACATAATTTAAGTACTTAAAGAAGGGTCAGGTAAAGATTCATCCTTACCATTAGTTACATTACCTTCCTGACTACTTTTAGTGCTGAATATACCTCCTTGATCTGTGCCTTTATCAAATTTTACTTCATCTTTATTGCTACAACAACCTTTCTCTTTGTTTCCTGCATTTTCATTCCTTCTTGCATTGTTCCTAGAGTTAGGGTTATGATGATAACCTCTATTGTTCATTTTGCAAACTCTTGCTGAGTGTCCAAACTTGTTGCATATCTGACAAATGATTCCATTTTTTCCAAATCTCTGTCCTTGCTGGTTAATCTATGACCTGAAATTTCTAGCACTATGTCCTACTTTGTTGCATCTAAAACATAGTACCACTTTTCTTTGATTCATTTCTTCAATAGATTTCTTGTCTGCATTGTTAGTATTCCCAATCATTCTATCATAATTATTCAAAATTACTTTAGGTCTTCTACATTCATTAGCTCTATGTCCAAAACTATGACAATTATAACAATGTCCATTAAGAGGTTTAAATTGCTTACCTGTGCAATCTCTCTTCATGTGCCCAATAGTATTACAAGAAAAACATCTACCTTTGAATTCTCTTTGCATACCTTTAGATGATTCTTCTTGTTTTGATTCTTCTTGCTTTGATTCTTCTTTCTCTCTAGGTGGTTCTTCTTTAGGTGGATCTTCCAATGTGTTCTCATCTAGCTTCATTTCCTCCACACTTTCAGATGTCTTCAAATTTGGCTTTTTACTTTCATGGTTTGTTCTAAACATACTAAATCCAAATCCAGTCCTATCAAAGAATGGTTCTTCAAAAGAAATTTGTTTTTCAGTCTTATCACCATTTGAATATAGCCTTTCAAGTTGTTGTTTAGATTGAGTTAATTCACCTTTCACAATTTTATTATACTTCTCAAGTTCCACATACTGCACTTTTACTTTTTCAAATTCGGATGTTTCCTTTTCAATTCTTGATCTTAGATCTCAAATTTCCATCTTTCATACTAAGCTTCAGATTTACTATCTTCAACTCATGCTTAAGGATCTCATTTTCTTTTTCTAATTCATCACAATCTTCAACAAGCATATCAGATTTCTTTTTAGATTTTAGATCTTCAATCTTACCTTTTAATTTGTCAATAGCATTCTTTGCATCTTCATATTTTCTTCTTAAGGAGTTTCTTTCATTAGTAAGCATATCAATCTATTCAAGAGCTTCTTCAAGATTCTTCTGAAGTTGATCCATATCCATAGAGATCTTACTCAAGCTGCTAAGCTTTCCTTGAATGTTCCTTCTCTGAGTAACTGTGCTCTGA